>CM069863.1:182400829-182885829 GCA_036172795.1 Pelodytes ibericus | reverse complement strand
CCCCTCTGTCTCATCTTTCGTCCATGTTATACATGTTAATATAGTATCAGGATGGAGAGACTATGCATCAGTACTGTCACTGAGAGCAGACAGAATTCAGCACCTTGGACAGCTGCCCTCTACCTCCTTCACTCAAACTAGAACTTGACACTGATTGCTGAGTTTGGCAATTCAGATGCTGTGAACTACAGTGCAGAGTTCTAAAAAGTGATCCAGTCACCGTAGAAACCAATGGAATGTTCCTGCTGATTACATCACTTTTAGAACCTTGTCCCAGAATGGTCTTGTATGGCTTAACTCCTACCTGTTGTATTCAATACAGGTTACACGCTGGTTAGGGGATTTGTAACAAGACAGAGTCAAAGGGATCAACAGACAGCAGCACAGGGCAAGGAATATGCAGACCCCCAGCTGCTTGTTTTGTATTTGTAATAGAGTTTCTCTGGCTGTGTATTTAGTAGTATTACCTTTGGTGTGGTATGTATTTTGTAACTTGCATGGTGCAGTAAAATCTATCACAATTCTATTTTCTGATAATTCAGTAGTGCTGAAATCTCTGCAACGAGTCTCTATTCTAAGCCTCGCTTTGGTGGGCTTTTAAAAAAGGGCTTCTAAAACCGGTGCTGTCAGCTAGACCATTCCATAGGTTTGAACAGGGATCTCTCTAGTTTTAGAAATTCAACCTAGAATTTCTCTTTCCACATAACCCTCAGCAAGCACATTCGTTCACACCCCAATTTCCCCTGTGTATAGTTCATTTGCGCTGTCTGCTTGTTCTTCTGATATGGTAATTGCACGCCAATTTAGGCTGACCTCCTGTTTTACTAATGGATGCTGAACAAAAAAACACATACACCAGACGGACTCCAGCCAGCAATTTGTTGCAGCCTCAAAATATGCACCTTGATCAACATCCCTAAATAAACAGTAATGTAGTCAGAGGATGCCAAGTGCTCCCAGATTGTAAGCTGTACAGCCAAGAACCCAAATCATGGCTACATTCTACATCATTGCGTTGAGAAAGTGCTTATTTGACGCTCAAGTCTTTACGTTTATTTCTAGAGGAATTTTATAGATGGTTAAGATGTTTTTAACACAGGCGATCACACTGATGAGTGACTGTATTTGGTTCTAGTGCATACCCTGCGGTCCAGGAAACAGAGGAAATTGCTTTGGCCCCAGCATTTGTTGCGGAGAAGATCTGGGATGTTACGTCGGAACTCCCGAGACTCTACGCTGTGTGGAAGAAAACTATTTACCTTCACCTTGTGAAGCTGGAGGAAAGCCCTGCAGCTCCGGAGGAAGATGTGCTGCTCCAGGAATATGCTGCACTGACGGTAAATAAGAAAAAAAAAAAAATCAAATGAAATCATGAATTATATTTCTTGGAGAGTAAATCTGAATAATGGTTATTCCCAATATAGTATCGACACCAGCAGTGCCCAACAGGGAGATCACCCTCATGTGTAATAACAGTTTTTAAGATAGTGTCTGAGGATTATAGGATTTATAGTTCCTGGAGAGGTATGGGGGTTGGGTGGGGGGGTGCTACCACTAATATCAGTCTATACACCAACCAGTCGTTTCAAAAACAAATTCTAGTTTCTCCCTTTCTTGGTGGATCCGTTAAAATTAGGTTTTGATTGATTCATCTTATTAGCCTTACTCAAGCTTCTCCGAACCTATGTGGACCAGAGAAAAGTCTTCTTTCCCCAGTTTAAATATATTCTGTAGGAATTAGACAAAAGTAAATGTCCTAGGATAAGATCTATGGGAGATATGTAACATAAATCATGCTCTAATTGATGAGTTATTATATAAACTGTATCAATTAGGGTTTTATTTTAAATGAATGGTTAAAAATAATCCCAGTCCAGCATGAATAAGCTAGTATTTTAGAGGCACATTCATCTTTTGGTTTTAAAACAGGAGCTTTTTTTTGAGGAGCTCACCCTAAAGGGTAAATGACAGCACCCAAAGATGCTAATAGACCTCGTAGAGAATAGCTCAGTTGACTTGAGTTTGATATACGCCACTGTTCAAATGTTCGGGGGTCAAATATAAATTTCCTTCCATGAATACCTACTTCCAATGAGTTTTCGAAATGAATAGGAAATACAGTCAAGACGCTGATAAGGTTACAAATAATGATTTAGATTCTGAAGAAGGACAGTTTTATTATTTTGTTAATCAGCACAGTAATTCTCAGATTTATACTATATATATGGAAACATAGAAACACAGAATGTGTCGGCAGATAAGACCCATTCGGCCAATCTATCTGCCCAATTTACTAAATACTTTTATTAGTCCCCAGTTCCCTATCTTATATCTAGGATATATATATATATATATTCATACCATACCATATAACATGACTACACTATATTTCTGAATCTTTTGATGCTATTTTAATGTACAATAAATGTTTTTCTTTCAAAAATCTAATTTTTGAATGGTAGAACATATATATATATATATATATATATATATATATATATAGTACATAGTACACAGCTGAAAATTGTTGTCCTGATTAAAGAGACAATACAATTGGACGTCTTTACAATCTAAAACATTATCTTGTCAACGTCTTGTTTTTCCTATTCATTTTGTAGCTCGTTCTATGTTTCTAAGAGACCCCATAGTATTGAACGTTAGTTTAAGTATACATTTCAATATAGATGAAGTGTTACAAATGCAACCATCATCAAAACAAGTAGACAAACAGCATTGTACAATTGCCAAGTTACCAAATGTAAAAGAGATAGAAGGAATGGGTAGCCGGGGAGGGGTGAGGGTACACTCTATGGAAAAATTGGAAATGTAAAACTACGTCTCAACCTTTCCGTTTCACCCTTATCTCATAGGATTATGTGTGCCAATATGATATTTCTCATGACCAAGTCATAAGAAGAACCCAAACAAAAATATTTTACAGAGATGATAAAGTAACTAAAGCCCTTATACGTTATATTCTACATATGTTTATTATTTATGGCTTTCATATTCATCATTGTAACTTCTCCCCTCTAATTTGGGTCAATTTTCAGTCCAAATTGTGTGTATAATGAGTGCACAAACTGACAGTCGTAACAATAACACACCTTGTACTCCAACAGAAAAATGAAAGATTGTGTCAAATGCAGATATTTTATATAAAAATACTTTAATGAAAGAATAAGTACCTCATTGAGCCCTCTTTGCCCATATATATCAGGGAGCAGACATATTATTTAGAATATTGGGTCAAATCTTGCTTTAATATGTGTTGGATAGAAACATAGAAACAAAGAATGTGCCGGTCCATCTAGTCTGACCCAATGTTCTAAATAATTTTATTAGTCCCCAGTTCCCTATCTTATATCTAGGATAGCCTTATACCTATCCCACGCATGCTTAAACTGCTTCACTGTGTTTACCTCTACCACTTCTACTGAAAGGTTATTCCATACATCCACTACCCTCTCAGTAAAGTAATACTTTCATTAGTCCCTGGCCTTATCTTATATCTAGGATAGCCTTATACCTATCCCACGCATGCTTAAACTCCTTCACTGTATTAACCTCTACCACTTCTACTGGAAGACTATTCCATGCATCCACTACCCTCTCAGTAAAGTAATACTTTCATTAGTCCCTGGCCTTATCTTATATCTAGGATAGCCTTATACCTATCCCCAGTCACTTCTACTGGAAGACTATTCCATGCATCCACTACCCTCTCAGTAAAGTAATATTTTCATTAGTCCCTGGCCTTTTCTTATACCTAGGATAGCCTTATACCTATCCCACGCATGCGTAAACCCCTTCACTGTGTTTACCTCTACCACTTCTACTGGAAGACTATTCCATACATCCAGTGGTGTATCTTGATTTTGTGCTGCCCTAGGCAGACAAAATCCGGGCACCCCCCTACCCAAGCTGCACACCCACGTTACACACCTAAGACATGCCCCATCACCTCCATTTCATGACCCCACATCACACATAACATTCAGACTCACATCAAGCTCATACTACCATCACACACACACTCCTACTCCCATCACACTCAGTCACACACTCCTACTCCCATCACACTCAGTCACACACACTGACTCCCATCAAACACACTCTGACTCCAATCACACTCAGTCACACACACTGTCTCCCATCAAACACACTCTGACTCCCATCACACTCAGTCACACACACTGTCTCCCATCAAACACACTCTGACTCCCATCACACTCAGTCACACACACTGTCTCCCATCAAACACACTCTGACTCCCATCACACTCAGTCACACACACTGTCTCCCATCACACACACTCTGACTCCCATCACACTCAGTCACACACACTGTCTCCCATCACACACACTCTGACTCCCATCAGCACTTACCTTTCCCTGGAGGCTAGTGGCAGGCAGCATGGTCCCTCCATGCTGCCTGTTCGGCTTCCCGGCGATTGTGCCGACAGGTCACGTGACCGGGCGCGCGTATGACGTCAGCGCGCCCGTCACGTGACTGTCGGCACTTCCGTGTCACACTGCACGGGGAGCCGAACAGGCAGCACGGAGGTTTCTCTGTGCTGCCTGTTCGGCTCCCCGTCCAGCCCGGCAAGCAGAGCGATGGTGAGGGGGGATTTTCCGATCCCCTCTCACCTCCGTCTCTGCCTGCAAGCGCGGTCTATTTTTTTTTTTTTTTAAAGGGCCGGATTTTATTTTTTATTTTTTTTCAGTGCTGGGGGGCGCTGCCAAAATTTGCCGCCCAAAGCATCCGCCTAGGATGCCTCGCGGTAAATACAGCACTGCATACATCCACTACCCTCTCAGTAAAGTAATACTTTCATTAGTCCCTGACCTTATCTTATATTTAGGATAACCTTATACCTATCCCACGCATGCTTAAACTCCTTCACTGTATTAACCTCTACCACTTCTACTGGAAGACTATTCCATACATCCACTACCCTCTCAGTAAAATAATAGTCTCATTAGTCCCTGGCCTTACCTTATATCTAGGATAGCCTTATACCTATCCCATGCATGCTTAAACTCCTTCATTGTATTAACCTCTACCACTTCTACTGGAAGACTATTCCATATATCCACTACCCTCTCAGTAAAGTAATACTTTCATTAGTCCCTGGCCTTATCTTATATCTAGGATAGCCTTATACCTATCTCACACATGCTTAAACTCCTTCACTGTATTTACCTCTACCACTTCTACTGGAAGACTATTCCATGCATCCACTACCCTCTCAGTAAAGTAATATTTTCATTAGTCCCTGGCCTTTTCTTATACCTAGGATAGCCTTATACCTATCCCACGCATGCGTAAACCCCTTCACTGTGTTTACCTCTACCACTTCTACTGGAAGACTATTCCATACATCCAGTGGTGTATCTTGATTTTGTGCTGCCCTAGGCAGACAAAATCCGGGCACCCCCCTACCCAAGCTGCACACCCACGTTACACACCTAAGACATGCCCCATCACCTCCATTTCATGACCCCACATCACACATAACATTCAGACTCACATCAAGCTCATACTCCCATCACACACACACTCCTACTCCCATCACACTCAGTCACACACTCCTACTCCCATCACACTCAGTCACACACACTGACTCCCATCAAACACACTCTGACTCCCATCACACTCAGTCACACACACTGTCTCCCATCACACACACTCTGACTCCCATCAGCACTTACCTTTCCCTGGTGGCTAGTGGCAGGCAGCATGGTCCCTCCATGCTGCCTGTTCGGCTTCCCGGCGATTGTGCCGACAGGTCACGTGACCGGGCGCGCGTATGACGTCAGCGCGCCCGTCACGTGACTGTCGGCACTTCCGTGTCACACTGCACGGGGAGCCGAACAGGCAGCACGGAGGTTTCTCTGTGCTGCCTGTTCGGCTCCCCGTGCAGCCCGGCAGGCAGAGCGATGGTGAGGGGGGATCTTCCGATCCCCTCTCACCTCCGTCTCTGCCTGCAAGCGCGGTCTATTTTTTTTTTTTTTAAAGGGCCGGATTTTATTTTTTATTTTTTTTCAGTGCTGGGGGGCGCTGCCGCCCCCCAAAATTTGCCGCCCAAAGCATCCGCCTAGGATGCCTCGCGGTAAATACAGCACTGCATACATCCACTACCCTCTCAGTAAAGTAATACTTTCATTAGTCCCTGACCTTATCTTATATCTATGATAGGCTTATACCTATCCCATACATGCTTAAACTCCTTCACTGTATTAACCTCTACCACTTCTACTGGAAGACTATTCCATACATCCACTACCCTCTCAGTAAAATAATAGTCTCATTAGTCCCTGGCCTTACCTTATATCTAGGATAGCCTTATACCTATCCCATGCATGCTTAAACTCCTTCATTGTATTAACCTCTACCACTTCTACTGGAAGACTATTCCATATATCCACTACCCTCTCAGTAAAGTAATACTTTCATTAGTCCCTGGCCTTATCTTATATCTAGGATAGCCTTATACCTATCTCACACATGCTTAAACTCCTTCACTGTATTTACCTCTACCACTTCTACTGGAAGACTATTCCATACATCCACTACCCTCTCGGTAAAGTAATACTTGCATTAGTCCCTGACCTTATCTTATATCTAGGATAGCCTTATACCTATCCCATACATGCTTAAACTCCTTCACTGTATTAACCTCTACCACTTCTACTGGAAGACTATTCCATACATCCACTACCCTCTCAGTAAAATAATAGTCTCATTAGTCCCTGGCCTTATCTTATATCTAGGATAGCCTTATACCTATCTCACACATGCTTAAACTCCTTCACTGTATTTACCTCTACCACTTCTACTGGAAGGCTATTCCATGCATCCACTACCCTCTCAGTAAAGTAATACTTTCATTAGTCCCTGGCCTTATCTTATATCTAGAATAGCCTTATACCTATCCCATGCATGCTTAAACTCCTTCACTATATTAACCTCTACCACTTCTACTGGAAGACTATTCCATACATCCACTACCCTCTCAGTAAAGTAATACTATCATTAGTCCCTGGCCTTATCTTATATCTAGGATAGCCTTGTGCCTATCCCATGCATGCTTAAACTCCTTCACTGTATTAACCTCTACCACTTCTGCTGGAAGGCTATTCCATGCATCCACGTCCCTCTCATGATGATGAAACTTAATCAGGCCCAAGAGTCTAAAGAACATTTTTTTAACCCTCTGAGAAAGCTGTATTAAAAGTTGTAGTTGTGGACTTAATTCTTTTTAAAAAGAGACAGAAAACCAAGGGCAAAATCAGTGGTGATAATTTACAGAATTTGCACTTCATCTTTTATCATCTAAAGTTTTAATTTAATTCAAATGGGACACGCAAAAAAAACCCAAAAACAACGCAAAAGATAAAAGCAGAACTGTGAGATCATTTGAATATGGATTTCATGGATTTCAAAAATGATTTATTATAAAAATGTTTATTTTTTTAAAGATTATTTTTCATTTTTGACACCCGAATATACAGTGATTGCCGTAGTCTATTATATCTGAAGCCGAATTGATTTTTTCCATAGGTTTTGAGGTTTGTTTACAACATCAGAATTTTTTTTATTCATTTTCTCATATCATAGTTTTAGAAATAATCAACAATAATCAACAGAGATCCTTTAAAGTATCAAACTTCACACACCTCATGCACTGTACACATACAATGATAAAAAAAAAAAAAACTGACCCCAGTGTCCGGGTGGAGTAAACCGAACAGCTCTTTCTGAAATTCTTTTGCAGACAACTGCAGCATGGACTCCGGCTGCTTGGATGAAGACAGCGAAAAGAGACGGGTAAACCCAGAAAAGAACATGACTCAGATGGATGGTTCAGCCAGCGACTTCCTCCTGCGACTCATGCACATGGCTAATAGACAACAACAAGAGAAACACCAGTTCTACTGAGCTGGAAAACTCTGTATCGTAACCAACATCTTTGTAAAATGTGCTTAAACCTATGAATTTTACTGATCCAAAGCCTGTATTTAAAATTGTATTGCAACAAAATTACTGACGGTTTATTGTACATATCACAAATAAAGTTTTATTGCACTGTTAACATGGTCTTATTTGAAGCCCAACAGAGAGTTTGACATCATCTCAAAAAGCTGGTAAAAAGTTCTATTTAATTGAAAGAAAGCAGTTCAATGCATTAAAGAAAGAATACCAATAAAGCACCTCCTTGAGCCCTCTATAGCTCTCCCAGAGGACAGACATCTAATTTGAACTCTAGTGTCACATGTTGCTTCATCAAATCCAAGATGAAGGAAGATCTCACTCAAGATTCTAAACAACATGTCCGCCCCCAGCTAGAACTCTACAGAACAAAAAGGGCTCAATAAGGTACTTTATTTGTATTCTTTAATTAAAGCGTTTCTATTTAAAATGCCCACACTTGATGCAATCTTTTAATATAAGTTGATTTGTTGATTACGGTAGTTTAAAAAGTAAATAGACTTCTTCACGGCAGAAGGCGGAATTCCCATAAGAGGTACTTTTCTTCTTTGCAGGAAATTTTTTTGGGCAACTCATCAAGAGACTGAATTATGTCTCTGCTACCATACAATAACATTTCTTCACCTCAGTTCAATGTGTTTGCTCACAAATATGATAACACGGCGTACAGGACATTTTTTAGATAACTGAGTTCTTAATGAGATGTTCTGTTGTAGATTTCATCTGTATTACTAGCGATGGAGAATGTAAAAGATCACTACCTGGGATTCGGAGAGGACCAATAAATGCTTAATGAAATGCAATGTTTTACAGAAACGCATCCTTGAACCCTCGAAAAGAGGGAGTGACGATAACTAACATAGTAACAATATGGAAAATGTATAGAGTAGAATTGTACAAAGGTTGCTATTGTCACCAAATGGGTCTTATCACTAAAATTCGAGAATAGCTCGAGGAAGACCGACTTTGGAGGTGGACTATCGTTTTGAGACTAAGGGGGTCATGTACTAAACAAGTGCAATGGAAAAAAAGTAGGTAAAACATGAGTACGCTAAAGAGTTTTGCGAATATTTTGTGAAAAAGAATTCTTATTTGCGTGTGAAAACGACACCAGCTTTTAGCGAGCGCTATCAAAAGAGGTAGAAAAAATATTCGCAAAGTTGCCCGTTTTTATTCACAGTTTGCTCATATGTACTACTGAAGTGTTAAATGTTTAGTACGTTGCAATAGGAGCAAAGCGCCAAAATAGTTTTGCACATAAAATATATTTGCGTTTTTTTAGTACATGACCCTCTAAGTCTAATTCAGCACCTGGGTTTGACTTAGTCTAAAAAATAGCTCTGATCATCATTACTATCAATGGGGAGGATTCGAACCTGGGTTTCTTTATTTTCCAAGTCAAATTCGGCACCCCTAGTTACCTCCAAAGTCCACCTCCTCGAGTTATTCTCGAATTTTAGTGAATAGATCCAAGTGGCTTAACATTGGCCTCAAGTCAATTTTGTTACCGGCCTGCCTGTAATATACAGGCTGATTGGCAACCCCTAAACCATATAGAAATGTCTGCAGCCCTGCATGATGTTTCTCTAATTATAGGGATAACATGATCACTCTGTATGTAACCAAATCCCACCATGCAGAACAAAACGAATACCTATAATTTGTACCTATAATTAATACAAAATGCAAATGGCGTTACACAGAAAGAGATATACAGATTACTCAGCTCTGCATGTAATGCACACAGTATTCTGGATAGAGCGGGATTCAGTGTTGTTAGTATAGACGGCAGTCTGGTTTCAAACTTCCGACGTATAAGTTAAATCAATGGAAGGTTATGGTGGGATCCTGTTGGATAAATTATTTGAGTACATTAATGTTGTACCTTGGAGCTATGTTGACTATCCTCTTAACTGCAGGCTTTTGTTCACAAAAGAGAGAATTTCATCGAATAGAGAAGGAAATTTCAAACTTAAAGCCAAACCAGCCGAGTTGATAAAACCAGCTCAGCCTGAGGAGAGGTGCAGGTTATATAACACTAGTACTGAGTATTGCTAATTCATTTAATAATAACATTGGCCCAACAGGGACACTTTGATTGGCTGAAGGCGTGGCTGTGGGCGGGGCATGACCAGATTATTTTCAGTGATTTTTTTTGGGGGGGCCAATTGATAGCCTTTTATGTAATTTGCCAAGTAATTTAGAATAAGAATAAAGTATTGTATTTACAGAAATAAATAGGAAATCACATTTCCTGCAGCTTAAACATTACATTACATTAACATTTATTTGTACAGCGCCACCAATTCTCTTAGCGCTAGGTACAGAGCATAGAAGGGAACGACATACTTAGTTAGACAAACTAGAACAGACTGGTACATGAGGTAGAGAACCCTGCTCACAGAGCTTACAGTCTAGAGGAACAGACTGGTACATGAGGTAGAGAACCCTGCTCGCAGAGCTTACAGTCTAGAGGAACAGACTGGTACATGAGGTAGAGAACCCTGCTCGCAGAGCTTACAATCTAGAGGAACAGACTGGTACATGAGGTAGAGAGCCCTGCTCGCAGAGCTTACAATCTAGAGGAACAGACTGGTACATGAGGTAGAGAGCCCTGCTCGCAGAGCTTACGATCTAGAGGAACAGACTGATACATGAGGTAGAGAACCCTGCTCGCAGAGCTTACAATCTAGAGGAACAGACTAGTACATGAGGTAGAGAGCCCTGCTCGCAGAGCTTACAATCTAGAGGAACAGACTGGTACATGAGGTAGAGAGCCCTGCTCGCAGAGCTTACAATCTAGAGGAACAGACTGGTACATGAGGTAGAGAACCCTGCTCGCAGAGCTTACAATCTAGAGGGAATGGGGTGCATGAGACAATTAAGGGAATTTAAGAGTTCAGAGGGATTGAAGCTGTAGTAACAGTAGAGTGGACAGGAGGCGCTAGGTGGGATAAGTCAAAGAGGGAGTGTGTGTTCCAGCTAGGTGGAATCGGCTAGAGGCAAAGTGACTGGTATTCTAGTGGGTTGGGTAGTAAGCCTCTCTAAAGAGATGAGTTTTGAGGGACTTTTTAAAGTTTGAAAAGGAGGGAGAGAGCTGGATGCTCCGGGGAAGGGAGTTCCAGAGAGAGGGGGCAGCTCGGCCAAAATCTTGGAGACGAGAGTAAGAAGTGGTGATGAGATTAGAAGAGAGTGTTAACCCCTTTGAGGAGCGCAAAGGTCGTGCAGGGAGGTAACGGTTAAACAACATATATACCATGTGTCGGCCGATAAGAACCCTTCAGGCCATCTATTCTCCCCACTTTATAGGGAGTTTTTATTCGATGTGGAGTCTACAATGCATTTATATAAACCAAACATTCTGAGCTCCCAGAGAAGGACAATAAAGAATCAAAGAGCAGCAAGGAGAGGTGGTTATAAAATAGGGACAGTCACTCCCAAACAGGAACACTTGGGAGTTATCAAAGACTCAGGCTGGGCAGCTTTTTTCAGCTCCAGGGTCAATAAAGACACACACAGAGAGAGAGAGAGAGAGTAGGTGGGGCAGCTGACGAATTCCGCTAGGTGAGTGAGAATTCTTATCAAGAATGTGTTACATATATAACAATTAATTGAATCACAGTTAAGAATTTTTTTTCTATATTTTTATTTCTATATTATGCCATTTAAGGCCAGCAGAGAGAATGACCCATCATTGCCGGCCAGTCTTTGTGGAAGGAAGCGGCTGTTCCACAGTAGATTAGCTGCTGCCCAGAGTTGTATGAAACTGATTGTTATAAGAAGCATCAAAAAAGATAAAAAC
Organism: Pelodytes ibericus; assembly: GCA_036172795.1. NCBI lineage: Eukaryota > Metazoa > Chordata > Amphibia > Anura > Pelodytidae > Pelodytes > Pelodytes ibericus. The sequence continues at coordinate 182,874,032 of CM069863.1, read as the reverse complement.
AAACCAAAACGAGAGAGAGAGAGAGAGAGAGAGAGAGAGAGAGAGAGAGAGGTAAAAAATAAAAAAATATATCTTAAAAAAAGGGAAAATAAAGAAAATAATAAAGAATAAAAAGGAGTGGATGTTAAAAAAAAGATGCTTTTTCTTTGCTCTCAATGATTTTAGTAAACGGAAGCCACAATGTTTTATTCAGAGCCAATAAACCTGATAATAAGATCTGGATGTGAATATATTAGAGTCTCTGTATTAACACAGGAGAAGAGGCTGTGGGATGGGAAGGAATCGTTCTAAGACCTTCCATGTGAGAGGCAGGATTCAGACTCCTTCATTAAAAATATGAGGGTTAACACATGCATGTTAACCCCTTCGTGGCGCATGGTGCTTGCGTCCCAGACGACACAAGCACCAAAACGTCACGATTTGTTCCTGGCCACCGATCACAAGGTGATCAGTAGCCAGGAATTCTAGGGCAGAGACCCTGTGGGTCTCTGTTAAAAATTCGCGAGACCTCCGGATGTCACGTGTGACGTCACGGAGGCGTGCCCTCACCCGGAAGTTCGGGCACGGCGCGATTTAGGTAAATGTAGCCGGTGCTCAAAGTGGCCTCATCTGACAGGTAGGATCCCGCTGCAAGTGCCTGCCACAGGATCCGACAATAGCTCATCCCGGGGAGCCGCGTACTATTCCATCCTAGCGACTTTTAGGCACTGAAAATCAGGATGGCATAGTACGTCCTAGCGTCAGGAAGCGAGGAAAAGTGTAAATATAGAATAAAATCTGTGAATACACTCAATACATTCCCAAATATCCAAAAGAAGAGAGACAATCAGGCTAAATAAATTGTAAGCACTTGTGTGAATAAAACACTAAAATATCGTGCAATAGAAGTACTTGGAATAAAGTGCAATATAGACTGAAAAAAGTAGTGAAAAAATGATAAATATCAATGTGGCAAATCTAGCAATAGATATAAACTGATAATAGAACAAATGTAAATATTACAATATCATGCAATAGAATGATACAAAATAAATAAAGTCCAAAAAATAGTCTTCAATAGCTTGCTCCAAAAGAATGTGTAACAAGATACAGTGGAAAATAAGACGAATAGCGAAAAATGAACTGCCAATGTGCAGCCTTCTCTCTTCAAACGAAGCGCTGGTGGTGATAAGCCGGCCGGACTAGTCACCGTGTAGATGGAAGGAGGTAGCGGAGTTGAAGAAGAGGCTTGGAGTTCATGAAACGTTTAAAACACTCCCACCCTAGCGTCAGGAAGGGTTTAAAGAGAAAACTGACAATAGATTCACAAAACACAGGCATTAAAGATACTTTGTCAACCTAAAAACTGCTCCTACTGTGAACCTATAAACACAAAAAATGATCCATACACTGTGTTAGCAGATCTGCAAGCAAAGGTTTAAAATAAGAGAAATGAGTGTTTTAAACATGTCTGTTTTAAACAAGTCTCCTGCTTATGACATCACCGGTTTCTTGCATGATGAACTACTTTTCAATAGAAAATTAGCATATCAAGTCACAAGGTGACGTCATAAGCATGATACACCACAGACACGCTCAAATCATGTATGTCTCTTATTTCATGCATGCGCATGCTTTTTTGCTAACACAATGTATAGATCATGTTTGATCATTTTTTGATCTCTACATTCACAGTATGAGAAATGTTCAGTTTTAATATAGTCTTTTAATATTGATGTCCTTAAGACAGGTACATTGGACACATTTTTTAAAGTCAGAAATTAAAGGACCATGACGAGTTCCCCCTATAATAAAATATAATTAATGCATCTTAAACATAATAGTTTAAATAAAAATGCATATTAATGATCTGATTTTTGTTTTGTTTTGTTTCTGCAAGGGGTCTACTCAATAAAGAGAGAATTGCAGGGAACTGATATAGGAAATTCAAACGGAAATCAAAAGTATCTGGAAAAATCCTCCCTAAAGTTTGAAATTCACATCTCTTTATTTAATTCCCAGCATTTTGTTATTCAATTGTTAGTAAACTTTCCTCTAAATTTAATGTCACACTCCTGCCAAATGCTGAAGTGGCCATCTAGACAGACTGTCCCCGATGATGTCAGTTTATGTCATAGTTATATAGTTTACAGTAGTTTAGGTTGAAAAAAGACTTGTGTCCATCAAGTGCAACCCTTGTCCTATGCCATGTTTACTGCTGTTGATCCAAAAGAAGGAAAATTAAAACCCCTTCAGCAATTCTGTATTCTACTTTCAGTGGGGAAAAAAATCTTTCTTGGCTCCAAATGGCAATCAGATTTCTCCTTGGATCAACAAGCCCTAAATAAATATTACTGCCTATACTAACATACATAGCCCTCTATGCTGTGGCTCATTAAAAAACTATCCAGGCCTCTTTAAAGGCATCTAAGGTATTTGCTAGAACCACTTCTTCAGGCAGTGAATTCCATATCTTAATTGTCCTTACTGTAAAAAATCCCTTCCTCTGTCGTAGACTAAATCTCCTTTCTTCAAGTCTTAGTGGGTGACCTCTTGTCCTTTGTACTGTTCTGTTAATGAACAGGTCTTTAGAAAGACCTTTGTTTGGGCCCTTTACATATTTATATAACATTATCGTATCCCCTCTAAGCCACCATTTCTCTAGCATGTACAGATTTAACTTTTCCAGCCTTTCTTCATAACTAAAACTTTCCATTTCCCTTAATAGTTTTGTAGCCCTCCTCTGCACCTTCTCTAGTTTCATAATGTCTTTTTTTGTTTTTCAAAAAGGTGCCCAGAATTGAACCACATATTCAAGGTGAGGTCTTACCATGGAACTATAAAGAGGCAGAATAATATCTTCCTCCCGTGAGTTAATACCCCTTTTAATACACCCCAATATCTTATTGGCCTTTTGCAGCTGCCAGCTGACACTGTGCACTACTGCTAAGTCTATTGTCTACAACGACTCCCAAATCTTTTTCATTAGTAGACTCTCCCAGTAAATATGTTGCATTTTTATTATTGTACCCAAAATGCATAATTTTACACTTGTCTACATTAACATCACGTTTCCCATTTATCTGCCCAATTACCCAATTTTGTTCTCTTATTTCGGGGGAGCTGAACTTGGCTTTGGCACTCCCTTTTGACAGTGGGCCCTGAACAAATGCCCATATTGGCCATGGATAAGGCAAACCAAGTGGAAACCATAGCTATCGCTCGTCTCCTTCAATGGATTAAGGGACCTGAACATCAGATTCATCACCATAGAAGACCTCATGTCTTTCCTGCTTCGAGAGAGACCACAGAATGCATTCCAGCCCTAATCATAAGTGCCTTGTGTAGTGCGGAACTTGTCAAGTGTGAGCCTTCGTGGCTAGCCAAAAGGTCTGCCCTACAGTTATTTTGACCATGGGTCTAAAGACCTAAATAAAGAATTATTTAGTTTTATACATGGATGTTTTGACCTCCGTTCCCCTGGTTTGAGCTGGTGGTTCTCTTTTGGTGAGTTTACCTATTGGACTGGAAGTAGGTCTTGCATTGTTTCAAGTGCCAAAGGTGAGACAGCGATTGTTTGCCCCAGAAGTGCTCTGAGTAGGCTCTGTAAGACTGCCTTCTTCCCAGGAGCTGCCGGGAGCGTGGGCACCTGTTGCTTGGAGAGGGCGTATATATATATATATACTTCCTCATGGCTGGAAAGGACCATTCTATATTGGACATATATATTCATCCACATATGGGGTAGGGATTAACAGTTGCGTCCCCCTGCATGTTGGACAAGAGTAACATTCCCAGGAATTTTAAAACTAGAGATTATCTAGAAAATGATTGAAAAAAATGATGTCATAACACATTTGAAACTTTTTTCTCTCCCAATTTAGGCATTTGATTGCAGTTCTGCTAACACAATGTATAGATCATTTTTTCTATATATTTTTTTTATCCTCTACATTCCCAGTATTAACCATGTTTAGGTGACATTTTGTTAAGATTATACCCCAAACACTTTTACATTTCACATTTATTTCTTCACTGATTTCTGCTGCCAGGCATTTCTCGGTATCAACTACAATGTAAATTCATTGCCTCTTCGCACATTGCCCCAAAGGAGCTGTAACATGTGCTAAATGAATGATGGATCCTGGTGTCAACAGCTCTCTTCCTATTCAAGTGTTTAACTTGTAGCCATTTGACCTGAAGGTAAAAGGTTAATTAACTTGGTGTTGATATTTGCTCTGTTGAAAGCACTTTCCCCGGATGCTGACTATTAAATAATCAATGTCATTGTTTCTCTCTATTTGGGCAACGTGTATAATTTGAATGTTAATGAAGCAGGGTATACATCTCATAAATACACAATTACACAGTGTTGATCACAGAGTGAGAACTGAGTGTGGTGTAGGGGGAGTACAGGAAGCATTGCTTATCGACAAACAGGACATGTCTCTATCCCAAATCCCACACGTCAGGTCAATATACAGGATACACTTCTATAATGGGGTGATAATACAGCTACAAAGAGAAATGGGAGAACAAATTGATCAAATTGGTAATGAATAGTATACAGATACACAATTTGGGTTATTTAGAAAAGCTAAGGGCAAGTTTTAAAAGAGGAGCTATCTCCGTGGCAACCAAAGGATTGTGCCTTCGGATTGCTCCATTTTCAGAACTTTGCCTCAGACCTGACCTTTTATTTGATGGTATAACTAATTCATAGTTGCCAACATCGGCATAAAAAAATAATTGAAAATGATGCATATATTGTGTCAGCAAAACTGCCCCAGGTGATGTCAGAAGCAGGTGACGGCACAGACACATTTAAAAACACATTTTTCGCCTAATTTAGGTATTTGGTTGAAATTCTGCCAACACAATGTATAGATAATTTTCAATATGGGGTCATGTAATAAACAAGTGCAGTGGGGAAAAAAGTAGGTAAAACATAAGTAAGGAGCAATTTGCGACTATTTGTAACAATTTGAGCATTATTTTTCCTGATTTGCGCCTCTTCTGTTAAATTTTATTTAGAGGGGAATGTACTAAAAAAACTCAAATATATTTCATGTGCAAAACTATTTTTGCGCTTTGCTCCTATTGCAAATACATTTGGGTTTTCTGCCTGAGAAACTGCATTTTTTCAGAATATGTTTGAGGCTTCTGCCGGAGAAACCCACTTTTTTTGTGAATATATTTGAAACTTCTGCCTGAGAAACTCCCTTTTTTGAGAATACGTTTGAGACTTCTGCCTGAGACTCTTACTTCTTTGAGAAAACGTTTTAGGTATCTGCCTGTGAAACTCAATTTTTTTAGAATACGTTTGAGACTTCTGCCTGAGAATTTCCCTTTTTTTTTTTTATACGACTGAGGTTTCAGAGACTTGTGGCTGATATAATATTGTTTACATAAGCTCAATTAATTATATAAAATGTACATTAGATTGTTAGAACTCGATAACAAGAGAGGAATTTTAGTAAAATAACAGCAAATTAAATCCTATGAAGATCAGAGGAGGACTCAACAATACATGTGGTTAGTTACTTTTATACAATATACCTGCAGTATTCTGTGGATATCACTATCATTATATAATATGAAAATCTTCCCAAATTGAGCTCCCTAAACAAATTTGATCCATGCTTCTTATCTCGGTAATACCTGTTGTGTATGTGAATATTCCATCAAGGATCTTTTAGAGGAAGAATACATCTCTGTAAACAGTGGTGTATATTGGTTTTGTGCTGCCCTAGGCAGACAAAATTCAGGCACCCCCCCCCCACCCACGTTGCACCCCTACGACATGCCCCATGACCCACGTTGCACACCTACGACATGCCCCATGACCCACGTTGCACACCCACGACATGCCCCTTGACCCACGTTGCACACCTACGATATGCCCCATGACCCACGTTGCACACCTATGACATGCCCCATGACCCACATTGCACACCCACGACATGCCCCATCAACCCATTACATGCCCCATCACCCACATTGCACACACATTGAATGCCCAATCACCCGATTACATGCCCCCATCACCCACATTGCATACACACTAAATGCTCCATTACCCCGATTACATGCCCCCATCACCCCACTTAATTGGAAGGAGCTAAAGCTTGCTGAATGGTGGGGGAGGGAGCGAAAATGTTTGAAGCACCAGAAGTGTGCTTTAACATCCTCTTGCAAAGTGCCGCCCTAGGCGAGTGCCTTGTTTGCCTTGTGGAAGATACACTACTCTGTATCTGTCTGTAGACCCCAACATTGAAATCTAAATAAACAGGGGCATTAGATTAAGAGGACACAATTTGAGTTTAGAGGGCAGAAGACTGGAGAAAAATGTGAAAAACATTATTTTACAAAAGTAGAAGATGCCTTGAAAAATAAACCTTACAGTGAATGTAACAGAGACTAACAAACAGAACATGAACTTTAGTTATTGACGGACTACATGAACCAATAGTTTTTTTTTAAAATCACAATTAGTGTTTTTAATTCTTTTCTAGCAGATTTTTCAGGAAGTACAACGTCCACAAAGCTTGGCCAGCCTGTGGGTGGTGGAGCATCCGTGGCTCCTTACCAGCTGGACAACTGTTTATTGGAAAACCAGGTATAAAAAGATTATTAGTCTACAAATAAATGTGTTTCTCCATGAGACTGGTAAGATAATTCTGGCAGAAAATGGGTTAAATGTGGCACTAGACATTTAACACAGTGTAACATTTTCTATTGTGGGACTTGTTTGTACTCACCTGCGGAAGAATATCTTGGAAGGTCAAGGCTAGAGCAGGTTGGATCTCAGCACGTCGGACATCTCAGGAGACAATCGAGCTCAAAAGGCACTTTTTATAAAGGAAGGAGGGAGGAGGAGAACTCTGAATGAGATGTTAAGACTCGTGACATAAGCTATTCTGTCTTGTATTAAAGTAAAGCAGTTAAGAGATGTACGGAGCAGCACAAATTAAGCATGGATTAGTGAGGAGCATCTTTTATCTCAGAACCTTAGCGTCGTGACTCTTATATGTTTCAATTCAGATTTAACTTTTTCCAAGCAATCATAATGTATCAGTCTTTTTTGGCTAAGTGCCCCCATCTCAGCTTTTCTAAGAAAGATCCCCAGTATAACATGCATAATATATATATATTTTATACTTGCACTCTATTGTAGCTTAATGAATGATGCTTTAAAATAAGAAAACATTTACTCCAACTCAGAGCAAACATAGCACTTACTCCAACACACAGTGCACATAACACTTACTCTAACACACAGCGCACATAGCACTTACTCCAACTCACAGCGCACATAGCACTTACTCCAACACACAGTGCACATAACACTTACTCTAACACACAGCGCATATAGCACTTACTCCAACACACAGAGCACATAGCACTTACTCCAGCATACAGCGCACATAGCACTTACTTCAACACACAGTGCACATAGCACTTACTCCAACATACAGCACACATATCACTTGCTCTTACACACAGTGCACATTGTACTTTCTCCAGCATACAACGTACATAGCACTTACTCCAACACAGAGTCCACGTAGCACTTACTCCAGCATACAGCGCACATAGCACTTACTTCAACACACAGTGCACATAGCACTTACTCAAGCACATAGCACACATAGCATTTGCTCCAACACACAGTGCACATTATAATTTCTCCAGCACACAACGTACATAGCACTTACTCCAGCATACAGCGCACATGGCACTTACTTCAACACACAGTGCACGTAACAGTTACTCCAGCACACACAATGCATTGCACTTACTTCAACACACAGCACACATAGCACTAAAGCCAATACACAGTGCACATAACATTTACTCCAACACACAGTGCACATAGCACTTACTCCAACACACAGGTCAGGTAACACTTACTCCAACACACAGTGCACATAACACTTACTCCAACACACAGTGCACATAGCACTTACTCCAACACAGAGTGCACATGGCACTTACTCCAACACACAGTGCACATAACACTTACTCCAGCACAGAGTGCACACGGCACTTACTCCAACACACAGTGCGCATAACACTTACTCGAGCACACACCATGCATAGCACTTACTCCAACACATAGCACAAATAGCACTAACTCCAATACACAGTGCACATAACATTTACTCCAACAAACAGTGCACCTAGCACTTACTCCAACACACAGTGCACATAGCACTTACTCCAACACACAGTGCACAGAACACTTACTCTAACACACAGCGCACATAGAACTAACGCTAATACACAGTGCACATAGCACTTACTCCAACACACAGTGCACGTAGCACTTACTCCAACACACAGTGCACATAGCACTTACTCCAACACACAGTGCACATAACACTTACTCTAACACACAGCGCATATAGCACTTACTCCAACACACAGCGCACATAGCACTTACTCCAACACACAGTGCACATAGCACTTACTCCAGCACACAGCGCACATAGCACTTACTTCAACACACAGTGCACATAGAACTTACTCAAGCACATAGCGCACATAGCACTTGCTCCAACACACAGTCCACGGAGCACTTACTCCAGCATACAGCGCACATAGCACTTACTTCAACACACAGTGCACATAGCACTTACTCCAACATACAGCGCACATAGCACTTACTTCAACACACAGTGCACATAGCACTTACTCCAACATACAGCACACATAGCACTTGCTCCAACACACAGTGCACATAGCACTTACTCAAGCACATAGCACACATAGCACTTGCTCCAACACACAGTGCACATTGTACTTTCTCAAGCACACAACGTACATAGCTCTTACTCCAACACAGAGTCCACGTAGCACTTACTCCAGCATACAGCGCACATAGCACTTACTTCAACACACAGTGCACATAGCACTTACTCAAGCACATAGAACACATAGCATTTGCTCCAACACACAGTGCACATTATACTTTCTCCAGCACACAACGTACATAGCACTTACTCCAACACAGAGTCCGCGTAGCACTTACTCCAGCATACAGCGCACATGGCACTTACTTCAACACACAGTGCACGTAACAGTTACTCCAGCACACACAATGCATAGCACTTACTTCAACACACAGCACACATAGCACTAACGCCAATACATAGTGCACATAACATTTACTCCAACACACAGTGCACATAGCACTTACTCCAACACACAGGTCACGTAACACTTACTCCAACACACAGTGCACATAACACTTACTCCAACACACAGTGCACATAGCACTTACTCCAACACAGAGTGCACATGGCACTTACTCCAATACACAGTGCACATAACACTTACTCGAGCACACACCATGCATAGCACTTACTCCAACACACAGCACAAATAGCACTAACTCCAATACACAGTGCACATAACATTTACTCCAACAAACAGTGCACCTAGCACTTACTCCAACACACAGTGCACATAGCACTTACTCCAACACACAGTGCACAGAACACTTACTCTAACACACAGCGCACATAGAACTAACGCTAATACACAGTGCACATAGCACTTACTCCAACACACAGTGCACGTAGCACTTACTCCAACACACAGTGCACATAGCACTTACTCCAACACACAGCACACAAAGCACTTACTCCAACACACAGTGCCCATAACATTTTCTCCAACACACATCGCACATAACACTTACTCCAACACACAGCGCACAGAGCACTTACTTCAACACATAGTGCACATAGCACTTACTCCAACACACAGCGCACATAGCACTTACTTCTACACACAGTGCACATAGTACTTACTCAAGCACATAGTGCACATAGCACTTACTCCAACACACAGCCCACATAGCACGTACTACAACACACAGTGCACATAGCACTTACTCAAGCACATTACACACATTGCACTTACTTCAATGCACAGTGCACATTGTACTTTCTCCAGCACACAATGTACATAGCACTTACTCCAACACACAGTCCACGTAGCACTTCCTCCAGCATACAGCGCACATAGCACTTACTTCAACACACAGTGCACATAGCACTTACTCAAGCACATAGCACACATAGCATTTGCTCCAACACACAGTGCACATTATAATTTCTCCAGCACACAACGTACATAGCACTTACTCCAGCATACAGCGCACATGGCACTTACTTCAACACACAGTGCACGTAACAGTTACTCCAGCACACACAATGCATAGCACTTACTTCAACACACAGCACACATAGCACTAACGCCAATACACAGTGCACATAACATTTAACCCAACACACAGTGCACATAGCACTTACTCCAACACACAGTGCACATAGCACTTACCTCAATCACAGGTCACATAGAACTTACTCCAGCTCACAGTGCACAAAGCACTTACTCCAACACACAGTGCACATAACACTTACTCCAACACACAGTGCACATAACACTTACTCCAACACACAGTGCACATAGCAGTTACTCCAACACAAAGTGCACATAACACTTACTCCAACACACAGTGCACATAGCAGTTACTCCAACATACAGTGCACATAACACTTACTCCAACACACAGTGCACATAGCAGTTACTACAACACACAGTGCACATATCAATTACTCCCACACACAGTGCACATAACATTTACTCCAATACACAGTGCACATAGCACTTACTCCAACAAACATCACACATAGCAGTTACTCCAACACATAGTGCACATAACACTTACTCCAACACACCATTTGGTACCCTTAACATGTGTGCTAGCTTTATATGTTTTATCTTTATCATTGATTTCCTGCTGAGACACTGATACCAGCTTTTTCCTGCCTGGTCTTTACACTGTGCCACCTATTTCCAAAACATGTGTCTTTATATCTCTTTGTAACTCGATGGTGCCCACCACTCAACCACTAGCTCAGAAAGTGTGCCCAGTACAGGTTCAGGGGTAGGTACTAGATTTTGTGATAGTTAATTCTAAGGACCGTCCCCTGGCTACTTTGTTTATCCCTGAATACGTTATAGGGGGTTTGCCAGTCCCAGAAACTGTACATCATCCTCTTCCTCCAGCCATGCCCCTTTAAGCTTCCGTCATGACAATAGGTATGTGAACTAAAACATCTTATTTGCTCAATACGTGACACTGACAATGAGTCACTAAACTACTGTTGTCTCTTAAAATTCATAAAAATTATTACGATCATCTGCCCTTTAATAAGCTAATATATGCAGTTGTACATTCAGGATAATGACATCTAAATTGACTTCTTAATGATTTAAGTGTCCATTATTACCCTTACCTCCTTCTGATGTTACATTGCATCATTAAAGTCACCCTCGTCAGCTAAGTAAACTGGATTTCAACTGAAGGAGTAATTAGTCCTGGCCTTTGCCAATTTGACACCTCTCTAATTTTATGACCACTCACTCTCGTCAATTACCGGTTAAGTGACTGATGTTTAAGCTCTGTGTTCTTCAGTAACATTAAGATGAAAGCTTAAGCTATTGTGAACATGGAAGGGTCACGGAAGATAAAATACGGTCTTAATTAATCACGCTTGGCCCTTGTTAAGAAATAATCAGGTATCAGTGATTCAAGAGCACGTGGATTGGAGGTACCATGAAACATATAATGGGTTCACCTCTAAAAGAGCAAAGGTTAAGTGTTAATTAATAGTATCTTATAATTAAAGTTGGAATTGTCACGTAAAGATGATTTAGGATCAGGGATGCAATGTCCAATATTATAATCATCAAAGAGGACATCAAGTGCCTTCAAAGCGATATGGGGAAGAGGAGTGAAAATGCATTTGGGGAGCTCTCTGCAAGCTTGTGTTACCACCAATCAAACACAAAATTCTGGAGACTACTTGTCTCCTGTTCTGTTCAGATGGCAGGAGAAATGATGGAAGGTCCACTGTTCTGGTCAGATGGAAGGAGCTATGATGGAAGGTCCACTGTTCTGGTCAGATGGAAGGAGCAATGATGGAAGGTCCACTGTTCTGGAAAGATGGAAGGAGCAATGATGGAAGGTCCACTGTTCTGGAAAGATGGAAGAAGCAATGATGGAAGGTCCACTGTTCTGGTCAGACGGAAGGAGCAATGATGGAAAGGTCCACTGTTCTGGAAAGATGGAAGGAGCAGTGAGGGAAGGTCCACTGTTCTGGTCAGACGGAAGGAGCAATGAGGGAAGGTCCACTGTTCTGGTGAGACAGAAAGAGCAATAATGGAAGGTCCACTTTACTGATCAGATGGAAGGAGCAATGATGGAAGGTCCACTGTACTGGTCAGATGGAACGAGCCATGATAGAAGGTTTACTGTTCTGGTCATATAGAAGGAGCAATGATTAGGGGTACACTGTTCTGGACATATAGAAGGAGCAAATGATGGAAGGCCCACCGTACTGGTCAGATGGAACGAGCCATGATAGAAGGTTTACTGTTCTGGTCATATTGAAGGAGCAATGATTAGGGGTTCACTGTCCTGGTCAAATGGAAGGAGCAATGTTGAAAGAGCTGATGGTAAACACACACACTATTAAAAGTGTAGCATCCACCAGTATTTTAAAGTGGCCTTGCATGGGCAACAGGGTAAGCACTAACATGGTGGAATTTTTCTGGGCTTTGTAACAGACAATATAATGATGTTGAATGGACCTTCACTGACCTTGCCACTGACACTAGTGACATGTTGCCCAATAGTAATAAAGTGATGGGGTCAACCATTTTGTACATTGTAAAGTCCACTATACTGGCATCGCTATAGTTGCCTGCCGACATAATGATACAAACTGAAGTCATCGCCAAAAATCAAACAAATGTCCATGTTTTTCTTAGCATTTTGGCTTCCCCAATCTACAGATGAAATTTCGGACTTTTTTAAAATTGCAGGTTGCTGTAACTTTTCCAGCCCTGGAACATATATGAATGTTCTTAAATAAAAGAGTGATATGGTCCCCCTACCTATGGTCCCCCTACCCACCGTACAATGCACTGCCCCTTAAAAATATATTTGTTTTTCAGTATGGAGGTGGCCATCTTGGAATTCTATCAAATTGTCTAATGGTGCCTCTCCTCAGATACAGCATAGGGGTGAGAGGGCATACTGTTATGTACACAGGGTGCACCACACCTCACATTACATAGTGCGCCACAATGTAAGTCTATTATTCTCTAATGTTAACAACTGGTATATTGAATATGCATGTTTCTGACTATTACGTTTTATTTTGCAAACATGTAACATTTTGGAATAAAATATTATACAATGGGAAATCCACCTTAGCTGGAGTGACGAAGATCGTACAAGTCTCCTCAATGAAGAGCGAACCAGGTTTACAACATGGCTAATCCAACTCTGAGTCAATCAGGTCATGTCTAATCTATCCTGTACATGGGACATGTCCCTAGTCACCTCCCAATATGTCACTGGTATTGACCTTTTAATGTCACTTCCTTTATCCTGGGAGAGATGGATCGTCGCCTCACTAATTGGCTTCCAATCACAAGCCAAGTGATATTCCAGTTACTAATGAAGATGATGATAGAAGCTCCTTAGATGTTGTACAAGGAGTATATTTTCTAGCACTGTATTATTTTGGCAGAGGGAAACTGAAGCTTAAATTATTTCAGTTCATAACTTTATTCACCAGACATTGACACCAAAACTGAGGTCCATATGAAGCAGGATAGAGATATTCTAAGAGATACAAAATATTAGCATAAACCAGCTCTCAATCACTGACTAGCAATCATCGACACAGTAAAGGCGGAAGGAGAGAAAATTTAAATGAGGAAAAACTTCCACAACTAGAGGACATAGTCTAACATAAGGGGCAAAGAAATATTACTTTACTGAGAGGGTAGTGGATGCATGGAATAGTCTTCCAGTAGAAGTGGTAGATGTTAATACAGTGAAGGGGTTTAAGCATGCGTGGGATAGGTATAAGGTTATCCTAGATATAAGATAAGGCCAGGGACTAATGATAGTATTACTTTACTGAGAGGGTAGTGGATGCATGGAATAGTCTTCCAGTAGAAGTGGTAGAGGTTAATACAGTGAAGGAGTTTAAGCATGCATGGGATAGGTATAAGGCTATCCTAGATATAAGATAAGGCCATGGACTAATGAAAGTATTACTTTACTGAGAGGGTAGTGGATGCATGGAATAGTCTTCCAGCAGAAGTGGTAGAGGTAAACACAGTGAAGGAGTTTAAGCATGCGTGGGATAGGCACAAGGCTATCCTAGATATAAGATAGGGCCAGGGACTAATGAAAGTATTACTTTACTGAGAGGGTAGTGGATGCATGGAATAGTCTTCCAGTAGAAGTGGTAGAGGTTAATACAGTGATGGAGTTTAAGCATGCGTGGGATAGGTATAAGGCTATCCTAGCTATAAGATAAGGCCAGGGACTAATGAAAGTATTACTTTACTGAGAGGGTAGTGGATGTATGGAATAGTCTTCCAGTAGAAGTGGTAGAGGTTAACACAGTGAAGGAGTTTAAGCATGCATGGGATAGGCACAAGGCTATCCTAGATATAAGATAAGGCAAGGGACTAATGAAAGTATTACTTTACTGAGAGGGTAGTGGATGTATGGAATAGTCTTCCAGTAGAAGTGGTAGAGGTTAATACAGTGAAGGAGTTTAAGCATGCATGGGATAGGTATAAGGCTATCCTAGATATAAGATAAGGTCAGGGACTAATGATAGTATTACTTACTGAGAGGGTAGTGGATATATGAATTAGTCTTCCAGTAGAAGTGGTAGAGGTTAATACAGTGAAGGAGTTTAAGCATGCGTGTGATAGGTATAAGTCGATCCTAGATATAAGATAATACCAGGGACTAATGAAAGTATTACTTTACTGAGAGGGTAGTGGATGTATGGAATAGTCTTCCAGTAGAAGTGGTAGAGGTAAACACAGTGAAGGAGTTTAAGCATGCGTGGGATAGGCACAAGGCTATTCTAGATATAAGATAGGGCCAGGGACTAATGAAAGTATTACTTTACTGAGAGGGTAGTGGATGTATGGAATAGTCTTCCAGTAGAAGTGGTAGAGGTTAATACAGTGAAGGAGTTTAAGCATGCATGGGATAGGTATAAGGCTATCCTAGATATAAGATAAGGTCAGGGACTAATGATAGTATTACTTACTGAGAGGGTAGTGGATATATGAATTAGTCTTCCAGTAGAAGTGGTAGAGGTTAATACAGTGAAGGAGTTTAAGCATGCGTGGGATAGGTATAAGTCGATCCTAGATATAAGATAATACCAGGGACTAATGAAAGTATTACTTTACTGAGAGGGTAGTGGATGTATGGAATAGTCTTCCAGTAGAAGTGGTAGAGGTTAATACAGTGAAAGAGTTTAAGCATGCGTGGGATAGGTATAAGGCTATCCTAGATATAAGATAAGGCCAGGGACTAATGAAAGTATTACTTTACTGAGAGGGTAGTTGATGTATGGAATAGTCTTCCAGTAGAAGTGGTAGAGGTTAATACAGTGAAGGGGTTTAAGCATGCGTGGGATAGGTATAAGGCTATCCTAGCTATAAGATAAGGCCAGGGACTAATGAAAGTATTACTTTACTGAGAGGGTAGTGGATGTATGGAATAGTCTTCCAGTAGAAGTGGTAGAGGTTAATACAGTGAAGGAGTTTAAGCATGCATGGGATAGGTATAAGGCTATCCTAGATATAAGATAAGGTCAGGGACTAATGATAGTATTACTTACTGAGAGGGTAGTGGATATATGAATTAGTCTTCCAGTAGAAGTGGTAGAGGTTAATACAGTGAAGGAGTTTAAGCATGCGTGGGATAGGTATAAGTCGATCCTAGATATAAGATAATACCAGGGACTAATGAAAGTATTACTTTACTGAGAGGGTAGTGGATGTATGGAATAGTCTTCCAGTAGAAGTGGTAGAGGTTAATACAGTGAAGGAGTTTAAGCATGCGTGGGATAGGTATAAGGCTATCCTAGATATAAGATAAGGCCAGGGACTAATGAAAGTATTACTTTACTGAGAGGGTAGTTGATGTATGGAATAGTCTTCCAGTAGAAGTGGTAGAGGTTAATACAGTGAAGGGGTTTAAGCATGCGTGGGATAGGTATAAGGCTATCCTAGATATAAGATAATGCCAGGGACTAATGAAAGTATTACTTTACTGAGATGGTAGTGGATGCATGGAATAGTCTTCCAGTAGAAGTGGTAGAGGTAAACACAGTGAAGGAGTTTAAGCATGCATGGGATAGGTATAAGGCTATCCTAGATATAAGATAAGACCAGGGACTAATGAAAGTATTACTTTACTGAGAGGGTAGTGGGTGCATGGAATAGTCTTCCAGCGGAAGTGGTAGAGGTTAATACAGTGAATGACTTTAAGCATGCATGGGATAGGTATAAGGCTATCCTAGATATAAGATAAGGCCAGGGACTAATGAAATTATTACTTTACTGAGAGGGTAGTGGATGCATGGAATAGTCTTTCAGTAGAAGTGATAGAGGTTAATACAGTGAAGGAGTTTAAGCATGCATGGGATAGGTATAAGGCTATCCTAGATATAAGATAGGGAACTGGGGACTAATAAAAGTATTTAGAAAACTGGGCAAACTAGATGGACCGAATGGTTCTTACCTGCAGACACCTTCTATGTTTCTACGTTTCTATGTATAGACATTTCAAATAGAAATATATTAGCAATGTGTCTCACTGTATCCTTCCTGGTAAAATACTTTATAAATAAATATTTATAGCTCTATTGGTGGCGGACATTTTTGATCAGATCTTTTTTTGTCGTACCCAAGATGTAGTCAGATGAAGAAAAATCTTCAACTTGAAACAAGATGTCAGCCAGACAGAGTTTAACTGACTCAATTTAAAAAAAAATCCTATTCTTTTATTAAAACATTTCTATTTAAAATGTCTACACTTGGTGGAATCTTTCAATTAATCATAGGTAATTTGGGGGGCTACAGTTGTGTTTGCTACTTTTAGTTGGATTTGTAGACTCAGTTTTATTGACTTTAAATACCATATTTATATGGCTGGTTGCATGTGAATTGAGTATTTATATTTCCTACAATTCACTATTATTTTTTACTCAGTTTGATCGACCAGCTGTATGTTTTATACTAGGCCGCTGGTGATTGATTGTGCACCGGAGATGACCAGTATGCTGTGGATGCCATTGATTAGTGGTTTCCAACATTGATCATGTGTGATGTCATTCAAGCTGTGACATGTCTATTCAGACCCATAATAAATCAGAAACTGTTGAAAAAAACTTTTTTCCCCGACATCTTCAATAAAATGTCTGTGCCACCAATGACGTGGGAGGCGCAACTCAGCGAGCAGATCAATAGGAGAAGGGTTACCGTCACCGTGTCTGCAGCTGTACTAATTGCCGGTGTATAAATCAAGAAGGGACGTGGACTTTTAGATAGTGGAAAAATGTGGCTGGACATGAGCGCACATGGGATATCCGAGCATGCGTGGGATAGATCTGATGTATATCTGAGATACTGGATATATACGGGTTAGAATTTAATATGGAGCTCATGTATTAAAGGCTGGATGTAAATAAAAAGGTTTGCGCATGACACAGTAAGAATCCGCAATAAGGATCCGCAATAAGGATCCGCAATAAGGATCCGCAATAAGGATCCGCAATAAGGATCCGCAATAAGGATCCTGAAAGAGAAAAAAAATGATTTCATCGGTGGAACCAAAACAGAAAAACATTTGCCTCGGATCATGTATTGAAAAAAAGCTTCAAACATAGAATGTGTCACCGGCAGATAAGAATCATTCCACCCATCCAGTCTGCCCAATGTTCTAAATCCTTTCATTAGTCCCTGGCCTTATCTTATATCTAGGATAGCCTTATACCTATCCCATGCATGCTTAAACTCCTTCACTGTATTAACCTCTACCACTTCTACTGGAAGGCTATTCCATGCATCCACTACCCTCTCAGTAAAGTAATACTTTCATTAGTCCCTGGCCTTATCTTATATCTAGGATAGCCTTATACCTATCCCATGCATGCTTAAACTCCTTCACTGTGCTAACCTCTACCACTTCTACTGGAAGACTATTCCATACATCCACTACCCTCTCAGTAATGTAATACTTTCATTAGTCCCTGACCTTATCTTATATCTAGGATAGCCTTATACCTATCCCACGCATGCTTAAACTCCTTCACTGTATTAACCTCTACCACTTCTGCTGGAAGACTATTCCATACATCTCACTACCCTCTCAGTAAAGTAATACTTTCATTAGTCCATGACCTTATCTTATATCTAGGATAGCCTTATACCTATCCCACGCATGCTTAAACTCCTTCACTGTATTAACCTCTTCCACTTATACTGGAAGGCTATTCCATACATCCACTACCCTCTCAGTAAAGTAATACTTTCATTAGTCCCTGACCTTATCTTATATCTAGGATAGCCTTATACCTATCCCACGCATGCTTAAACTCATTCACTGTATTAACCTCTACCACTTCTACTGGAAGACTATTCCATACATCCACTACCCTCTCAGTAAAGTAATACTTTCATTAGTCCCTGACCTTATCTTATATCTAGGATAGCCTTATACCTATCCCACGCATGCTTAAACTCCCTCACTGTATTAACCTCTACCACTTCTACTGGAAGGCTATTCCATGCATCCACTACCCTCTCAGTAAAGTAATACTTTCATTAGTCCCTGGCCTTATCTTATATCTAGGATAGCCTTATACCTATCCCATGCATGCTTAAACTCCTTCACTGTGCTAACCTCTACCACTTCTACTGGAAGACTATTCCATACATCCACTACCCTCTCAGTAATGTAATACTTTCATTAGTCCCTGACCTTATCTTATATCTAGGATAGCCTTATACCTATCCCACGCATGCTTAAACTCCTTCACTGTATTAACCTCTACCACTTCTGCTGGAAGACTATTCCATACATCCACTACCCTCTCAGTAAAGTAATACTTTCATTAGTCCATGACCTTATCTTATATCTAGGATAGCCTTATACCTATCCCACGCATGCTTAAACTCCTTCACTGTATTAACCTCTTCCACTTATACTGGAAGGCTATTCCATACATCCACTACCCTCTCAGTAAAGTAATACTTTCATTAGTCCCTGACCTTATCTTATATCTAGGATAGCCTTATACCTATCCCACGCATGCTTAAACTCATTCACTGTATTAACCTCTACCACTTCTACTGGAAGACTATTCCATACATCCACTACCCTCTCAGTAATGTAATACTTTCATTAGTCCCTGGCCTTAACTTATATCTAGGATAGCCTTATACCTATCCCATGCATGCTTAAACTCCTTCACTGTGTTTACCTCTACCACTTCCGCTGGAAGACTATTCCATACATCCACTACCCTCTCAGTAAAGTAATACTTTCATTAGTCCCTGGCCTTATCTTATTTCTAGGATAGCCTTATGCGTATCCCATGCATGCTTAAACTCCTTCACTGTGTTTACCTCTACCACTTCCGCTGGAAGACTATTCCATGCATCCACTACCCTCTCAGTAAAGTAATCCTTTCATTAGTCCCTGGCCTTATCTTATATCTAGGATAGCCTTGTGCCTATCCCATGCATGCTTAAACTCCTTCACTGTATTAACCTCTACCACTTCCACTGGAAGATTATTCCATACATCCACTACCCTCTCAGTAAAGTAATACTTTCATTAGTCCCTGGCCTTAACTTATATCTAGGATAGCCTTATACCTATCCCATGCATGCTTAAACTCCTTCACTGTGTTTACCTCTACCACTTCCGCTGGAAGACTATTCCATACATCCACTACCCTCTCAGTAAAGTAATACTTTCATTAGTCCCTGGCCTTATCTTATTTCTAGGATAGCCTTATGCGTATCCCATGCATGCTTAAACTCCTTCACTGTGTTTACCTCTACCACTTCCGCTGGAAGACTATTCCATGCATCCACTACCCTCTCAGTAAAGTAATACTTTCATTAGTCCCTGGCCTTATCTTATATCTAGGATAGCCTTGTGCCTATCCCATGCATGCTTAAACTCCTTCACTGTATTAACCTCTACCACTTCCACTGGAAGATTATTCCATACATCCACTACCCTCTCAGTAAAGTAATACTTTCATTAGTCCCTGGCCTTAACTTATATCTAGGATAGCCTTATACCTATCCCATGCATGCTTAAACTCCTTCACTGTGTTTACCTCTACCACTTCCGCTGGAAGACTATTCCATACATCCACTACCCTCTCAGTAAAGTAATACTTTCATTAGTCCCTGACCTTATCTTATATGTAGGATAGCCTTACACCTATCCCGCGCATGCTTAAACTCCTTCACTGTATTAACCTCTGCCACTTCTAGTGGAAGGCTATTCCATGCATCCACTACCCTCTCAGTAAAGTAATACTTCCTGATATTACTTTTAAATCGTTGCCCCTCTAATTTAAGTCTATGTCCTCTAGTTGTGGTAGTTTTTCTTCTTTTAAATATACTCTCTTCCTTTACTGTTTTGGTTATTTATCATTACCCTTTGGAGGAACTGTATCACCTCAACATTGTTTTTTTTTACTGTGTATGTAGATAATTCAAAATGACTAAAAATAATCTATATATTGTGTTAGCAAAACTGCAAGTAAATGCCTAAACTAGGAGAAAAAAGTGTTTGAAATGTATCTGTGGAGTCGCCTGCTTATGACATCACCTGTGGCACAGTATGCAAATTACATATTTCCCATGGAAAAGCAGTTCATTTGCATACCGTGCCGCAGGTATGCTAACACAGGTGATGTCATAAGCCACAGGTGATGTCATGAGCACGAGACTCCACACACACATTTAAAACACATTTTTCTCTCAGCAGTGAAATTTGACATGGGGTCAGAATGGACTGACAAAATGATATAAGATGGGCAACAATTTAGAACACTCTCTTTGTTAGTTTGTTACTGTTGTAATGTTAATCCAGGAGGGACCAGAGTGGGAGATGTGTGCTAGCCACGGGATTGGTGTATAAATATAAAAGATGTATTGTTATATTAATCATAATGGATATTTATTGTATGTTCTTGTCTTTCGATATTTTTGTAATACAAGTCTTCTACTTTAGGCATTTGCTTGCAGTTTCCCTAATAAAAAGTTTAGATCACTTCCAATCAGTTTTTTATGCTCTGCCTGCGCAGCATAGCGGGACTGCTTTAGCATTCGTATCAGCAATGTGTTTTTTTTTTGGTTAGTGAGGTCTACCCAATAAAGGGAGAATTGCAGTGAATTGAGAAGGGAAATTCAAACGTAAGGCCAGAGTAGCCGAGTTGGAAAAATTATCCCAATCAGCTGCAAGGGAGAGGTTTTTTTTTCCGAACTCGGCTACACTGGCCTAAAGTTTGAAATTCCCATCTCAGTTCCCGGAAATGCTGTCTTTATTGAGTAGGCCCATGAGGCTTTTGTTTGTTTTGTAAAGCTTTGCAATCTTCTATTCTAATTTCTGCCTTTAAATTAACCGCTTAATCCAGCAACGTCACTGGCTGGCGGACTCACTTTGATCGTCCGTTACACTGAGCCTACCAGAGGGAGGTAGGGTTGCCACCTGGCCGGTATTTTACTGGCTGGCCGGTAAAAACTTGGCATCAGGCCAGTGTTAAGTCTATGGAGACTGAAGAAAAGGTGGCGACCCTAGAGTGAGGTGAGATCTTATCTGACAAAGGAAATCCCGCTGGGGTTCCCTGCGACAACTCCGGGGTCTGCGATGCGCTGCTGTGTGCAGGACAGGCTATGTTTGGGCCTGGTCTTTGAGGAAGGAATAGCACATCCTTACATGTAAACCAGTTAAGCATAAAGGTGAAAAATAGCTTGTTAGCCGGGTTATTTGGCAGTAATATAAAAGCAGTACAAAGTTTAAATCAGCTTTATTCATACAGGGCTAGTGGTAGTTAAATCAGTTGGACCCCACATTACTGTCACATAGGCTGCATTTGGCCCCCACGGGTGGCACTTTGAACAGCTTCTGACATGGACTTTAGAGCAGTGAGGGCTAACCTTGGCACTGCAGATGTTTCAGCCTCTGAGAATCATGCTGACATCGAATTATGAGATATGTAGTTCTGAAAAAAAAGTCTGCAGTGCCATGGTTAGCCATCAGTGCAAACACGCGACCCCAGAAGACTTGGAACCCTGCCGACGATGCAGACTTTCTTCCTGCTTATGTAAAAGAAATTCATTAACATGACAAGGGTTGCCACCTGGCCGGTATTTTACCGGCAGGCCAGTAAAAAAATTGGCATCAGGCCAATGTTAAGTCGGTATTTTTCTGAAGAAAAGGTGGCAGCCCTAACTATGACTTGAAGCTCCAGTCTCACGTTCCTCCCCTTCAACACTATTGATAAGAGACACAGGTGTCTGTGCATTATTCAGGAAAGAGGAAACGGAAGGGAATTGACAAGGGAATTTCAAACTTTACGCCAAAGTAGCTGAGCCAGTGCTGTATTTACCGCGAGGCATCCTAGGCGGATGCCTATGGCGGCAAATTTTGGGGGGCGGCAGCGCCCCCCAGCACTGGAAAAAAAAAAAATTAAAAAAAAAATAAAAAAAAAAAAAAATTAAAAATAAATAAAATCCGGCCCTTTAAAAAAAAAAAAAAAAACCCCACCGCGCTTGCAGGCAGAGACGGAGGTGAGAGGGGATCGGAAGATCCCCCCTCACCATCGCTCTGCCTGCCAGGCTGCACGGGGAGCCGAACAGGCAGCACAGAGAATTCTCCGTGCTGCCTGTTCGGCTCCCCGTGCAGTGTGCCGACACGGAAGTGCCGACAGTCACGTGACGGGCGCGCTGACGTCATACGCGCGCCCGGTCACGTGACCTGTCGGCACAATCGCCGGGAAGCCGAACAGGGACCATGCTGCCTGCCTGCCAGGGAAAGGTAAGTGCTGATGGGAGACTGTGTGTGTGTGTGTGAGTGACTGACTGACTGAGTGTGATGGGAGTCAGAGTGTGTATGATGGGAGACAGTGTGTGTGACTGAGTGTGATGGGAGTCAGAGTGTGTATGACTGAGTGTGATGGGAGTAGGAGTGTGTGTGTGATGGGAGACAGTGTGTGTGACTGAGTGTGATGGGAGTCAGAGTGTGTGTGATGGGAGACAGTGTGTGTGTGTGTGTGACTGAGTGTGATGGGAATCAGAGTGTATGTAATGGGAGACAGTGTGTGACTGAGTGTGATGGGAGTCAGAGTGTGTGTGATGGGAGACTGTGTGTGACTGAGTGTGATGGGAGTCAGAGTGTGTGATGGGAGACTGTGTGTGACTGAGTGTGATGGGAGTCAGAGTGTGTGTGATGGGAGACTGTGTGTGACTGAGTGTGATGGAAGTCAGAGTGTGTGTGATGGGAGACTGTGTGTGACTGAGTGTGATGGGAGTCAGAGTGTGTGTGATGGGAGACAGTGTGTGTGACTGAGTGTGATGGGAGTCAGAGTGTGTGTGATAGGAGACAGTGTGTGTGACTGAGTGTGATGGGAGTCAGAGTGTGTGTGATGGGAGACAGTGTGTGTGACTGAGTGTGATGGGAGTCAGAGTGTGCGTGATGGGAGTAGGAGTGTGTGACTGAGTGTGATGGGAGTAGGAGTGTGTGACTGAGTGTGATGGGAGTGTGAGCTTGATGTGAGTCTGAATGATGGGGCATGTCTTAGGTGTGTAACGTGGGTGTGCAGCTTGGGTAGGGGGGTGCCCAGATTTTGTCTGCCTAGGGCAGCACAAAATCAAGATACACCATTGAGCTGAGCTGGAGAAATTCTCCCATTCAGTTGAATCTTTCCAGCTACTTTGACCTTAAAGGATAACTAAATGTTTATTTTTTAACCCTTTCATCTAGTTAAGGTCCCCTGCAAATACGAGGGTCTCGCAGAAAGAGCCTAGACCGGGTGGGCTACTTCCTTATCAGAAGAACCTGGCAGTTTATCCTGACACTAGGGATAACTAACTTCCCACTTGTGTATTAGAAGCATAAGTGGAAAAATAAAGTTTAGTGTCCCTTTAAGTTTCAAAATGTCCTTTTAAATCCCATGCAGTCCCCTCTCTCATAAATAAAGCCCATAAAATAAATAATAAGCGATGGATAATACCTTGCAGTATAAGAACAATAGGGAGAGCATAAGGGAATAAAGAAACATAGGGAATAAAGTGTACGTGAACCCAAGAGCTTGCACTCTATACCATATACGCAGGTGCCAGGCAAAGAGAATACATAAACGGATAATACAAAATGTGCTTTAGCTTTTGATTTGTAAGTTTGAATCCAAGTGAAGATTACAGAACCTTATTCCCAGACACATGCTGGATGTTATCTAGGATAGTGAATATATCAATTCCAAATCACGGAGATGTATTCCACCAGTCACGAGCAAGGAATAAGAAGGTTATGACCACTCATCAAACGCTAACCTGCCCCAAGCCGACCTTGAAGAAATCGCATCATTAGAAAAACGCCTTACTTTTCAACACATTATTGCTTTCCCCGTCTTCCAACAAAATGATTCCTTCCCAGGTGACCTCACATCTTCAACCTTGGGTTAATAATGGAAGGATTTGGTGTCAGAAGGAATGTTTCTCTCACTAGGAAATAAATGATGTTATTGGACTATGGGGGTGGCTGTTTGCCGGTGGGCTCCTAGAGGGGGGTATATATACGGCTAGAATACTGTGTCGATAACACAACATCAAGAAACTCTCCATCGTCTTGAGAGATACCACCAGACCACAGCCTTGGCAATCATGTCTTACAGAACGTTGGCTACCTGCTTCTTCTGCCTCCTGGCTCTCACCTCGGCATGCTACATCCAAAACTGCCCCATCGGAGGCAAGAGATCTCTCATGGATGTCATGGATGTAAGGAAGGTAAGTCTGATCTCTGACTCTTCAGCTGTGGATTGGTTTGTCTGAAAATGAGTAAAGAGGACAGCAGGATATGGGGAGATTCCTGGAAAAGAGTAGACAGTGGAGGAGGATGGAAATGTTGGAAGCTGTTTATTCTACAGGTTGTTTTTGCCCTTCGGAGGCGCAACTCAGGAGCATGTATTTCAGCACAGGCTATACGATCTGGGATTTAGTTAAAGGGACTTTATCACCTAAACATTGTTTTTACTGTGAATGTGGAGCATAAAAAATGATTGAAAATGATCTATATACTGTGTTAGCATACCTGTGGCACTGTATGCAAATGAACTGCTTTTCCATGGGAAATGTGTAATTTGCATACCGTGCCACAGGTGATGTCATAAGCAGGAGACTCAACAGACGCATTTAAACCACATTTTTCTCCTAATTTAGTCATTTTCTTGCAGTTTTGCTAATACAATGTACAGATCATTTTCAATCACTTTTCATGCTCTACATGCACAGTATAACAATTTTCATGCGATACAAATCCTTAAACCCAGGGATTGACAAATAGTTGTAGTCTCTATGAGCCAGATAGTCTGAATTAGGAGCCAGCCAAGTTATATTTAGGAGCCAGGGATATGGTACTATATATATATATATATATATATATATATATATATATATATATATATTGATGGGGCTATTCACTAAAAGGTGTGTTGAGGTCAGTAGCAGGTGAGTTAAAGTGAATAGCAGGTGAGTTGAAGTGAATAGCAGGTGAGTTGAGGTGAGATGAACATTCCATCTCACCAGTTCAGCTATACATTGTGTAGGAACAAACCTGATGAGATCACTTAGCGGGGGAACTAACCAGGTTTGTTCCTGCACAGTGTGTAGCTGGACTGGTGAGATGAAATGTTCATCTCAACTCACCTGCTATTCACTTCAACTCACCTGATATTCACTTCAGCTCACCTGCTACTCAACTCAACTCACCTGCTACTCACCTCAACTCACCTTTTACTCTCTTCAACTCTCCTGCCACTCACCTCAACTCACCTGCTATTCACTTCAACTCACCTGCTATTCACTCCAACTCCCCTGCTACTCACCTGCTATTCACTCCAACTCCCCTGCTACTCACCTCAACTGACCTTTTAGTGAATAGCCCCATCAGTGCTAGCTGGCCTCTGGTACTGAAAGGACTAAACGTTTTCAAACTTATCACATGCATGCAGCCATATGTTTTAGTAAAAACACTTTTGAGTGACAGCGTAGTCCAGTGATTTACAATTATTGGTGATTTCCTACTATACTCAATGAGATAGATTCTATATGCATTCATTCTTTCAAGGGCAAACATTTTTATAGCAGACGGGGGAAGACATTTCTCTGGGCACCTGCTCACAAGAGCACTTCCTGAGAACTTTCTAAGTATGAAGCTGATAGGGTATAACAGTAACTTTATCTAGTGACATACTTAGCAATGTAAGTTAATATCATTTTATTCTATTAATGCTTTGGAACTTTACCATCAAGGAGCAAATTATAATCCCGGGGAATACAGACAATTATGCAAACAGCATCTTGGAACAGGATTACGGGACCTGGAGTGGGTGGAGCCTATTTTGGGCAGGGCTACTTGTTGATTGGAGCTCTTTTCTTTGTGTTTAGACCAGTATGTCTCAGAGACATATGTGTCTATTCACTAAAATTCAACTTTGGAAGTCAACTTTCATTCTGAGAATGTTTTCATTCTAGGGGAAAAAACAAAAACACAGATTCAAATCTTTTCCATTGACGGTAATGGGAGGGGAAATGATTGAAGCTATTTTTGAGATTAAGTCAAATGCGGGTGTCGAATTTGACTTTGTCTCAAAAATTGCTTCTGATCATGCTGTGACAGAACCAAAAATTGGACGAGACAGGACAGCAAAAACAGGACTTTCTTAGCAAACCCAGTACTGCTAGGGGAAAGGGAAAAGTTTTGTCAATGATACCAGACCCCTCAAATGTCCTGCTTGAAGTGGGACAATCCCAATTTGACATCAATGTACCATTTCCATGCTACCGTGTCCGTGTACTCTGGATCACCATATTAAAATGTTAATAAGGTCATCTGCGGATGCTACATATGTGTTAGCTAGCAAGGAACTGTGCTGTTTATTTCCGGAGATTGTGAGCTCCGAACAGAGATCCCACAAACCCTGGAAATACATCCGGGAGACAGACGGCGGCTGCGAATTCAGAAACAGAGTCACTCAGTCTGTTGCCAACTCGACAAGCACGAAAAGTATACGAAAATTCGTATTCACTTCTGCCGTCGGCCCCTCGGGCGTATCTCGTGTATTTCTGTATTTTCTGATCACAGCACACAAACCCCCGGAAGATACTGAGTGGCAGGGGTGCTCCGGACTGGCAGCACACCTGTCACTCAGGAGGGGCACGTTACTCCCCTGACGACAACCCCATAAAAGGAAAATGGTGTATAAAATAACACCACAACACTAAAAAACAGTGGATTGAAACCAGGAAAAAAAAATGCAAAATGACACACACTTTGATAATAAACAAGTGAGGAATAGGTCAATTATTTTTCATGGAACAAGTGTTACAAAGTCAGCTAAATCTCAGTAATCTAGTTACTCTCTCTCTCTTTCCAGTTAAATTAGCTCATGACACTTGATTCACACTGCTAATGCCTGTTCAGATTCTCTCCCCTGACCCATTCAGCTTGCATTCACACTCTCTACTTTCGTTGTTGTTTAGTGTATTCCTTGTGGACCGAGAAACAAAGGCCATTGCTTTGGGCCCAACATCTGCTGTGGTGAGGAGCTCGGCTGTTATTTTGGGACCTCAGAGTCTTTGAGATGCCAGGAAGAAAACTACCTGCCCTCACCGTGCGAGTCTGGCAGGAAGCCATGCGGGAATAACGGGGGAAACTGTGCTGCGTCGGGTATTTGTTGTAACCACGGTAAGGACTAGATAAGGACTGCTCAAAACGAACTACATGTTACAAGAGAATAATCATAATACTGAACAATATCAGGGGATAACTGTATAGTACCACATAAAATGACCCCATATGATGTATACAACCAAATATATTGACAACCACTGGAGGTATGTACAGACTGCATTCTAAGAGGGGCATGTACTAAAAAAACGCAAATATATTTTATGTGCAAAACTATTGCTGCGCTTTGCTCCTATTGCAATGTACTTAACATTTAACACTCACATAGTACATACGAGCAAATTGCGAATAAAAATAGACATAATTGCTAATAAAAAACGGCAATTCTGTGAATATTTTTTCTACCTCTTTTGATAGCACTCGCTAAAAGCTGGTGTAATTTTCACACGCAAATAAGAATTATTTTTCACAAAATATTTGCAAAGCTCTTTAGCGTGCACACACCTAATCGCAATTTATTAGCGCAACCGGAAAAATGCACGATAAATAAAAGTAAACGGAAGAGGCTCAAATCAGGGAAAACAAGCGCAGAATGTTACAAATATTCGCAAATTGCTCCTTACTCATGTTTTACCTACTTTTTCCCCCACTGCGCTTGTTTAGTACATGTGGAGCATTCTGTTCTAGTTCCCATGGTGAGTGGATAGCTTTTAGAATTATTACCCCAAGCTGCTTTTTATTCATAGCCC
Organism: Pelodytes ibericus; assembly: GCA_036172795.1. NCBI lineage: Eukaryota > Metazoa > Chordata > Amphibia > Anura > Pelodytidae > Pelodytes > Pelodytes ibericus. The sequence goes on along the minus strand of CM069863.1, from coordinate 182,845,457 downwards.
CCATTTCGCTTGCCTCATTTAAAAGAGACCGTTTCACCTACAGTGTCTAGGGTGACCATCTTTTCTTTAAAAGGATACAGAGATGCCCGTTGCACCCACAGATTTAACATTGGTCTTAATTCTATTAACTTTTCTTAATTTTATACCTGACTTTCGAAAAAAAATACCGGATGGGTGGCAGCACCTAACAGTGTCCGTAATGTTTCATTTAAATCAGGGGTGAATTATGTAAGGTAAAGGAAAAGCCACGGATCTGTGATCTCCTCATTTCTTCCTATGACCTAAAAACAGCAGATAAAGCATATAATAGCATTTTATTATATTTTTTGCAGTTTCTATAGCAACGGCCCTTCTTCTCTCTCTCTCGCCAAGCTGAAATTAGATTCAATGTATACTACAGGAAAACTGTAACTTGTTTTAAAGTAAAAAAATAAGTACATGTCACATGTCTTAGAACCATGTACAACACGCAGAAACTAAGCTAGGTGCAACTGTCTGCATATGGATAGCCTTTAAAGCCAAGGCTATCCATATGAAAGGTTTAACGGCTAACCATCAATTGGCAGCAAAGTGACAACATTATAGATAATGTATAGCCATATAAGCACCTAAAAAAAACTTTTACAGATCTATATTTACAGCGTTACATATGGAAAATGGCCATAAGTTTGAAATTTCCTTCTCAATTGTTTTATGAATACAGTATCTGCCCAAAGCCATTACCGGATCAAGTAGGGTGAGATTAAATAGTGGGATCCATGATCGGAGCAGACCAGCCAGCCACAAAGTGTCCGAGCAACTGGAAATAAACTCCCAGTCTGTCCCATCAAGTAAATAAACACTCTTTCTTAAAGGGTAGGACCTTACTAGTCAATTATTTGTTACCTGCCCTCAGAAGCTATGTTTCAGCAGCTCTATCTATGACAGTTTTAGTTTTCATCGGATCGAACATGGCTATGTTTAAATTGAACGAAGGCAGATTTGCCCTGGGCAGATTGCATCATCCTCCCCATCAAACGAATGGGGTTTACCAACTTAACAGTGAATTGTGTTGATTTTGCAACGGAGATGGAAAAACTAATATTATCCCAACCCAGCTTGGTTTTGGCCTACATTTTGAGATGTCAAGTCACCGCCATTTACTGTCGAAGTGATTAAAATGCGTTGGGGTTTATTTATATAGGTCAATATCCGCACCCACATTCTAAAAGTGGAGCAATTAGTGGGCACATGCCGTTGGTTGCCTTGGTGACTGCTCCATGTTTAGAACTTTGACCCAGATAGAAGCATTGTCGACCTGTTCAGAGACAATTGTCCAGTACATTTTCTCTGCTTGCGTTAAATTCTGACATGCTCCCACTTCTGTTTCCGCAGAGAGCTGTACAATGGACCCAGCATGTGAGCAGGACTCTGTATTTTCCTAGACGAGGCATTTAGAAGACACCGAAAACTTGCGCCATTTTGAAATTAAGAACCTTGACCGCACTATCAAACCAAACAGGATACAAACCCCCTATGTATAATTGTACTGTATGCTCAATAAATTATCTTTAAAAAAAAAACCTGATGACCAGTTGTATTTTTCAATTGATTATTTTTTATTTCCGACCTGTTCACCGAGTTTTGTAATAGTTAGTGGGAGATTGGCTTTAAGCTTAGCTCATGCAATGCATTTTGGGTATGGAACCAGCTAGAAGAAGATATTTGCTCTCTGCATTTAAAAATAAATGTTTGGAGTGGGGGGGGGGGGGGGGGGTTCTCAATGCATCCCCCTTTTGTCACAAGAAGCTATACATCTTTCAGTGATTGTGTCTGGGAACACAAGAAATAGACATTTAGCATGGTCTTGAGGTGCAAGAGATAATGTTCCCTCATTCTCGCTCACTGTCTGTAGACTGTCAGGGAGCAGGAGACCTGTGCGGGGTTTGGCACAGACCTCCCAGAGAATTGCTCCCTCACGCAGTGGAAGTTACTGACCCATGTGCAAGTGGAGGACCAGATGTCTTCCACTTTGGAGATCAACTGACCACATTTTATTGTTGCCCAAAAAGGACACTTTTTAAAAAAAAAACTGCATGGCTGATGAGATTCTGTATATACACACACAGTCACATCTACATTGATTCACACATAGTCACATATACACAGTCGCTTCTCACGCTGGTTGCAGGCAGGAGGAGATCAGGCAGCTGGCAGTGAGATTGGGCATAGCCAATCCGAAAATACTTTTGAACGCTTACAATTTCCAGTCTCTTGTGATCGGCCGAGCCTCCTTTCAGTCTGATCACACTATAGGCCAGATTTATCAAGGCAAAGTTTCCTGACATAGAACCAATTTAGCCTTTATAAATAGTGCGCTATATAAACTGCAGTATCCTGACTCCAGAACAATGGGACTTTATGTCCTGGCTCCCAGGCTGCCTCATTCTAGGACAATGCAGAATATCCAGTGCTGTATTTACCGCGAGGCATCCTAGGCGGATGCCTATGGCGGCAAATTTTGGGGGGCGGCAGCGCCCCCCAGCACTGGAAAAAAAAAAAATAAAAAAAAAAATAAAAAAAAAAAAAAATTAAAAATAAATAAAATCCGGCCCTTTAAAAAAAAAAAAAAAAACCCCACCGCGCTTGCAGGCAGAGACGGAGGTGAGAGGGGATCGGAAGATCCCCCCTCACCATCGCTCTGCCTGCCAGGCTGCACGGGGAGCCGAACAGGCAGCACAGAGAATTCTCCGTGCTGCCTGTTCGGCTCCCCGTGCAGTGTGCCGACACGGAAGTGCCGACAGTCACGTGACGGGCGCGCTGACGTCATACGCGCGCCCGGTCACGTGACCTGTCGGCACAATCGCCGGGAAGCCGAACAGGGACCATGCTGCCTGCCTGCCAGGGAAAGGTAAGTGCTGATGGGAGACTGTGTGTGTGTGTGTGAGTGACTGACTGACTGAGTGTGATGGGAGTCAGAGTGTGTATGATGGGAGACAGTGTGTGTGACTGAGTGTGATGGGAGTCAGAGTGTGTATGACTGAGTGTGATGGGAGTAGGAGTGTGTGTGTGATGGGAGACAGTGTGTGTGACTGAGTGTGATGGGAGTCAGAGTGTGTGTGATGGGAGACAGTGTGTGTGTGTGTGTGACTGAGTGTGATGGGAATCAGAGTGTATGTAATGGGAGACAGTGTGTGACTGAGTGTGATGGGAGTCAGAGTGTGTGTGATGGGAGACTGTGTGTGACTGAGTGTGATGGGAGTCAGAGTGTGTGATGGGAGACTGTGTGTGACTGAGTGTGATGGGAGTCAGAGTGTGTGTGATGGGAGACTGTGTGTGACTGAGTGTGATGGAAGTCAGAGTGTGTGTGATGGGAGACTGTGTGTGACTGAGTGTGATGGGAGTCAGAGTGTGTGTGATGGGAGACAGTGTGTGTGACTGAGTGTGATGGGAGTCAGAGTGTGTGTGATAGGAGACAGTGTGTGTGACTGAGTGTGATGGGAGTCAGAGTGTGTGTGATGGGAGACAGTGTGTGTGACTGAGTGTGATGGGAGTCAGAGTGTGCGTGATGGGAGTAGGAGTGTGTGACTGAGTGTGATGGGAGTAGGAGTGTGTGACTGAGTGTGATGGGAGTGTGAGCTTGATGTGAGTCTGAATGATGGGGCATGTCTTAGGTGTGTAACGTGGGTGTGCAGCTTGGGTAGGGGGGTGCCCAGATTTTGTCTGCCTAGGGCAGCACAAAATCAAGATACACCATTGAGAATATCTGAATGAAAACTCTCAGTGAAAGAGTCATTAGTTACTAATTCAAGGCTTCTCGGCTCTCCCCATTGGCTGACAGTTTCAAAAGCCTCTCCTGATTGGCCCTCCTTCACATGGAGCTCAATGTAAACTGCAGCAGCCTGCCTGCACCGTATAAGAAACCCATACTGTGTGTGTGTGTGTGTGTCAGATGGGGCTATTCACTAAAAGGTGAGTTGAGGTGAGTAGCAGGTTAGTTGGAAGTGAATAGCAGGTGAGTTGAAGGGAATAGCAGGTGAGTTGAAGTGAATAGCAGTAGGTGATTAATTGGCCTAATTTCAGTAAACGATTGTTGTATCTGCGCACATGGGGAAATGCACTACTTAGAAACGTCAAAACACTTGCTCGACGGATGATTGACACATCTTGTCAAGAACAGTAACTGCAAAGCGCAGAAAGTCTAAGCGCAATAAAACGTGGTAAACCTGTATTTTAGCATGCCGCAGATGGCGTCAGTTTCAAAACCTTATTTCTGCCATTCGTAATAACCGTACATCCCAAATCTATCATTTTGCATGAAGAGATTGACCAGTTTAAAGTTAACACAAAGGAAGATAAGCCGTGTGCACAGACCCCCCCTACCGCACAAACCCTTATAATTTAACAGACATCGCTAAACTGACTGTGAAAAAAGGCTATAAAATCTGAAATCTGGCCCTCTGAAAGACGGGTCACAAAGACTGGAGAAAAGGGAGCATCGGCCATGATTTGCCACAGTAAAAAAAAAATGGCGATCCAAGGCGTAGTAAAACAGGTAAGACCAACCACTTAAAAATCGCTTGACGCGTTTCGTGGCCAGGGCATGTAATCATACACAGGAAAGGCATGCACTCATTTGTGTACTACATAGAAGCCGATAGATTAACATATACAGGCTATTCGCCACAAATTGAGAATAGCGATAGGAGGTCAAATTTGACTTCCCTCCCACCCCCCTGAGACAAAGTCCAACTAGGACTGGCCTTCGTGAAAAGCAACAACACTGATAGTCACTAAAAAACAAAGCAAACCAGAAACCTTCCAGCTTGGCAAGTTGCATAGAAAAATAAATAAATAAACCAGACCATCCAGGGGCTTCCGAAATTGGCCCCTGATCCCTTATTACCCTTCACATAGAGGTGAGCCTGATTAATTAATTAATTAGAAGTAGGATTTGCTGCCTATATTAAGGGTGTTACAAATATCACCTATGAGTAAGCGCACTGAGCATGAAACGCGTGGGATGTTTTAATCACTGTCTTTATACTTCTTGATCTTCTTCTATGATCTTACCATCTCCGTTGCCTCAGGACAGGCTCAGAAAGGGAAGAGTCGCCCTCTGGAGTATTAGTTGGGTAGGGGAAGTTTTTAAGAAGCTGAAAATGAATGGGATGGGCAGACAGCACCTCTGGGTACGGGAAGAGTCTTTAGCTGATTTAGAAAAAGTTTTATTTCCCAGAAAGGTACATTTCAAAAACCGTCACTGGTTTATCTATTGATTGAGTTACATTAGGAACTGAATTTTCATTGACTGACTTAATAATTCAGTGAATAAATAATAAGCTTTTGGGGCCTGGTGACCTATCACCTTCATCAACGTGCCGGGTGGTAAGAACCATTGTCATTTTATATTTATTTATTTATTTGTATTTTTAATTTATTTAATTTAGATTTTTTTTTCCATTTTTAAAAAAAAATCATTTATTTATATGTATTTTTATCTCCAAAACAATTATCATTATTTCCAGGGCTCTCATCAATACCTTTCATCTCCTCTCTCTCTCTCCGTTCTTTTTTATCTTTTTTTATTTAAGGCGTTTTCACCATTGTAAATTGCAACCCTCTGAAGAAGTCTGATGGCGAAACGCATTAGGGCTCCAGTGCCAACAAGGTTCTACTACAACATTCTACTCGGTGTAACCTCTATGTGTATATGAGTTTTATAATTTATGCTTATCCATTGATTAAACTGAAATAGTATACTTTTTACCAGTGTTTCCAGTTTTTTCTTTTTTCTCAGCGCTCATACCACTTTTTTGGTAAGAACCATTCTGCCATTTCTACCTTCCCATAAAATCCTCGCACTTTATGTGGCCCTTGGCATTATCTTACGCCGGGGATAGCCTTGTGCATATGCCATGCATGCTTCAAGGCTGTCACCAATAACACATTTCTCCAATGCTAGGTCAGTATGGCCTTATGGAAAGTGATCTTTAAAAAATATTTAACCAGTTCTTTGAGATATTTGTACATTTTCCCTATAGGAACAACATCTGGGGCATGGTATTGTTAGAACACAAAGTGAGAGGCTTCCATCCCAGGAATATCATTCAGGTACACCTGGGTACTGCAGCGCTGGTGAGCCCGGTCCAGAGTCCACGCTAGACAAGCAAACAAAGAAAATTAGGCCAGAGGACACCAGGATATCTGGAGAAGATAGTCCAAAATCTCTTTATTCAATGTCCATGGAAAATAAAAACATCAGGGGGTGAGTACGGTGAACATGAGCACTAGGCTAAGATGCTAAACGCTCTCGTTGGGGGGGGGGGGGGGGGGTATTACCACTCGCCTTAGAGAAGTCTTCTTGATGTCTCTCTTAGGGACACAAGTCTCACACCTTAATTCCCAATACGACTTTGGAAATTGATTTCCATGGGTCTTTACTGCCATCTAGTGGTTATTTATTCATGTGTTTATACTGTGTATCTCTTGCCTTTCCCAAGATGTGTTAGAAGTTTGGCAATGCAGCAATTTGGTTTGATGATTGGGTTCAATCCATGATTGTATAAAATGTCTGTCAGATCAAACATAATTTGCATGTTTAATTTAAAGTATAATATTTTTCCTATGCATTATTATTACCTGACTATGATATCTGCTGTCCCATTATCCATGCATGCATAAACTGCAGCCTACGGGGTGTTTCCCTTCTAATGGGGCTATTCACTAGAGGTGCATTGAAGTGAGTAGCAGGTGAGTTGAAGTGAATAGCAGGTGAGTTGAAGTGAATAGCAGGTGAGTTGAAGTGAATAGCAGGTGATTTGAGGTGAATAGCAGGTGAGTTGAAGTGAATAGCACGTGAGTTGAGGTGAGATGAACATTCCATCTCGCCAATTCAGCTATACATTGTGCAGGAACAAACCTGGTTAGTTCCCCCGCTAAGTGATCTCATCAGGTTTGTTCCTACACAATGTATAGCTGAACTGGTGAGATGAATGTTCATCTCACCTCAACTTAGTTGCTATTCACTTCAACTCACCTGCTATTCACGTCAACTCACCTGCTATTCACTTTAACTCACCTGCTATTCACGTCAACTCACCTGCTATTCACTTTAACTCACCTTTTAGTGAATAGCCCCATCTGTGTCTGCCTCCCTATTTGCACAGCCACAATTATCATTCTAGTTAGATGTTATTGGAGCACACCCATTATATATATATATATATATATATATATATATATATATATATATGGCGCGGTGCATTACCCTATTAGGCAGCTTATGACTAAGCACATCATTGTGAGTAGCGCTTGTGTTCACACCCCCTGATGTTTATGTCTATGGATGTTAAATAGATTGTGTTCATCACATGGACTATCTTCCCTGGCTTTCCTTGTGTTGGATGGTGTTATTTTGTTTGTGTGCATTTTATAATAAAACTTACACTGAATGGTACTCAGTGTATGGTAATAAGAGGGTGAAATAGATGAACTGATCTCAAAGGCGAACAAACCTGCAAACCAGCGGCGTCCAGAGGGGCGGCAGGTGGAGGGACAAGCAGTAGGAAGGTTATGGTAGGTTAACTAGAGGAGTAAAACACCTGCCAGGCAGGGGAGTGCTGCAAAAAGAATAAAAGAAAATCTTTTATTAAATTCTATACCCCAGTTGCTGTCAGAGTGGTTTGGTCTGCTCTCTTCCTCATCTCCTCCCTATTCATTTTAGCTGCTGCTGCTGCTGCTTCCAATGCATTAATACTGCAGCTGCTGTGACTACATTTCCCATAACTCTCAGCCAGTCTGGTATGTTCTGCTTACTGGGGAATAGAGTACTGGAGTGAAGCAAGTTAGCTATAATCCAGTTATGGATTGGTACTGCAGCTGCTGTAGAATGCACATTTCATGATTCTCAGCCATCCATCTGGCTGGCTGAACATCATGAGAATTGTTATGACAGCACCTGGAGTGCCAAAGGTTACTACCACTGCTGCATAACTACCAAGTGTCCTTTTATGCCTTTATGTCCCTTTCTACTTTTCTCTTTTTGATTTGTAATAAAAAATCATGTTTTCTGTGCATCAAAGTGCTACACTACATTGGAGGGGATTGACAAGGCAATTTCAAACTTATGGACAAATTGTTTTTCCAGCTCGGCTACTTTGGCCTTAAAGAGACAGTTAAAAAAAATCACATGTGCCTCTAGTATGGACTGAATAAACTTTGCTTGAAATTCTCTTGTCAATTCCCTTTTTCATGAATAAAGCCCTACAGTGCAAACAATAAATTTTGGTGACAGCGTCTACAATAACATTCAGCCGGCCATACTGCTAGCTGGACTTGTGGTTGACTGCAGCTCCCATGATACACAGTCAGCCATTACTGGTTGAACACCGTAGGAATGGTAGACTGGGGTGATTGTGATTAATCTTAAACTTAGTAAAGTCCCCATGTTGGGCAGGTACATGCTGGTCATATAATACTTCCTATTAATGGAACATTTGCCTCCCACCTGAAAACCCCTCCCATAAGCCAACACAGGTAGGCAATTGGGAGAGAGGGGGAAGGATATTTTTTTCCCCAGACACCTGAAACAAATCCTGCAGATGCTCATGCCTGTAATCCTGAAGGTTAAACAGATTCTACAGGAGATAAGTTAGCCCACCAAGCTGTCTGATTAATTAAATACTTAAATATGCTCTTAATTCCAGGTAAGCCCTGGGGATGCTTGGGTTGGTCATTATTACATCTCATTAGCCTGTTGTTTAATCCTATAATATTATCCAATGTAATAGTGTAACAAACATCCCATTGCATGTCAGTATTATAACTCAAGAGTAGAGTTGAGCGGACACCTGGATGTTCGGGTTTGGTGGGTTCGGGTTCGGGCTCGAACTTGACCCCGAACCCCATTGAAGTCAATGGGGACACAAACTTTTGGCCACTAAAATGCCTCTAAAAAAGTCCTGGAAAGGGCTAGAGGGCTGCAAAATGAAGTCAAATATGGGTGAGTGTCCCCATTCATACGAATAGGTCAATTGACCTATTCGTATGAATGGGGACTCTATTTCGGTTTATAGAATAGCAATAGCATTGCATGTATTCCATAAGCCGAAAGTCTATAAACCGAACGACATTCGGTTTATAGACTTTCGGTTTATAGAATACATGTAATACTATTCTATAAACCGAAAGTCTATAAACCGAATGTCGTTCGGTTTATAGACTTTCGGCTTATGGAATACATGTAATGCTATTGCTATTCTATAAACCGAAATAGAGTCCCCATTCATAAGAGATTCTTATGAATGGGGACTCTATTTCGGTTTATAGAAAGCCAATAGCATTACATACAATGTAATCGCCGAATCCCGAACTCCAACACGGACATACAGTGGAATGTCCGTGTTCGGGTCCGGGGTCCAAAAACCGTAATGTTCGGTACGAACCCGAACAGTGAGGTTTGGGTTCGCTCAACACTACTCAAGAGTAATAAATGAGCTACACAGGGGCAGAAGTTCCAGTGGTGCAGGGGGTGTAACGCGGGCGCAGCTCTTAGTTAGACATGGAGGTTTGGGGAACTCTTCATCCAGGACACAACACACATGGGATCTGAGATCCACCACAGTACTCCTATCATGCACGCTGTCTAGAAACTGAAAATCAATGGGAAATGTTATCCACTACAGCTGGTCATCCGATCATCATGGGAAACATAATCCTGGTCCTGCGCAATGCTTCCAGCACAATGCTCGAGTCTCAAACATGGGGCAGGGTAAAGGGGCCTTCAAAGATGTCAGCGCCTGTGTATAGTTCTACCGCTGCAGCCACGTGTTAGTTTTACAGCACCTCGTAGAGACTTTAGTATCACCCCAGAAACCTTTTTTATTAAACTAAAATTTGTGAACAATATGTAACATGAAACGTTCCAGTAACAGCTTAATAACTGTAACAAGGAGTAATCTAAACAAACATTATTATCTAATCGCAAGAGCCGTTTTAAATATCGAAAAAAAAGGGGTTTTAAGACCAACGGAAGTAATGAATTTTCTAGAACTAAGTCGGGGGCCGTTTACCACTGTCGCATATAATGTTATGTAAAAAAAAAGTTTTTTTTTTGTAACACAACAGAAATGAAATGCAGCATTGAATAATGTCCAAGATCCCCAGGGTTGTCCCGTCTCCAGACTGATGACATCACTGACGTGGCATGATGACAGCGATCCTGAATTAGATGTATATGTTCTTCTTGCACAATTCATGGTTTGCACTAAAAAGTCCCGTGTGATTGGTGGAGGGTTAAAACATAATATTATTTCTTCTGGAGTTGTCTTGTCAAAAGGTCAGCCTAGAAAATAAGAAGATGATCTTATGAATTGGTAATCTGAGTATAAACATGAGCACGGGTCTCTCTGCCTCATATATCAGTCTGATAGTCTATACTAAAGGAAGACATCACTACAGTTCAGGGTGTGGATAGGGCTGCCACCTTTTCTTCAGAAAAATACCGGCCTTGCACCTGTCTCCATACACTTAACATTGGCCTGTTGCCAATTTTTTACCGGCCTGCCGGTAAAATACCGGCCAGGTGGCAACCCTAGGTGTGGGTCACATGCGCCCCATGTGTTTAACCAAAGCACTTGTCCATCTGATAATTATATTCCCTATCTGCCCAGGTAAAGGATAGGATCTACTGCTACAGATCTCTAGAGGCATTGTGAACTAAAGGGGGCCATTAGACTAGAAAGAATGAACACATTTGTTTAGAGAACCTATGTTATAAAGGACCCAGCATACACACTAATATAGAGGGGGGTAACCTGGTATAGAGGGGAGACAGAAGGTGTAAAGTAGTAGACATTTGTGGCATATTTTAAGGAGCAAAGTGACTCTGTTGCACATTCTCAGGGGTAAATTGCCTCTGTGACATATTTTAAGGGGCAGAATGAATCTGTGGCACATATTAACGAGCAAGGTGCCAAGTGCTGTGGGACAAAGTGAAAATGTATGTGGGTTAATGTGAAACTGTGCCAAGTGCTGTGGAGCAATGTGCCAAGTACTGTGGGGCCATGTAGTTCTGTGGGATAATGTGCCACTGTGCCAAGTCCTGCACGGCCATGTGGAAACTGACAAGGATCAATGTAGCAAAGTGGCAAGTGCTGTAGGGGCATTGTGACATTGTGGTAAGTGCTGTAGGGGCAGTGTGACATTGTGTTAAGTGCTGTAGGGGAAGTGTGACATTGTGGTAAGTGCTGTAGGCAGTGGTGTATCTTGATTTTGTGCTGCCCTAGGCAGACAAAATCCGGGCACCCCCCTACCCAAGCTGCACACCCACGTTACACACCTAAGACATGCCCCATCATTCAGACTCACATCAAGCTCACACTCCCATCACACTCAGTCACACACTCCTACTCCCATCACACTCAGTCACACACTCCTACTCCCATCACACACACTCTGACTCCCATCACACTCAGTCACACACTACTACTCCCATCACGCACACTCTGACTCCCATCACACTCAGTCACACACACTGTCTCCCATCACACACACTCTGACTCCCATCACACTCAGTCACACACACTGTCTCCCATCACACACACTCTGACTCCCATCACACTCAGTCACACACAGTCTCCCATCACACACACTCTGATTCCCATCACACTCAGTCACACACACACACACTGTCTCCCATCACACACACTCTGACTCCCATCACACTCAGTCACAGTCACACACACACACACACACAGTCTCCCATCAGCACTTACCTTTCCCTGGTGGCAGGCAGCATGGTCCCTCCATGCTGCCTGTTCGGCTTCCCGGCGATTGTGCCGACAGGTCACGTGACCGGGCGCGCGTATGACGTCAGCGCGCCCGTCACGTGACTGTCGGCACTTCCGTGTCGGCATACTGCACGGGGAGCCGAACAGGCAGCACGGAGGTTTCTCTGTGCTGCCTGTTCGGCTCCCCGTGCAGCCTGGCAGGCAGAGCGATGGTGAGGGGGGATCTTCCGATCCCCTCTCACCTCCGTCTCTGCCTGCAAGCGCGGTGGGGGTTTTTTTTTTTTTTTTTTTTTAAAGGGCCGGATTTTTTTTTTTTTACATTTTTTTTTTTTACATTTTTTTTTTTTACATTTTTTTTTCCAGTGCTGGGGGGCGCTGCCGCCCCCCAAAATTTGCCGCCATAGGCATCCGCATAGGATGCCTCGCGGTAAATACAGCACTGGCTGTAGGAGCAGTGTGACATTGTGGTAAGTGCTCTAGGGGCAGTGTGACATTGTGGAAGTGCTGTAGGGGCAGTGTGACATTGTGGTAAGTGCTCTAGGGGCAGTGTGACATTGTGGTAAGTGCTGTAGGGGCAGTGTGACATTGTGGTAAGTGCTCTAGGGGCAGTGTGACATTGTGGTAAGTGCTCTAGGGGCAGTGTGACATTGTGGTAAGTGCTCTAGGGGCAGTGTGACATTGTGGAAGTGCTAAGGGGTAATGTGATCTATGACATGTGCTTTGTGGCCAATGTGGCACTGGTGAAAGTGATTATTATGAAAGCAATCTGATTGGATAAAAGAGTTGGAGCTTTTAGATGCAGAGGTGGAGCTGTTGCCTTAGAGAAGGGATGGGGCTAGAAGTATTATGTTTGTGTAGGAGAGTCATTCACCATTTAGTCACAATCCCCTAGGCTCAGTCCAGCTGTGTTAATGTGATATAGTCTGTAATTCCCTTCAATGCTCTGTACCAAATCTGATCTCAAATATAGTGTCCTTAAAGGTGTAGCTAATGTCCTTACATGAAAACAGGTAGATCATACATGTGCCAGCTTGTCTAAGCATCACTTACATATCCAAATAAGGACCTCTAATCTGACCTTACCAGGATGTTCTTGAGCATGCTCTTCCTCGGGTTTCTCAAGTAAGCACAGTCTTCTCCTTCACATAGCTTGATTTCTTCTGAAACCTTGAAACCAAAAAGAAAAAATGATGTGTATGAACTACAGCTTGTCTTTCAGTCCATTTAGATTGTGTTGTTTTTCTGATTTATTTTAGGAGTTGTCGGTTTTGGTCCCGTCAATCCATTTTTTAGTTCACAGAGAAAGTGGACTGAAAACCAGGTGCAGTAATGCACCCCCCTCCCTCCCCCCAAAAAAAGTTAATATTGAAAATATTATGGGTACAACAGAGATGGACTCAGGGGAATTTTAATTTGACTGGAGTTAAACTGGACTACGATAAAACTCACAACAAATATTCTCTTGAATCTGGAGGAGTTCCTTGGTTTACAAATTATCCACCACAGACACCAGGAGCAATATTTACATTAACATATAAATATAGGTTCTTTTACTTTCTGAATTTCTGAGTGCCTATTATAAGGCAAACTAGAAATCCCCCAGGGTTCCATTTTTTCGAAAGATAGGATTGTTTGTAGAAAATAGCCATACCTCCCTTTGGCCATCAAAGGACCAAAGAGGGACACTGGTTTCAGCGGAGTGGCTAAATGCATTACATGATGAGTTTTATTGCTTTGGCGCTCTGAGATACTCTAACATTCAGAGTTCATGGGGAATGAGGGGCACCAGAGGAGGAAAGAGGGACAGGAAGCAGAAATAATAGGATTGTTGCTTCCTAAATTGGGACACTTGGTAGGTATGCCTATAGCCCACCAATAACTTCTTTCAATTATGGTAAATACCGGTAAATGTTTTTTGAATGATGAAATGTTTATCATTTCGGACCATGATGCACCTAGTATGTGATTATGACCTTCCTTGTTTTGCATAAAATAACCTTGGTACTGACGAGACTTAGCTGTCACAAGACGTATTAAAACAAGGTTTTAAATATTGACAGAAACAAACAGAATGTGCTCTCAAACTGCTCAGCCTTAAATAAATATAAAAAATGTTTTAATTCAAATTAATTAAAATGCAGCTCAACTACTAAGTGACACGTCTCTAATCATGCAAAAGAACAAAATATATATAACACCCTTTGTGTCTGAATACCCCCCAAAAAATACTCAAATTTTAGTTTTTTTCCCCCCCATGAATGAATGAGTTCTCTATCTCAAAATTCACATGCGTAGAATATATCCAGATTCTGGTTCTCCAGTGCAATTGTAGCGAGATTCAGTACAATAGTGCACACTGTAGGTATACACATTCCCTCTCAGAATTCCAGACCCATGCATAAATATGTCTGTGGTGTCTTCTTTTTGTGGCATCACCATGTGGCTTGATATATGCTTTAAATGCGAAATATGTAGTTTGCATCAGAGCCGGTCCTACAATGGGTCTGGGTGGGTCAAAGGATCCACTTTAAGACAGTCGACGAATTGCAGCCCTCACTGCTGCCCCGGACACACTGGTGATTGTACACCCCTTGCACTCTGCTATCACATGTCAGTCCTACACTCAAAGCATGGGATTGCCGCTTCATGAATACAGCCACAGACAGCACTGGAAAGTCCTTTCCCTGCTATGGGAGGTAATGCAACAGGGAGGATAGCTGGGCGAGCTTTTAAAAAGAAAGTGCTGGCTATATTTGTGTGTGTGACTGTGTGTGTGTATGTGAGTGACTGTGGGTGTGTGTATGTGAGTGACTGTGTGTGTGAGTGAGTGTGTGTGTTTTTATGAGGGACTGTGTGTGTGTGTGTGACTGTGTGTGTGTGTATGTGAGTGACTGTGTGTGAATGTGAGTGACTGTGTGTGTGTGTATGTGAGTGACTATGTGTGTGAGTGACTGTGTGTGTTTTGATGAGTGACTGTGTGTGTGACTGTGTGTGTGTATGTGAGTGACTGTGTGTGTGTATGTGAGTGACTGTGTGCATGTGTGTGTGTATATGTGACCCAATATATATATGATTTTTTTAATCTTTACTTTCTCAGTATATACAATGTATAGCTGACAGATTCCCTTTAAAGAACAATACCTATCATTGTCAATCTCCAGAGCTTTATAAAGGCATACTAAAAAAAAAAAAAAAGATAAATGCCATGACACATAACCAATTCCAAAAACAATGTTCTTCGAATCACAGATTTGGTACCTTTTTAATAAACTCGAGATTGGATCTCATAATGTAGGTGACTATAATATCAGACTATGTATCTGTTACAAATCTGTTTTATCCACAGATAAACCTATAGTTCCCGGAAAACATAAATGGCAGAAAGTGCAATGTGTATCTACAACATTGCTTCTTGTTCTATGGCTCTGTGAGTAAAGCAGTCAGGTATGTCTACTAACATCTCTTGCCAGAGGGTAAGCAGCACACACCACACCTAGGGGAATTATAGGGCTTTATTCATGGCTGGAATTGACAAAAGGAATTTAAAACTTACAGCCAAAGTAGGTGCAAAGTAACTGAGTTGGAAAAATTCTCCAGTTCAGCTTGTGCCTTAAGTTTGACATTCTCTTGTCAGTTCCATCCAACTTCCCTCTGCCCCAGCTCAGGACTCCTGGCTGACTAAATTACCCATAATGAGTTTGGAAATCCCTGACTTAAAAGTAATACCTGGAGCAAAAATGGCGCTACATTAGGAAGTAAAATTGAAACAATATGACATAAGACTATGGGCTTTTATCATGAAAGAGAGAATTGCAGGCAATTGGGGAGGGAATGTCAAACTTAAGGCCAAACTAGCTGAGTTGGAAAAATTCTCCTAATGCGGCTGAATTGGAAAATGTTTTTCAACTAGGCTACTTTGGCCTTCATTTTGAAATTACCTTCTCAATTCCCTGTAACTCTCTTTCTCGTAGGGTAAATGCAAAACTAAAGTAAAAATAACCGAACTGGAACATTTCTTCAATGCGGCTAAATCACTAGACAGCGATCTATTGATGACGTACTTCTGGAGAAGAGGCCATGTTCAGCTCCCTCTTGCCCCCTGGATACCAGCCGTGGGACCAGTGCTGGCCGTGTGAGAGCTGTGTACTGACTGCAAACAGAACCAGTAACAGGAGTACAAGGTGACTTTGGCAGGCCATGGATCCGCTGCTGTGTCTCCCAGTCTATAAGGTGTCTGCAAACGGGAAAAGAACAACATTGTAAAAAAGAGATACTTCAACTACTTTTATATTATGCCCTGCAGGGTACAACTAAGGGTGCCACCAAAATTAGGCAATTTAGCAACCGTATGTACAGCCAGCTCCTGAAAAGTAATACGTTGTGTAATTTTGTAACAGCAGCCCCTAAGCACAGACACTACAGGTCCTACCTCTGTACACACAAATTAGGTCAAAGTTAAAGATAAACCACCTATTTCTAAATAGACAGGCAAGGCAGTGCTCTGTGCCTAGTTTTAATCATATAGATAATCCAGCCATAAGACGAGCAACATAAATAGAACTACATTGCTCACACTTTTGGTGATATTGTTTTAGGGCTCATGGCCCTTTATACCAAAGACTCTAAGATCCAACCAGCACTGTATGTTCAATGTCATATAGATTATATTAACCCAACAGCCAACTATATCACAATGTTATCATAGGAGGAGGGAATATTGCATCATGTGTTTGTTTAATTATAGATTATATATTGCACCAAATACTTTTGTGCTTTGCTACTTTCCATTCTATCCTGTTATTATTAAGCATACTGGATCATTGAATGGTAATATATGCATTGTTTTGGAGTTTGCAATAAAACAGCCAAGCTCCACCCCCAAACTATTCTTTTGCTGTTTTGGAATGTACAGCTGTATGCTCATGGGCAATGGTCTCCGCATGCATATTTACAGGGGTGATGAGCAATCCCATTAACCTCTGTGGGAGCCCATTTTCAGAGAGATCTGTTATGACCATTATAGGAGGACTGATTCCTCAGCTAAAGTCCAAGGCTTTCAAGAGACAGTATGTTTTACAAGGGTCTTCACCAGGAAGCAGGTAGTGTAACCATGTGTTTATTGGAAGTATGTGGAAGGAGGGGTGCCACAATACTATCCAGCTGAATGTAATTGTGCCTTTCCTCTGGGAATCTTGTTTCTGGTTTCTGATTATCATTAAAGCTTATTTTTAGTAGAGGATATCTACTAATGGCATATTTCTATACACTTGGATTTGGTCATGTGTCTGCTCAGGTTCTGTAGGCTGTCTTTATCGTCTGCTATGGGCTATTCTCTATGACGACTGTTACGTCCGGCAAAGGTTAAAGTTGTTACACCGCACGCTATTCCTGAACGAATAACATGTCATTCAACGGCAACGCTGATCACAAATATCTATTGTGTGAATAAACGTGTCATTGCCCCCCATAGTGACTGGGGGCTTGTAACTAAATAAGTAAAAATATAGGCTCCCTGGGGCCACAGGCTGATGCCATGCCCGTGACCATGTTATAAACTAAAACACATTTTTAATATAATCAGGGCTTGGACCATATCACTATCCCAAGCCCCAGATGATGGGAGTGTGGCCTGTCATTTTATATAAATTTTGGCTTGAGGGATAGCGCCAGACCCAAGCACCATGGGGGGGCATATCATTTTATTTATTAAGGGGCCACAAGCACAGCGCCAGCCCATGGCCCTAGGGGCTATATTATATTTATATTGGGGGCAATGGCATTACATCAGTCGGTGGCCCCGGGGGGCCCTATATTATTCTTTATTTAGTCTCCGTGGGCATTGCACCAGCCCACAGTCACTAGGGGCCACATTGGGCCAGTGGGAGGTCCCCAATTATTTTTATTTTGGGGGGTGAATTGGGGAACATTAAAGGAGCCCCCAACATTTTTTTTTATTTTTTTATTTTTTTTTTACAGGTTAAGCCTTTCAGTGCTGTATATAACCAGTAGAGAGTCCATGCTAATTAGATCACTTTTCGAACTTTGCACTAGAAATGACCTTTTATACAGAACCCCCATAGATACTGGGCACATTAAGGTGATGTCTCTAGATGTGTCTTCTCTGAGGTTTAGTCCAAGACTGACATCAGTGATCTCCTGTGACATGAAACCATCTCAGTCTAAAGAACAAACATTTCTCTCCTGAGTTCAAATTAATTCTCTTCCAAGGAATGAATAACTTCTTCCTCCCCTGATCCATTCATCCACTCTGCAGGATACAGTGACTAACACACTCTGTAACTATATCAAAGGGGATTAATAAATCAGACTAGCAACTGACTCAGTGCTGTTACTGTGCTTGTAAACACCTTTTGCTACATTAATATCACAGCTGGCAGTATAATGCCGCTCTTTGTACCGGTATATCTGTCCTGGACTATACTTGTGGTACTTTCAATAGTAATACATGGTGCCCGGCATTCCTGAAGTGCAGACCCCGGCCGCTACCCATTTACATAACATTCCAAACCCACAAGGTTCCCGTTAATCTCAGTAGCACAATGCCATTTAATCGAATAAAGGGGGAGACTATGTGACCGCTTTCTGTGCTTCTACCTTCAGGGAGAATGGGAATCACTGATAGATATCCGGTCACTAGCTGTGCACTTTAATATATTATATTTATAGTCATATCAACCCATGGATTGAGAGAAATCAGTCACATACCTGGGCATTGACACATATTGTAATTTCAGACCAAGATTTCCTTTATTTAGAAAGTTATTTTCCAAGGAAGAATTCAATGAGATTTCTCTCGTTTTCAAATATGTCCTGTGTACTCAGAACAGTATTAAACAGAGTTACACAATTAACAGCAGATTAAAAAATACATATATACTAATATTTATACAGAAATGCTTGGGGCAGGACATACAGGGTATATAATTGATAAACAGGGAAAATAACAATAAATATGTACAGTATATTTAGGAGTTTGTATCTAATAACAGGTACATTCTGGTTTTTTTTTATGGATTTTATACTGGAAGATGATTGGGTGGAATCAGGAAGGCTAATTCCACATATGAGGAGCTCTGAAAGTGAAGGACTAGTGCTAGTAAGGGGCTGGGGAGGATCTGAGATTGTAGGACATGCAGGGAGTAAGAGTGAGCATGCCGCTCAGGTAGGGGGGGGGGAGCGTTCCAGAGAATGGTTTCCTGTGAAGCAAGCTAGGTGGAGAGTGCGCTGGGAGGCAAGCATCAGCCAGTTTAGCTATTTAAACATTAAGCAGCAATGCAAGTTATAATCGCAGGACTACTCATCCTAGGTCATTGTACAGAGTGTCAAGTTTACATAGATGAATCTGCAGTGCAGAATCATATACTACATTTCCATAGTCTGAGACCGTCATTAAGATTTGTTACAGAATATGCTTCCTTACTATGGAATCTAGGTTAGATTTGTTCCTATATTGAGAGCCAGTCCTAAGGATCCAGCTTTGATGAGAGTTTGTCAGTATGGAGACCAAAAGATAAACTGGGATCTAGCCACATACCAATATACTAAAGGGGAATTGAAACTAATGGTATGCCCTCTTCGGAAAACCAAAATATAATTGAAGCAAGAATATAAAGCAAAGCTAGCAAATATTTATACAGTTCAGCCAGTTGGTACGAGTATGAACAAGTTAATACATGGACATCCATCGCTTCTGTAAAATGCCAACATAGATGCCAAGACTGCACAGCGATTAGCATGGTGCACAGGCAACAATGTGTTCAAACTGTGTATGTCTACAAGACACACACAGTCTAAAAGAGGAGAATCGAGCTCCAGACACCTGGTATCTCTAGCTGGACCTAAAGCTCCTGTGACCATAGTACATATGACTCTGTCCCTTTTTCTCCCCGGAGCCAACTAGAGAATGTTGGAATGTATCCTCCAATGACACCTCAATTATTAAGAAATTAAACAAAGCTGTTTTTTTCCTATTGTTTTCTCATTTGAGCACACAATGCTGAGCGCGTATTAAAGCAGCGATATAGATACTATGGCAGGGGTATTAACAGACCGCACTGTGATTGAAGGGCTCTGTTAATCACCCGATCTGTTGAGTATGAAAGTCATCGTTTTAATGGGAGATTATTACGGAGCATTAACTAAATAGATTAAAGCCACGTAGAAACATAGAAACATAGAAACATAGAATGTGTCGGCAGATAAGAACCATTCGGTCCATCTAGTCTGCCCAATTTTTTTATTTTTTTTTTGAGTACTTTTATTAGTCCCCCGTTCCCGGTCTTATAGCTAGGATAGCCTTGTGTCTATCCCACGCATGCTTAAAATCCTTGACTGTGTTTACCTCTACCACTTCTGCTGGCAGGCTATTCCATACATCCACTACCCTCTCAGTAAAGTAATACTTCCTGATATTACTTTTAAATCGTTGCCCCTCTAATTTAAGACTATGTCCTCTAGTTGTGGTAGTTTTTCTTCTTTTAAATATACTCTCTTCCTTTACTGTGTTGATTCCCTTTATGTATTTAAATGTTTCTATCATATCCCCCCTGTTACGTCTTTCCTCCAAGCTATACATGTTAAGATGCTTTAACCTTTCCTGGTAAATTTTATCCTTTAACCCATGAACCAGTTTAGTAGCCCTTCTCTGAACTCTCTCCAAAGTATCAATATCCTTCTGGAGATAAGGTCTCCAGTACTGCGTACAATACTCCAAGTGAGGTCTCACCAGTGCTCTGTACAATGGCATGAGCACTTCCCTCTTCCTACTGCTAATACCTCTCCCTATGCAACCAAGCATTCTGCTAGCATTTCCTGCTGCTCTATTGCATTGCCTACCTACCTTCAAGTCCTCTGAAATTATTACTCCTAAATCCCTTTCCTCAGATGTTGAGGTTAGGACGTATACTGACACGTATCCCCTCCAGAGAAATCCACAGTTTTCAGTGAGCGGTGATTTACTGGGCTGGGTTACAGGCTAATATGCCAAATAGCATTGTGTATAGTTCCATCGAGGACCATCAAGCTCCCAGTGAAAGGACTGAGCGAGTTGTGTCACCGCTGCCAATGCAAGGAGAGGTGATGTTTGCAGAGTCCGGCTTTAGATAAATAAATGCACAACGGAAAGTGTTTCGACTTGTCTGGTGTGTGTTTAATAATGCTTCTGCTCCCAAAACTGCAAGCCAGTTCAGAAATGACGAAGGGGGGGGGTGGAATGTGTCACACCAATCGTTCGTTTGTAAATGTATCGGAATTAGTGATATCACCAGACCTGGAGACCTTCTTACTGATCTTCACATGCCTCAAAATGCTAACTTTTTATCAGTCGATGATGAGGAAGCTTTAAGTTTCCCCAGAAACGGAGATCCCGACCTGAATTTCTGAAGGAGCCGTAAGATGGTTTATCACAATATCACCCTCTTTTACTGTGTTATACAAATATAAATAGCAGTGCTCAATGTTAATTTTCCATTCGGTGGGGCGTGGTACTTAGACTATGAGTCTGTGCTGTGGCAGATGAACTTAAATATGCTTCAGCCCAGCGTTGTCCAACCTTTATACATAGATGGCTGCCTACCATAGACAAACATAGGTTAGGGACATGGTTAATTGTACCGTGTAATACGATAGAGCCTAAGTTTTTTTTACTCATCAGATGATCTGCACAAGTACCAAAGAGAGCCACGTCCAGCTAGAGGGCCACCATTTGTGGACATTAACACATTAGTTACTGCATACAATTAAAACCTCTTATTTATACTGTGTTTATAAATTTGGTGTCAACTTGTTGAGAAATGCAGTTTTTGTTTGTTTTGCTTTTTTTTTGTATACACCATGTACAGTACACTGTACTTTACAACTCACCAGTTTAGTAAGCGTCGTATTATACACCAATCAGCCATAACATTATGACCACTGAAAGGTGGCAAGCCGGCGGAGGCAGTGTGATGCTTTGGGCAATGTTCTGCTGGGAAACCTTGGGTCCTGCCATTCATGTGGATGTTACTTTGACACGTACCACCTACCTAAGCATTGTTACAGACCATGTACACCCTTTTCATGGAAACAGTATTTCCTAATGGCATTGACTTCTTTCAGCAGGATAATGCCCCCTGCCACAAAGCAAAAATGGTTCAGGAATGGTTTGAGGAACACAACAACGAGTTCAAGGTGTTGACTTGGCCTCAAAATTTCCCAGATCTCAATCCAATCGAGCATCTGTGGGATGTGCTGGACAAACAAGTCAGATCCATGGAGACCCCACCTCACAACTTACAGGACTTAAAGGATCTGCTGCTAACGTCTTGGTGCCAGATACTACAGCACACCTTCAGAGGTCTAGTAGAGTCCATGCCTCGGCGGGTCAGGGCTGTTTTGGCAGCAAATGGAACAATATTAAGCAGGTGGGCATAATGTTATGGTTAATCTATGTATATATAAAGTGCTTTGTGACAAGCTAAACGGACAAACATAGTTTTTTTCCTTCTCCTCTGACTGTTAAATATATAGAACAGCATTTCCTGAAAAAAAATGTTGTTCCACTCACGCTTGGATATTGTGAGGTAAAATTAAGGGTTCTGTGAAAAAATGTAAATGTTCACAGTGCACAATTACTGGTCTCTAATCTCTCTCGATGGGCTGGGGCTGGATTACTTTTCACTATTAAATACCATAACACTTTCGATATTTTGATCCCATTGTCTTGTCTGCTTATCAGTCTCTGTAGTTTATCTGATATAAACCTTGGGGGTTTTTGCCTTCTTTTGGATCAAAATCTGTAATGATAGGTAGAAAGGTTGAACTTGATGGACTTGTGTCTTTTTTCAACCTAAATTACTATGTTACTATGTTACTATGATATGAGGTGGGTTGACAAAGTGGTACTAAGGGCAACCAAATAGTTGGTGATGCCTATGATTAAGTACCGAAAAGGTACGAAACGAGTAAGGCAAGCCGTCTGCTTCCCCACGTTTGCAGTTTCCATATTCTGACTGTTTGACATTTTGCACTTTGCAGTTTTTGTTCTCCATTAACAAATCTATTGTAGCGGATGGCACCAGGCAACCCTACAAAAATACTGTATAAAGCTGCATCCGTGTATCTGCTGTATTTTCTGTGTATTAAAAAGAATTGTATTTCTCTGATTGTTCGGTAGTTTCATTCCCTTAGTTTATTCGAATGAAACTACCGAACAGCCAGACCTCCCCTGTGTGAAGTGTGTCCTCAATTACCCGTTGCAACATTGTTGCGAACGGGTAATTGAACAGTAAGTAGCCGTCCTTTGTTCTCGGGGGTGGCCGCCATTCGACAAACGAACACGTGGCGGCGGCCATTTTAAAACTCCCGAACAGCGGTGTTTTGCCGTCGAGTGTCTGGAACTAAAATCGGACACTCGAGTAGGCGAACACCGCTGAGACCTCCACAGCCCTGGTTCGTTCGGTTCCAAACTACCGAACGGCCCCTCGTTCGGTAGATAGAGAATAACGAACGAGGGGATTCAGGCGAACCCTCCCTAGCCTCGATAGCTAGAGGCTTTCGTGTATTTTATTCCCTTATGCCAGGACCGACCGCAAGGCCCATTCACATGGAACCGAATTCGGCTATCTCAGTTCGTGCGGTCGGTCATTTTCTTCCCTCCATACTTTTCCCGAACCCCTGGTCTGATCTGGGTGATTTTTGGATATGTTGTTCACCCAGATCAGGGCTACCAGGGGATGTATGATGCAAAGAGGTACCCCTACGTTTAGGGGTACATCCAGAAATGGGGGGAATTGGTGTGCTGGATAAGGGGATTATGATGCTGGCTGAGGGGAGGAGATGTGTGGGAGGTTACCAGGACAGGATTGGCTACTGTAATAATTACTGTAAATCCCTCCCTTGCATGGGAGCATGCTTTATAAGGAGACTGTGATTAAAGGCTAGTCAGTTATGCTCCTGAAACTGTGTGTCGTCCAGTTATTGGGATTGCTGTTGGGATATTGCTGTATTTTACCTGCTGGAAACCCTGCCGTTGGATTTACTATTTACTTGTTCCTGAGTCTCACTTGGATTATAAGCGGAGATAACCTGGGTAATATTGCATCTCCGCTACATCTATCTACTTTGAACTTCATCTGGACTGGTGAGTGCCTAAGTCTTTTTGCCTGCACTGCTCCTTGTTAACTTGCTGACCTCACAGCTCAGACAGAGCACCACACAGCCAGAGGCACCTTTAAAGGATTTGCTATTATATCCCTCGGTGGAGCCGGCAGCTCCCTAACGGGAACCCCTTTTCTACAACCAAATAGTTATCTTCAACTTGAGGCCCTTCTTGCTATGCTTGCCCCCCAGATGGTATTTTACCAGCAGGCCAGTAAAAAAATTGGCTCCAGGACAACGTTATATCTTTGGAAGCAGTAGCATGGCCGGTATTTTGGGGAACATGAGGTGGCCACCCTATATCTAGCCCTACAAGGCTATTCTCTGTGCTAACTAGCACTGATGTGGAGACACTGTGGGTGGAGTTTAGCATAGACACTAAAAATAATTGCACATTACTTGTAGGTGTATGCTACAAGCCACCAAATATTAGCATTGTAACGGATCACCTGGCACCCCGACTGGGTACCTCCGTTGAAGGATGCTCCTAGCGCTTCCTGAGGACTCCAAGCACTGCAGCAGACACCACAATCACTGACCCGGAGAAACAAATAAATTCTCCCAAGCATATGAATGCTGTAGACAGTTGAATAGGAACCATATGAATAGGTTTACTCTCCTAGCAGTCAAACTGGAACAGCATACAATAAATCCTTCCCCCAATAATGAGACGACACTTCACTTTGAGGGTTAAAACAGGAACTTTTACAGCAAGATTGAACTACTTTATTTGACAAACAACACAGACTTATATACACCAAACTGCAATCAGATAACACTTGATTAAACAATAGAAAACTTAAACACATCACCAGTAAAGCAGTATCTAGCCACTTTAATCTGGAGCCAGAAGCAAGGTAGTCAGACTGGGTGGCTGACATAACTAAACAATGGAAGGCTTAAATACATTACAGACAGGGTCCATAATCTATAGGGAGGTGTTTGGCCCTCAGGCCCCTCCAAGAACCCCAGTCAGTCAGACTGTCAGAATTCACTTCGTGACAGCGGCCACCCCCGAGAACAAAGGACGGCTACTTACTGTTCAATTACCCGTTCGCAACAATGTTGAATGACACACTTTAAAATACATAAAGTCACATTTTACACATAACACACAGACATTTCACATATCCCCAGATAGCTCAGGTCTGAGCGCACATTATTAAGTGAATGGCGCTCGGACCACACAAATACAGTTTAATCGCCATGGAGCCAAAGTCTTTACAGTCAGTTTCATACGAATGGGCTCCATGGGATTCCTATCTGGGGTATAACACATTCACATAAAGTCTGGTCCATAGTCCAAAGGCAAGAGGCGGGCAAGCAGCCCCCTCCAAGGACACGTGGCGAGGCCGGTTTCGCCACATTTCTCCCCTTTACCATCCAAACTAACAGGGTATCTGACCTCCTGCCGGTCAGTGCCCTGGTTAGTCCAGCAACCCACCCACGAAGCACAAACAGCAATACAACCCACCCACAATAACTGGTTACTACACCTGGATAAAATAGCAACTTGTCCATGTCCAGGTGCCTCACCACAGCTGTGCGGGGGGCTGGTAGACTGCCTTGGTGGGTTGCTGAGTGGGCAGAGACCAGCGGTACTCTGCCCGGGTGCCAGCACTACCACTGAAGTAGCCTGGTTGGAGCCTGGTTGGGGGAGGGGGAGACCGACTGTCTCCCCTCTGGATACACTGCTCTGTGGCTGGGGGACAGGACCGACCGTCCCTGCCCCTGGGGCTGCAAGTGCAGAGACTACGGTCCCATCTGCATAGTTGTGGGGCTTAACATCTCCCCTTGGTGGGTTAGGCTGCTGCTGGAGAGAGGGTGTAACAAGCTCCTCTCTCTGAACTGTAGACTGCCGCTGGGGAGAGGGGGTAACCTGCTCCTCTCCCTGACACTCTCTTTGCTGGTGGAGAGGGGGACCAACTGTCTCCCCTTTCAATATTTTGTCCTGCGGCTGGGGTGCGAGACAGATGGTCTCTGCTTCCTGGGGTACACACTGCCGCTGGGGAGGAAGGACGGCACCTTCATCTCCCTGGGGTACACGCTGCCGCTGGGGAGGAAGGACTGCACCTTCTGCTCCCTGGGGTACACACTGCCGCTGGGGAGGAAGGACGGCACCTTCATCTCCCTGGGGTACACACTGCCGCTGGAGATCTGGGCCGACCGCTGACATAACTAAACAATGGAAGGCTTAAACACATTACAGACAGGGTCCATAATCTATAGGGAAGTGTTTGGCCCTCAGGCCCCTCCAAGAACCCCAGTCAGTCAGACTGTCAGAATTCACTTCGTGACAGCGGCCACCCCCGAGAACAAAGGACGGCTACTTACTGTTCAATTACCCGTTCGCAACAATGTTGCAACGGGTAATTGAGGACACACTTTAAAATACATAAAGTCACATTTTACACATAACACACAGACATTTCACATATCCCCAGATAGCTCAGGTCTGAGCGCACATTATTAAGTGAATGGCGCTCGGACCACACAAATACAGTTTAATCGCCATGGAGCCAAAGTCTTTACAGTCAGTTTCATACGAATGGGCTCCATGGGATTCCTATCTGGGGTATAACACATTCACATAAAGTCTGGTCCATAGTCCAAAGGCAAGAGGCGGGCAAGCAGCCCCCTCCAAGGACACGTGGCGAGGCCGGTTTCGCCACAAGCATTGATGGAGAAGAAACATAGAAACATAGGATGTGTCACTGGCAGATAAGAACCATTCGGTCCATCTAGTCTGCCCAATTTTATAAATACTTTTATTAGTCCCCCGTTCCCGGTCTTATATCTAGGATAGCCTTGTGTTTATCCCACGCATGCTTAAAGTCATTCACTGTGTTTACCTCTACCACTTCCGCTGGAAGGCTATTCCATACATCCACTGCCCTCTCAGTAAAGTAATACTTCCTGAAAATACTTTTAAAACGTTGCCCCTGTAATTTTAGGCTATGTCCTCTAGTTGTGCTAGTTTTTCTTCCTTTAACCCCTCGCGACAATGGACGTGTCAGGCATGTCCTGCGGTGAATCAAGCGGAATCAACGATCGCGAAAACCGTTTTAACGGTGCTGGTCTATTGCCTCAACATCGAGGCAATAGCCAGCACCGAAATTTCTTTTCTGGGGCACCCACAATCGCCCCACAGAGCAGCATGCTCCGTCAATATGGCTATGCCCTCTGGAGGTCTGAGCTTCGGAAGTGAAAGTAACTTCACTTCCGTCGCTCTGAATATGCTACTTGTCTGCCCCTAGTGGTAGTTAAGTAGCATAGCAATGTCAAAAAATAAAAATAAATATTTAATTAACTACAAACTGGTTATATAGTTAGATTGGCCTATAGGGTTAAAATTAAATGATTTTTAGCATAAGGCATAGGGTTAAAATTAAATTAAAATATATTAATATATAGCATAAGGGTTAGATCTGGGGTTAAATGTAGTGTTACGGTTACATTTTGGGTTCGGGTTGGGGTCAAAAGGTCAATATAGGAAAAAACCAAAAAATCCGCTATTTTTGTTTTTTCCCCCCATAACTCGCAAAGAAATACCGAAAAATATGGAAACATGCATATTTCTGAACTCGGAACAACATTTAGAAACTATTTAACATTGCTTTAACATTTCCTGGTAAGTTTTATCCTTCAACCCATGAACCAGTTTAAACCATGAACCAGAAGATCAGCTTTTATTAAAAAATGAAAAGTCTGCAAATCTGAATGAAGTTTTAATCATGGGAGATAATAATTACCCAGATATAGATTGGAATTGTGGCACAACTAGTTCCTCTAAGGGCAGCAAGTTTCTGAACCTGCTTAATAACAAATGTATGGCACAATTAGTAGACACCCCAAGTAGAATGGATGCCTGTCTGGATTTGGTAATAACAAACAATGAAGAGCTTATCTCAAACATCCGAATAAGAGAACACTTGGGGACTAGTGACCATAACATGGTTTCGTTTGAGATTAATGCAAAAGAGCAAATTGGTAACTACGCCACCAAAACACTTAATTTTAGAATAGCCAAGTTTGATGGACTAAGTGCATCGACTGAACATTTAGACTGGGAACAGTTGTTTTCTGGACTAAACACAGAAGACAAGTGGAATTTCTTTAAGCACACATTACAAAAGTACACATCCCAATATATACCTTTGGGAAACAAATACAAAAGACACAAATCAAAACCAATGTGGCTTACCGCTAACGTGAAACAGGAAATGCAAAACAAGAAAATGGCATTCAAACATTATAAAAACAAGGGATCAGCATTATCATTTATAAAATACAAAGATGCCAACAAAGCCTGCAAAAAGGCAATTAAAATGGCTAAATTGCAAAATGAGAAAAGGATTGCTAAGGAGAGTAAAAATTAACCCCAAAAGTATAGAAATGGAAAAAAGCTAAAGGTAGAAAATGTTGGGCCCTAGTTATCCCAAATGGGAAATTTGGATAGTGATGACAGAGAAAAAGCAGACATTTTAAATACATTTTTTCTTCTATTTACACTAAGGAAGAACAGATGGATGAGCCCCTGCTACCGGAAGTTACGGAACAGTCACCGCAAACATGGGATTGGCTGACTCAGGAAAAAGTGCTTAAGCAATTAAACTCTGTTAAGATATAGAAAACGCCCCAGGGCCAGATTGTATACACACAAGGGTCCTTAGGTAGTTAGGCATAATTTATGATCTTTAGGGATTCTTTCATTTCATGTATAGTGCCAACAGATTGGTGAAAGGCGGATGTCATTCCACTATTTAAAATGGGGTCAAAATCTCTGCCGGGTAATTATAGGCCAGTGAGCTTGAGATCTGTAGTGGGGAAATTATTTGAAGGATTGCTAAAGGTATACACTCAAGAATACATCTTGAATCAGAATATAATTAGTAAAAGTCAACATGGTTTTGTGAAAGACAGGTCTTGTCAAACAAACGTAATAACATTCTATGAAGAAGTCAGTACAAATATAAATCTAGGTGTGGCAGTTGATGTGATCTATTTGGATTTTGCGAAAGCTTTTGATACAGTTCAGCACAAAAGGTTACTCTACAAATTGAGAGAAATAGGATTGGGGGCAAATGTATGTATTTGGATGTATTCTTGATGTTTGTTCTTTACAGGAAGATTTGGAGAGTGGAGGACTGTGTAATTAAGTGGCAAATGAGGTTCAATATAGACAAATTTAAAGTTATTATGGAAATATAATAACAAAGCAACATATACTTTAAATGGTATTTCCCTGGGAAAAACTACTAATGAAAAGGATTTAGGAATAATTGTAAATAACAAACTTAGCAATAGTGCCCAATGCCAGTCAGCAGCTGCAAGGGTCAATAAGATTTTGGCATGTATAAAACGAGGTATAGATTCACGGGAGGAGGACATCATCTTGCCTCTTTACAAATCAATGGTAAGACCTCACCTTGAATATGGAGTACAATTCTGGGCACCAGTCCTTAAAAAGGATATTATGTAACTAGAAAATGTGCAAAGGAGAGCTACAAAATTAATAAGGGGATTGGAGGGTCTTAGTTATAAAGAGAGACTTAAAAAAATGTATTTAAATATGTTAGAAAAAAGGCGTCTCAGAGGGGATATGATAAATCATATAAATATGTGCAGGGCCAATTTAAAGAGCTCTCTTTGTACAAAAATGTACAAAGAACAAGAGGTCACCAACCGAGACTGGAAGAGCAAAGATTTCATAGACAGCAAAGAAAGGGATTCTTTACAGTAAGGACAATAAAGTTATGGAACTCACTACCAAGAGAGGTAGTGCTATCAACCATGATAGATGCATTTAAAAATGGTCTGGATGTCTGTTTGTTTTTTTTGAAAATCACAAGGTACATGGCTATTAACCCCTTGGCGACACAGGACGGACTAGGTCCGTCCTGTGTGCCGAGGCGTTAGTGACACAGGACGGACCTAGTCCGTCCTGTGTCAAAACGAGCGCTGAAAGCGGAGTTTTTCCGCTTTCAGTGCTCAAGCCGCATTGTAACGATGCTTCCGTGTGGAAGCATCGTACAATGCTAAAAAAAATGCCCGTCGGCATTTCGATCGCTCCGGAGAGCGATCGAAATGCCGGTTTTAAAGGCACAGTGCCTTTAAAACGCGGGCATTTAAAAAATGAGCATAGGAAGCGAATCTTTCGCTTCCTATGCTCAGAAAGTGTTTCTGATTGCCTCGCAAGTCGAAGGCAATCAGGAACACAAAAAAAAAATGCACGATCTTGGTCACTGAGTGACCAAGATGGCGCTGCCCTTCTAAGGGCAAGAGCACAGGAGGCAGGAAGTACCTGCTTCCTGTGCTCTCTGGCTGTCACACGATTGCCTCTTCACAGAGGCAATCAGTGACTGCCAGGCACACTGACAGGCAGTGGGGATGCTCTCCTGAACATCCCCACTGACTGGTCAGATCAATATTAACTCTATATTGATCTGACCAGTTATGATCTGCCTCCCTCTCCTCACATTTTTTTTAGTGAGGGAGAGAGACAGATCAAAGTTACAAAAGTAATTAAAAGTTAAAAAAAACAATAAATACACAACACACAAATAATAAAACAATAAAAAAAAATTTATTAAAGCAATTCCCTGTGTTTAACCCCTTCCCTGCCACTGATCTTGCATAAGCAGTGATCGTGCACATCAGCGCATTTATTTTTGCTGTTTGTGCATTTTTTAGGGGTTAATTTTTTTTGTACTGTAATTTATTACAGTACTAAAAAGGCTCTTCTAAGAGTTATTAACCCCTTATTTGCCGTCGATCACTGCTTACGCAATGATATTGACGCCAAAGCAATTTTTATCTGTCTGCATATTTTTTTTTTATTTTTTTTTTTACACATACCCGCTAGGGGATTACATGTAAAGTAAAAATATTTGAGGTTTTTTTTTTTAAGCTGCCTGAGCGCATAGCGATCAGTAACAGCGAATTAGTGGCAAAGGCGGTTTGGTGATTTCTCAATTAAGCTCACCATTCGCCCTGGTCAGATCAAAATGAATCGGATCAATATTCACAAATATTGATCTGCCTCCCTCTCCTCACTTACATTTTTGTGACGGAAAGAGACAGATCAGTATTAGTGATATAAAATAAAATTTTATAAAATTGGCAGGTTTTATGAAAGTCTTTCACTGTGTATTAACCCCTCCCCTGCCATTCATCACTGTGTAAGCATTAATCTTGCACAGCAACAGTATGTTTTGCTGTCTGCACTGTTTTATGGATTAATTTCTTTGTACTGTAATGTATTACAGTACTAGATAGGCTCTTCTAAGAGCTATTAACCCCTTCTTTGCTCGAGATCACTGCTTACGCACTGATTCTGAGGCCGCGGACTCAGGGTTCGATTTTGACCCTATTCAGCTTTCTGATACATCATCTAGCGATGTATCGGTGGCTGCTGAGCCCTTGCCACAAGTAGTGATGGGGGTCTACAGATAAAAAAATATATGGTTTGGTGGGGGTAAATTTCATTGGCTGGCTTCAAAGATATATCCCATAAAGGACACGGACGCAGGTTGACTACATGTCAAAATTCCAAGTTGGAATTTTGAGATGCGCATCTCACAAATGTTGCCTTCTAGCCAAAAACAAACCAACAAACCTATGCATGGGTGCTATCCCTGTACTCGGGAGATGTTGCTGAAAACATATTGGGTTGTTGTTTGGCAGTGACATATACCAGAATCTGTGAATTCATGCCTGAAGTACAATGCATGTGGAAAAAAAACTCCCAAAAAAGTACTACCACAAACTTTTACAAAGGCTGGTGGTAGAATTAGTACCTATACAGTATTAAAATACCACCATTTGAAATACCTTAGGATGTCTATTTTCCAAAAATATATGGTTTGATGGGGTAAAATTCATTGGACGGCTTCAAAAATGTTCCAAATGGAACATGGGCGCAGGCTGACTACATGTCAAAATTCCAGGTTGGAATTGCGCACCCCCTAAATGTGGAATTTTAGACCCAATACAAACCAACAAACCTATGCATGGGGGGTATCCCTGTACTCAGGAGATGTTGCTGAACACATATTGAGGTGTTGGTTGGCAGTGGCAAATACCAGAATCTGAAAATTCCTGCCTGAACTACAATGTGTGTGGGGAAAAAATGACATCCCATCCCTTTGACATAGGTTGGTGGTAGAATTAGCACTTGGAAAGTGTTAAAATACCACAATTTTAAATACCCTAGGATGTCTAGTTTTCCAAAATATATGGTTTTATGGGGTAAAATACTTTGACAGGCTTCAAAAGTGTCCCAAATGGAACATGGGCGCAGGCTGACTACATGTCAAAATTCCAAGTTGGAAATGCACCCCCCCCCTAAACGTGGCCTTTTAGCCCCCAAATAATCTAACTAACCTACACATGGGTGGTATCCCTGTACTCAGGAGATGTTTCTGAACACATATTAAGGTGTTGTTTGGCACTGACACATAATAGGATCTGTGAATTCATGCCCGATGTACAATGAATGTGAAAAACAAATTACTATCCATAACATTGACATAGGCTGGTGGTAGAATTAGTGCATGAAAAGTGTTAAAATACTACCATTTGAAATACCCTAGGGTGTCTAGTTTTCAAAAATATATGGTTTTGTGGGGTAGAATACACTTTTTGGCTTCAAAAATGTCCCAAATGGGACATGGGCGCAGGTTTTCTGCACGTCAGAATTCCAAGTTGGAAAACCAAAAAGCGCACCTCTCAAATGTGGCCTTTTAACCCCCAAATAACCTAACCAACCTATACATGGGTGGTATCCCTGTACTCAGGAGATGTTGCTGAACACATATTGAGGTGTTGTTTGGCACTGACATATAACAGGATCTGTGAATTCATGCCCAAAGTACTATGTATGTGAAAAAAAATTACTATCCATAACATTGACATAGGCTGGTAGTATAATTAGTGCATGGAAAGTGTTAAAATACTACCATTTGAAATACCCTAGGGTGTCTAGTTTTCAAAAATATATGGTTTTGTGGGATAGAATACACTTTTTGGCTTCAAAAATGTCCCAAATGGGACATGGGCGCAGGTTTTCTGCACGTCAGAATTCCAAGTTGGAAAACCAAAAAGAGCACCTCTCAAATGTGGCCTTTTAACCCCCAAATAACCTAACCAACCTATACATGGGTGGTATCCCTGTACTCAGGAGATGTTGCTGAACACATATTGAGGTGTTGTTTGGCACTGACATATAACAGGATCTGTGAATTCATGCCCAAAGTACAATGTATGTGAAAAAAAATTACAACCCAAAACATTGACATAGGCTGGTAGTATAATTAGTGCATGGAAAGTGTTAAAATACTACCATTTGAAATACCCTAGGATGTCTAGTTTAAAAAAATATATGGTTTTGTGGGGTAGAATACACTTTCTGGCTTCAAAAATGTCCCAAATGGGACATGGGCACAAGTTTTCTGCATGTCAGAATTCCAAGTTGGAAAACCAAAATGCGCACCCCCTAAATGTGGCCTTTTAGCCCCAAAACAAACCAACAAACCTATGCATGGGTGGTATCCCTGTACTCAGGAGATGTTGCTGAACACATATTGAGGTGTTATTTGGAAATATCCCTTCACATTTTAAGGTAATGTTTACCTAAATTGCAATATATGTGAAAAATTAAAAAAAAAGATTTTTTGCTGCAAACTTTGGCATAGATTGGTGGTAAAATGGCTACATGAAATGTGTCAAAATACCCCAAGTTAAATGCCCTGAGTTGTCTAGTTTTCAAAAATATGTACATGTTGGGGGTCATTCATGGATTTAGTACAGAAATCAGTGTATCAATGTCACTATCGCTAATTTTGAAAGAAGGGATTTTAAAATAGCTTTGCACCACTTATAGTTCTGGCCCTGTAACATGAATAAAAAAGCACAAAAACATAAAAACATGGGCTATTTCTGAACTCAGGACATATATTAGAAACTTTTTAGCAGTGTTTTTTTGTTGTCTCTTGTACATGAGTATACGATTTTTCAAATAAAAGTCATAAAAAAATAATTTTTTCAATTTTTTTGCCATATTTTATTATTTTTTTTACATCAAATTATATGCTATTATCAAAATAATGGTATCAAAAGAAAGCCCTTCTTATGACGATAAAAACGATATATAGTTTGTGCGGGTACACTAAATGAGACAGAAATAAATTACAGCAAAACACAAACTGCTCAGAAATGTTAAAACAGCCCATGTCACCAAGCGTCGGACAAGCCAAAAAAGTCATGTCACTAAGGGGTTAATAATAGAAGGAGAAATCTGATTGCCCTTTGGAGTCAAGAAGGAAGTTTTTTTCCCCCTAGGAGGCAAAATTCGAAATAGCTTCCTTAGGGTTTTTTGCCTTCTTTTGGATCAAAAGCTGGAATGATAGTTAGAAGGGTTGAAATTGATGGATTTGTGTCTTTTTTCAACCTAAATTACTATGTTACAATGTTACTTTATTTGTATTCTTCCATTAAAACAGTTCTATTTAAAATGTCTACAGTTCAATTATGCCTATATTTGTCCTTTAATAACACATTCTCTTTTGAAATTATTTTTTTTGCATGATAAATATATCAAGATGATGTCCTAACCATCTGACACATGAAAAACACATATTTCTGTTTGCTTTTGACACATATAGATAATTTTTATTCTCTGCCTTTACACTACAAACATTGTTTTTTTGTGACAAAGTCCCCCAGTCAGGTAAAAAAAAAAAGAAATCATAGTTGGTATTTAAATACTACAAACTGAAAAATATTGGAGCCCAATATGCCGAAAAAAATCCAAGTGTAAATATAAGACACAGGATCCAAAGTGAAACATGACATTTATTATTAGCAAAATAAAACCACAGAATGCCAAAAAATTAAGTCAGAAACAGCCTTACGCGTTTCATCTGTCAAGCAGACTTAATCATAGGACTTAATCTGGACAGATGAGATGTCTAAGGCTGTTTCTGACTTCTATTTTTTGTCTTCCTCTAGTTTTATTCTGCTACTTTTTCCCCAATCTTTGTTTATTCATTTCTTTTTCATTGGCACATGCATAGGTGGAAGGGAGAAAACAGGCGTATTTCGTTAGAAATGGCCTATAATGCCGTACTTAGTTACAGAACGAAAAGACACTTACACAAACATAAAACACAAAACAATCTATTACATACATAAACTTAAACTATCAACATTTACATCAACATACATATGGACAAGGGGCGACGGGACGTCCTCTAATTTTCCGTGAATCAAATCAAATTGGGGCGGGGTGGGCAGAGGTAATAAGTCCACCTAACCAGGGGGGACCACCAGTGGTCAAATCTAAGTTTGTTCCCTTGAGAAATTGCTCGGCCACACTCCATATCGGATTGATACTTTAATTGAACCAGGACCTGCGGCCAAGCAGGAGTATTCTGCATGAGCCAAGATCTTAAAATTACCACCGTTGTGGCCATAATTAGATGAATTACAAGATATTTATTCTGCTATATTTTTCTGCTATTTTAGTCTTACATTTAGACTGGATTCTGTCTGCATATTGGGCTACCAATTTTTTTCAGTTTGCATACTACCCGATCTTATCGGCAGAGAAAGGTTGAAGGAGTTACCCGAAGGCTCATCCCCCATTTTCTTCATATTGTTATTTTAATATTACACGCCTAATGCCACAAGGCTACAATTCAAGCTTTATATGTCTAAAATGTACTTTACAAATGTTCCTCTTACTGTGATAATTGAACAAATAAATAAACATTAATTGAAAAACAGTTATTGAAAATTAAATAAAAAGTCATTGAAGAAAAGTGTATCTCTGTATTGCAATGCTTTGGTCACTCACTCACCAAAATGCTCAATTACTGACTGCAGGAAAATAGAGAAATGGGAGACAGCAACATGCAAGACTTATAATAAGTGTGGTGGTTGCATGGAATAGACTTCCAGCGGAAGAATTAAAGAAAGTCTTTGAAAAACTTAAAGTCATTCTGATTCAGAAACTAAAAGAACAATAAAAGCTGAAGTTTTAAGATTAATGCCAATAGCTTCTTAAATGCCGGCAAGATATATGATTATCTCTAATGAAAACTCTCCTAGTCCCATTTTAATGCTGGTTATAAAACTCTATATAATAATCAATCTCCAGTTAGTTACCTCCTGGTAAATCTGCCCCTTCACCAAATAAATCATATTCTTTCAGAAAAAGAGTAATTAACCAATCCTTGTAATTATTTCCTCTCCATAAAACAATAATCCATCATATAACAAATCTATCCAGACATTTCTCCTAGGGATATATATACAATATATACAGTATATATATATATACAGTGTTAGACATTTATGTATTCAGATTCATCTGAAATACATTTCCAAGATTATATGAGAAATGTCTATAGAAACAATTTTTTTGAAACTATTTAAATATATATACCCATAGTATAAAGTAAATATGATATATAAATATATAGAAATATACTGTATATATATATATATATATATATATATATATATATATATATATATATATATATATATATATATATATATATATATATATATGTATATATATATATATAGTATATATTTATATGTATATTATTTTAACTTTCAAAATTTTGGTGTACAGATATTCCTCAGAAAGCCTTGATCAAAATTATTAATAATTGAATATATAGTTACTATAAAAAATAAAAAAAAATTCGTAACATATAAACTGCAAATTTATAAAGCAAAAACATTTGCAGGAATCCATCTCATCGGATTTTTAATAACCTAAATAATCAAATAGACGGTCATTTGGTTTTGAACGGCAAAGTATTTGCAGACTTGAGGTTTGGAGGGGTAGAGAAACCCATCTGCTACTAGAACACACAGCCTCAGAAGAGCAAGTATAATCCCTTTCCCCAAATGTCAAGATTATCCAGAAGTGGGCTTTCTGTAGTATTGTTAAACTGAGAAGGCAATTATAAAATAGTCATGTACAGGACTTCACTAGGTCAC
The DNA here is from genome assembly GCA_036172795.1 of Pelodytes ibericus. Lineage (NCBI taxonomy): Eukaryota > Metazoa > Chordata > Amphibia > Anura > Pelodytidae > Pelodytes > Pelodytes ibericus. The sequence continues at coordinate 182,808,513 of CM069863.1, read as the reverse complement.
TGTGTATCTTGATTTAGTACCTTTTTTTTTTTTTAACCTTGTGAGTGCCAAAGGTTGCACATCAATTCCGGCATTTGAAGAGTTAGCAACGAGAACAGAATAATGAATGTGATCAACATTTTGCAGCAATATCGCATCGTATTTCTATTGAACACATTACCGTCCTTTTGAAAAAGCGTCACTTGTTCTGAAAGGGAGATTATTATTATTACACTTTAAAAACCCTAGAGGCAAGAATTGGTTAACTGAAAACTAAAATTATAGTCACAAAAAAAATAAACTCTACTCCCCCCCCCAAAAAAAAAAAAAAAGATTGAGTCTGGTTTTTTTTTCCTCACAAAAAATCAGAAATATAAATCTGATTAAAGCTTTCGGATTTTGATTTAGTCGAATAAAAGGTCTGCTTTGTCAAATTACCATTTCACACATTCGCTAGTTAATTCTGCAATAAAAATCTTTCAGAATTAACAAATAAATCTTAAAAAACTGTGCACACAGTAAAAAAAAAAATGCCATCTGGGTATCCCAAGGATAGACAGTGACATTTAACAAGACGGAATAATCAATTATTAAGTTCAACATACCTTAACAGATGTCTGCTGGCTCCACGAGACTTCACTGATTACTGTGTACTTGCCCTGGGTATTTATACCTTCTCTGTGCTCGGTTGAGTATAATTCCCCTCTCACTGGGACTGCCTGCTGCTGACGTCCATCCCTTGCTCTTCGATTAGGCACACAAGTCTAGGTTAACCCGCCTGCCATCAGGTGGGGCTTTGATGACACATAGCTTATGGGGGTCTCTCAGGTGCCCTCATTCTCCACCAACTCACAACATAAATGAGCAAGGGGGGGGGGGGGGAATGTAATAAAAAAAAAGTTTAGAAGGATTTTTTTGTGTTAATCCCTCATCGATTTGCTCTGAGTAATCGCACATTAATACGATTTATCGTTAATATGATTTAATGCCAATATACCAGCAGAGCCTTGAAAATATATATGAAGCCTCATTTTGGAAAAGCCTTCCTCCATCGAATGTATCACGTACCTTGCTGTATTTCCCAACTATTTACTCCCTTAAATAGGTTTTTAGCAAAGTCTAAACTCCTCCAAAGTATGTGAACAATGCCTCCATCTGTGACCGCCTTTACTGGTGGAGAGTACTAGAGTTTCAGACTCCTAATGAGCAACAGAAATATAGGAAATTAGTAAAGATATTTTGGTCTGGTCTCTATCTTACTGTGTACACTTGAGTACAGGATGTGTATCCTGCTAAGAAAAATGTAAATTGTGATATTAATCGTAGTATTCTGTAGAATTATATTTAGCCTATATGGGGGTAATACAACATTGTAACAAACGTCTTTCAGTCAAGCCCACGAGACAGACAGGAATTCAGAAAATTATACATTGGTGTTTTGAAATACTCTCCAACATTCTAAAAAAAAATAATAGGTTCCTATAGTTGAATAAAAGCACTATGTAAAACGAGGACAAGTTGTATTATACTTTAAACACATGAAGATTGTGGCCATCTGTCTCTAACCAGGCTGAGAAGATGAAAAGAATGTATTGATTTCAATATACTTGACTTTTTTAGGACTTAGAAGATATACGTCATAATTTATCTGACTGACCATACCCCTTGCCTCGGGGTCATCTTTACATTTGCTCTTTCCTTCATCCCTTACAGTCATTCCCTTACCAAACCTTGTTTCCTACCCATCAAAGGTATAGCTCCCATCTGCCTGTTCCCCACAGAAGACCCCCCAAGAATTCCTATATCTCAACACTCTCATCTACAGTCTCTCCAAAAAAAATATTTAAAAACCAACCTCTTCAAATAATCATACAGCTCTCTCACCTGAATATGCACCTTTAGAAACCACTGGTCCCAGTCATGCAGCAGACATAAAGCCATACCTTCCATCAACATCTTCTTTCTGACCTTCTCTAACACCTCTGTCTACTGTCCTACATTGCCTTTGGAATATAAGCTGGCGAGCAGGGCTTTCCCGATCCTGTGTATTTCTCTAACTGAATTTGCAAAAGCTCTTTAAATTCTTAACCAAAAGCTGTGTAAATTGTTGTTGCTATGTAAAAAGTTATCAGTGTCCTTAAAGGGACAGTCTGGTGCCCAAACTGCATCTTCCATTGTTAATGCATATCAATGTGCTTTCAAAGTATTTTAAAATGCATGTTTCACATTTTGCATTGCTTAAAATATAACAAACATACAGTTAGATGAATTTATGAAATTCCAGCAGTTAGAAAGAAACCAGGACTGCCCACACTCGCTGAGTAAAAGTGAATTTCCTTTATTTTGTTTTTTTGCTGCAGGAACCAATGAGAATAATTTCATTCAAATGGATAGAATTTCCTGTCACTCTAGTGATGTCATCAGACAATGTGTTGCACTGTTAAGAGATACTACTGTGTACAAGAGCATGGCAACTTAGAGTCCACACCATGTATTCTATTCCAGCAGCACAGAAAGTAAATAACTGAAAACAAACTTTATATGCTCAGTGTCTATATAATCAGTGCTGCAGCACCTGCAGTAAACAGGCAGAGTAATCACTGGGGGAGGGCTTGAGTCAAATATTAAAAATGTGATTTTTGGAGAATGCCTTGCATCAAAGCACACTGGGGAGAAAAAGCCTGTGCACTATACAAACAGTAATCTTCATCCTGCACCAAAGTGAGTTTAAGGACTAGACTGTCCCTTTAACACTTCTATAAGAAAAGCATGTGACTTTCAGAAACTGCATAAATGATGGGAACCATAAGCTTCGTTTTCTCATCTTTCCCCCGTATATCAGAAGATAGATAGGCCCTCTATGATACAAGCGCTAAATAAGTCTACATTTTCACAGCGTATCTGTAGTAAAATTAGCCATTTTGCTCCAGAGTCCTAGTGGCGGTAACCAGGGAAAAAATGATTATTCTGTAAGCTCAAAACATACTTTATGTTCAAAAAGTCACGTAGTCCTTCTATTCTAGGGACTTCAGGACAAGATAAACCAAACGAGGTTATCCTGTGGGATTTCAGTGGAGACACATTTGTCACAGACAACACCACCAACAGCAACGTTTCTTTCTAGAGTTATTACGCATTACAACCAAAGTATCTGTGCTGGTTTTGAAAATGAATCAAGCTCATTTGTCACGACCAGCCAGGATTCGAACCCTTGGCTGATTCATACTCTAAATCATGCCGGTTCTATTTGTTTTATGATAGCATTAGTTCTATTATCTGCTTATTTATTCTCTCTCAATTACTTATTGCTCAGGAGCTGCTAGCTTTACGATCAGCCATGGGGCATCTACTTGATCCGTTTCATTATTGAAGGCTGTATGTAAACTCTCCATTCACACATGTTACATTGCCTGTGAACAGCTGCTCTGTGCTCCGTGTCTCTCTGTGTCTTGGCTCCTGAGATTTTCAGTTATTTTTTCACCTCTGTTTTTGACCTCAGCTTTGCTTCCTGATTATTCTTGTTCTTTCCAATCCTGACCTCATCTTCCTGGTATTTCCCGTCTCCTCCAATCCTGACCTCGGCTTCCTGATTATTCTTGTCCTCTCCAATCCTGACCTCGGCTTCCTGATTATTCTTGTTCTTTCCAATCCTGACCTCATCTTCCTGGTTTTTCCCGTCTCCTCCAATCCTGACCTCGGCTTCCTGATTATTCTTGTCCTCTCCAATCCTGACCTCGGCTTCCAGATTATTCTTGTTCTTTCCAATCCTGACCTCGGCTTCCTGATTATTCTTGTCCTCTCCAATCCTGACCTCGGCTTCCTGATTATTCTTGTCCTCTCCAATCCTGACCTCGGCTTCCTGATTATTCTTGTTCTTTCCAATCCTGACCTCGGCTTCCTGATTATTCTTGTTCTTTCCAATCCTGACCTCGGCTTGCTGATTATTCTTGTCTTCTCCAATCCTGACCTTGACTTCCTGATTATTCTTGTCCTCTCCAATCCTGACCTCGGCTTCCTGATTATTCTTGTCCTCTCCAATCCTGACCTCGGCTTCCTGATTATTCTTGTTCTTTCCAATCCTGACCTCGGCTTGCTGATTATTCTTGTCCTCTCCAATCCTGACCTCGGCTTCCTGATTATTCTTGTCCTCTCCAATCCTGACCTCGGCTTCCTGATTATTTTTGTTCTTTCCAATCCTGACCTCGGCTTGCTGATTATTTTTGTCTTCTCCAATCCTGACCTCGGCTTCCTGATTATTCTTGTTCTTTCCAATCCTGACCTCGGCTTCCTGATTATTCTTGTCCTCTCCAATCCTGACCTCGGCTTCCTGATTATTCTTGTTCTTTCCAATCCTGAGCTCGGCTTGCTGATTATTTTTGTCTTCTCCAATCCTGACCTCGGCTTCCTGATTATTCTTGTCTTCTCCAATCCTGACCTCGGCTTCCTGATTATTCTTGTTCTTTCCAACACTGACCTCGGCTTGCTGATTATTCTTGTCCTCTCCAATCCTGACCTCGGCTTCCTGATTATTTTTGTCCTCTCCAATCCTGACCTTGACTTCCTGATTATTCTTGTTCTTTCCAATCCTGACCTCGGCTTCCTGATTATTCTTGTTCTTTCCAATCCTGACCTCGGCTTCCTGATTATTCTTGTCCTCTCCAATCCTGACCTCGGCTTCCTGATTATTCTTGTCCTCTCCAATCCTGACCTCGGCTTCCTGATTATTCTTGTTCTTTCCAATCCTGACCTCGGCTTGCTGATTATTCTTGTCCTCTCCAATCCTGACCTCGGCTTCCTGATTATTCTTGTCCTCTCCAATCCTGACCTCGGCTTCCTGATTATTCTTGTTCTTTCCAATCCTGACCTCGGCTTGCTGATTATTCTTGTCCTCTCCAATCCTGACCTTGACTTCCTGATTATTCTTGTTCTTTCCAATCCTGACCTCGGCTTCCTGATTATTCTTGTTCTTTCCAATCCTGACCTCGGCTTCCTGATTATTCTTGTCCTCTCCAATCCTGACCTCGGGTTCCTGATTATTCTTGTCCTCTCCAATCCTGACCTCGGCTTCCTGATTATTTTTGTTCTTTCCAATCCTGACCTCGGCTTGCTGATTATTTTTGTCTTCTCCAATCCTGACCTCGGCTTCCTGATTATTCTTGTTCTTTCCAATCCTGACCTCGGCTTCCTGATTATTCTTGTCCTCTCCAATCCTGACCTCGGCTTCCTGATTATTCTTGTTCTTTCCAATCCTGAGCTCGGCTTGCTGATTATTTTTGTCTTCTCCAATCCTGACCTCGGCTTCCTGATTATTCTTGTCTTCTCCAATCCTGACCTCGGCTTCCTGATTATTCTTGTTCTTTCCAACACTGACCTCGGCTTGCTGATTATTCTTGTCCTCTCCAATCCTGACCTCGGCTTCCTGATTATTTTTGTCCTCTCCAATCCTGACCTTGACTTCCTGATTATTCTTGTTCTTTCCAATCCTGACCTCGGCTTCCTGATTATTCTTGTTCTTTCCAATCCTGACCTCGGCTTCCTGATTATTCTTGTCCTCTCCAATCCTGACCTCGGCTTCCTGATTATTCTTGTCCTCTCCAATCCTGACCTCGGCTTCCTGATTATTCTTGTTCTTTCCAATCCTGACCTCGGCTTGCTGATTATTCTTGTCCTCTCCAATCCTGACCTCGGCTTCCTGATTATTCTTGTTCTTTCCAATCCTGACCTCGGCTTGCTGATTATTTTTGTCTTCTCCAATCCTGACCTCGGCTTCCTGATTATTCTTGTTCTTTCCAATCCTGACCTCGGCTTCCTGATTATTCTTGTCCTCTCCAATCCTGACCGCGGCTTCCTGATTATTCTTGTTCTTTCCAATCCTGACCTCGGCTTGCTGATTATTCTTGTCTTCTCCAATCCTGACCTCGACTTCCTGATTCTTCTTGTCTTCTTCAATCCTGACCTCGGCTTCCTGATTATTCTTGTCCTCTCCAATCCTGACCTCGGCTTCCTGATTATTTTTGTTCTTTCCAATCCTGACCTCGGCTTGCTGATTATTTTTGTCTTCTCCAATCCTGACCTCGGCTTCCTGATTATTCTTGTTCTTTCCAATCCTGACCTCGGCTTCCTGATTATTCTTGTCCTCTCCAATCCTGACCTCGGCTTCCTGATTATTCTTGTTCTTTCCAATCCTGAGCTCGGCTTGCTGATTATTTTTGTCTTCTCCAATCCTGACCTCGGCTTCCTGATTATTCTTGTCTTCTCCAATCCTGACCTCGGCTTCCTGATTATTCTTGTTCTTTCCAACACTGACCTCGGCTTGCTGATTATTCTTGTCCTCTCCAATCCTGACCTCGGCTTCCTGATTATTTTTGTCCTCTCCAATCCTGACCTTGACTTCCTGATTATTCTTGTTCTTTCCAATCCTGACCTCGGCTTCCTGATTATTCTTGTTCTTTCCAATCCTGACCTCGGCTTCCTGATTATTCTTGTCCTCTCCAATCCTGACCTCGGCTTCCTGATTATTCTTGTCCTCTCCAATCCTGACCTCGGCTTCCTGATTATTCTTGTTCTTTCCAATCCTGACCTCGGCTTGCTGATTATTCTTGTCCTCTCCAATCCTGACCTCGGCTTCCTGATTATTCTTGTTCTTTCCAATCCTGACCTCGGCTTGCTGATTATTTTTGTCTTCTCCAATCCTGACCTCGGCTTCCTGATTATTCTTGTTCTTTCCAATCCTGACCTCGGCTTCCTGATTATTCTTGTCCTCTCCAATCCTGACCGCGGCTTCCTGATTATTCTTGTTCTTTCCAATCCTGACCTCGGCTTGCTGATTATTCTTGTCTTCTCCAATCCTGACCTCGACTTCCTGATTCTTCTTGTCTTCTTCAATCCTGACCTCAGCTTCCTAATTATTCTTGTCTTCTTCAACCCTAACCTCGGCTTCCTGATTATTCTTGTCTTCTCCAATCCTGACCTCGGCTTCCTGATTATTCTTGTCCTCTCCAATCCTGACCTCGGCTTCCTGATTATTCTTGTCCTCTCCAATCCTGACCTCGGCTTCCTGATTATTCTTGTTCTTTCCAATCCTGACCTCGGCTTGCTGATTATTCTTGTCCTCTCCAATCCTGACCTCGGCTTCCTGATTATTCTTGTCCTCTCCAATCCTGACCTTGACTTCCTGATTATTCTTGTCTTCTCCAATCCTGACCTCGGCTTCCTGATTATTCTTGTCTTCTCCAATCCTGACCTCGGCTTCCTGATTATTCTTGTTCTTTCCAATCCTGACCTCGGCTTCCTGATTATTCTTGTCCTCTCCAATCCTGACCTCGGCTTCCTGATTATTCTTGTTCTCTCCAATCCTGACCTCGGCTTCCTGATTATTCTTGTTCTTTCCAATCCTGACCTCGGCTTCCTGATTATTTTTGTCTTCTCCAATCCTGACCTCGGCTTCCTGATTATTCTTGTTCTTTCCAATCCTGACCTCGGCTTCCTGATTATTCTTGTCCTCTCCAATCCTGACCTCGGCTTCCTGATTATTCTTGTTCTTTCCAATCCTGAGCTCGGCTTGCTGATTATTTTTGTCTTCTCCAATCCTGACCTCGGCTTCCTGATTATTCTTGTCTTCTCCAATCCTGACCTCGGCTTCCTGATTATTCTTGTTCTTTCCAACACTGACCTCGGCTTGCTGATTATTCTTGTCCTCTCCAATCCTGACCTCGGCTTCCTGATTATTTTTGTCCTCTCCAATCCTGACCTTGACTTCCTGATTATTCTTGTTCTTTCCAATCCTGACCTCGGCTTCCTGATTATTCTTGTTCTTTCCAATCCTGACCTCGGCTTCCTGATTATTCTTGTCCTCTCCAATCCTGACCTCGGCTTCCTGATTATTCTTGTCCTCTCCAATCCTGACCTCGGCTTCCTGATTATTCTTGTTCTTTCCAATCCTGACCTCGGCTTGCTGATTATTCTTGTCCTCTCCAATCCTGACCTCGGCTTCCTGATTATTCTTGTTCTTTCCAATCCTGACCTCGGCTTGCTGATTATTTTTGTCTTCTCCAATCCTGACCTCGGCTTCCTGATTATTCTTGTTCTTTCCAATCCTGACCTCGGCTTCCTGATTATTCTTGTCCTCTCCAATCCTGACCGCGGCTTCCTGATTATTCTTGTTCTTTCCAATCCTGACCTCGGCTTGCTGATTATTCTTGTCTTCTCCAATCCTGACCTCGACTTCCTGATTCTTCTTGTCTTCTTCAATCCTGACCTCAGCTTCCTAATTATTCTTGTCTTCTTCAACCCTAACCTCGGCTTCCTGATTATTCTTGTCTTCTCCAATCCTGACCTCGGCTTCCTGATTATTCTTGTCCTCTCCAATCCTGACCTCGGCTTCCTGATTATTCTTGTCCTCTCCAATCCTGACCTCGGCTTCCTGATTATTCTTGTTCTTTCCAATCCTGACCTCGGCTTGCTGATTATTCTTGTCCTCTCCAATCCTGACCTCGGCTTCCTGATTATTCTTGTCCTCTCCAATCCTGACCTTGACTTCCTGATTATTCTTGTCTTCTCCAATCCTGACCTCGGCTTCCTGATTATTCTTGTTCTTTCCAATCCTGACCTCGGCTTCCTGATTATTCTTGTCCTCTCCAATCCTGACCTCGGCTTCCTGATTATTCTTGTTCTCTCCAATCCTGACCTCGGCTTCCTGATTATTCTTGTTCTTTCCAATCCTGACCTCGGCTTGCTGATTATTCTTGTCTTCTCCAATCCTGACCTCGGCTTGCTGATTATTCTTGTCTTCTTCAATCCTGACCTCAGCTTCCTGATTATTCTTGTTCTTTCCAACACTGACCTCGGCTTGCTGATTATTCTTGTCCTCTCCAATCCTGACCTCGGCTTCCTGATTATTTTTGTCCTCTCCAATCCTGACCTTGACTTCCTGATTATTCTTGTTCTTTCCAATCCTGACCTCGGCTTCCTGATTATTCTTGTTCTTTCCAATCCTGACCTCGGCTTCCTGATTATTCTTGTCCTCTCCAATCCTGACCTCGGCTTCCTGATTATTCTTGTCCTCTCCAATCCTGACCTCGGCTTCCTGATTATTCTTGTTCTTTCCAATCCTGACCTCGGCTTCCTGATTATTCTTGTCCTCTCCAATCCTGACCTCGGCTTCCTGATTATTCTTGTTCTCTCCAATCCTGACCTCGGCTTCCTGATTATTCTTGTTCTTTCCAATCCTGACCTCGGCTTCCTGATTATTCTTGTCCTCTCCAATCCTGACCTCGGCTTGCTGATTATTCTTGTCCTCTCCAATCCTGACCTCGGCTTCCTGATTATTCTTGTTCTTTCCAATCCTGACCTCGGCTTGCTGATTATTTTTGTCTTCTCCAATCCTGACCTCGGCTTCCTGATTATTCTTGTTCTTTCCAATCCTGACCTCGGCTTCCTGATTATTCTTGTCCTCTCCAATCCTGACCGCGGCTTCCTGATTATTCTTGTTCTTTCCAATCCTGACCTCGGCTTGCTGATTATTCTTGTCTTCTCCAATCCTGACCTCGACTTCCTGATTCTTCTTGTCTTCTTCAATCCTGACCTCAGCTTCCTAATTATTCTTGTCTTCTTCAACCCTAACCTCGGCTTCCTGATTATTCTTGTCTTCTCCAATCCTGACCTCGGCTTCCTGATTATTCTTGTCCTCTCCAATCCTGACCTCGGCTTCCTGATTATTCTTGTCCTCTCCAATCCTGACCTCGGCTTCCTGATTATTCTTGTTCTTTCCAATCCTGACCTCGGCTTGCTGATTATTCTTGTCCTCTCCAATCCTGACCTCGGCTTCCTGATTATTCTTGTCCTCTCCAATCCTGACCTTGACTTCCTGATTATTCTTGTCTTCTCCAATCCTGACCTCGGCTTCCTGATTATTCTTGTTCTTTCCAATCCTGACCTCGGCTTCCTGATTATTCTTGTCCTCTCCAATCCTGACCTCGGCTTCCTGATTATTCTTGTTCTCTCCAATCCTGACCTCGGCTTCCTGATTATTCTTGTTCTTTCCAATCCTGACCTCGGCTTGCTGATTATTCTTGTCTTCTCCAATCCTGACCTCGTCTTGCTGATTATTCTTGTCTTCTTCAATCCTGACCTCAGCTTCCTAATTATTCTTGTCTTCTTCAACCCTAACCTCGGCTTCCTGATTATTCTTGTCTTCTCCAATCCTGACCTCGGCTTCCTGATTATTCTTGTCTTTTTCAATCCTGACCTCAGTTCCCTGATTATGCTTGTCTCCTCCAATTAACATGTATAGCTTGGAGGAAAGACATTACAGGGGGATATGATAGAAACATTTAAATACATAAAGGGAATCAACACAGTAAAGGAAGAGAGTATATTTAAAAGAAGGAAAACTACCACAACTAGAGGACATGGTCTTAAATTAGAGGGGCAATGATTTAATAGTAATATCAGGAAGTATTAATTTACTGAGAGGGTAGTGGATGTATGGAATAGTCTTCCAGTATAAGTGGTAGAGGTTAATACAGTGAAGGAGTTTAAGCATGCATGGGATAGGTATAAGGCTATCCTAGATATAAGATAAGGCCAGGGACTAATGAAAGTATTACATTACTGAGAGGGTAGTGGATGCATGGAATAGTCTTCCAGTAGAAGTGGTAGAGGTTAATACAGTGAAGGAGTTTAAGCATGCATGGGATAGGTATAAGGCTATCCTAGATATAAGATAAGGCCAGGGACTAATGAAAATATTACATTACTGAGAGGGTAGTGGATGTATGGAATAGTCTTCCAGTAGAAGTGGTAGAGGTTAATACAGTGAAGGAGTTTAAGCATGCATGGGATAGGTATAAGGCTATCCTAGATATAAGATAAGGCCAGGGACTAATGAAAGTATTACTTTACTGAGAGGGTAGTGGATGTATGGATTAGCCTTCCAGTGGAAGTGGTAGAGGTTAATGCAGTGAAGGAGTTTAAGCATGCATGGGATAGGTATAAGGCTCTCCTAGATATAAGATAAGGACAGGGACTAATGAAAGTATTACTTTACTGAGAGGGTAGTGGATGTATGGATTAGCCTTCCAGTGGAAGTGGTAGAGGTTAATGCAGTGAAGGAGTTTAAGCATGCGTGGGATAGGCACAAGGCTATCCTAGATATAAGATAAAGGAACTGGGGACTAATAAAAGTATTTAGAAAATTGGTCAGACTAGATGGACCGAATGGTTCTTATCTGCCAGCGATAGATTCTATGTTTCTATGTTTCTGACCTCAGCTTCCTGATTATTCTTGTCCTCTCAAATCCTGATTTTTGGCTCCCACTCTCGGTGCCTCTTCTACAGGGTCCTTTGGGACTGCTTCCAGACATCCGCACATCCCAATATGAAGCCTTGATGTTTTGTGTTTTATTCTCCTTGGCTTTATGGGTGTCTGAGTTGGTAAGTGCATCTAAAATTCTCAGATTTAAAAAGCCAGGCTGGCTGGGGAAGCAATAAATCCATAAGACCCACTTCAATTAATCCGACGTATTAGTGATAGACACAAGCTTCCATAAGGGTAAAAGACAGCCTAATACATTTTCGAGCATGAAGGAATGCCATAGATGTTTTAACAAAAGGTAGCTAGATCATCATTTGTACTCATACATCACTTGTACTAGATAGTTCATGGTGTTAATATATATTATAGAGAGAGTTTCCTGAATCACGTCGCCATATCCCAGGAACATGGCTGCCATCAAGCGTACCAGGAAAAAGCAAACAAACTCATGGACAGTTTTATTTTCTAAAAATCCTGATGGTATAGCCATACGGCACGTCAATTTGGGTGGGGTGCAAACAGGGCTGTTAACAGAAGAATTTGGGCATCTTACGGGACTGGAGACAAGATTTCATATCATAGGCACATAGGCAGCTTGATAGAGCTACACAGAGCATAAAGGGCTCAATACGGCACTTTATTTGTCTTCTTTCAATAACACGTTCCAAGTCAAGACTTGAGACTATCTTTATAAACAGATTTTTTTGCCTTTTGTTGTCTTTTAATTTCCTGTACTAATCTACCTCATGGCTTCGGCCTAATTCCCTGACTAAAGCTTTGATCTTAGTAGAACGCCGTCCAATGGCCTCATATGCTCGTCATACCAATGCGAAGTTCTGTCAGACATGGGGCTTCATTTATGAAAAGATGGAATAAAGCCAAAGTAGCCAATCAGGGCTAAAAGCCAAATTGTGGATTTATCTGCAATTTGGCAACTCAATATGGCCAGTTTCAGGACCGAATTTCAGCCACATTGAGTTTGGGGGCTTGCCAGTGCAATTCAATTAATTTTGCTTACCCTTAAAGGACCGAGCCCCCCCTTAGGCAGTTCAATTCGCCAGATGATAGCTGGTGAATTGAACTGAAAAGTTAATAAAAATATTTTTTTCTAAATTATAAATTACGAAAATAAATGAATATTAACCCCTTCGCGACACAGGACGGACTAGGTCCGTCCTGTGTGGCGAAGCGTTAGTGACACAGGACGGACCTAGTCCGTCCTGTGTCAAAACGAGCACTGAAAGCGGAGTTTTTCCGCTTTCAGTGCTCTGATGGTATTGTAACGATGCTTCCGTATGGAAGCATCGTACAATACTAAAAAAAATGCCCGTCGGCATTTCGATCGCTCCGGAGAGCGATCGAAATGCCGGTTTTAAAGGCACAGTGCCTTTAAAACGACGGGCATTAAAAAATGAGCATAGGAAGCGAATTTTTCGCTTCCTATGCTCAGAAAGTGTTTCTGATTGCCTCGCAAGTCGAGGCAATCAGAAACACAAAAAAAAAATGCACGATCTTGGTCACTGAATGACCAAGATGGCGCTGCCCTTCTAAGGGCAAGAGCACAGGAGGCAGGAAGTACCTGCTTCCTGTGCTCTCTGGCTGTCACACGATTGCCTCTTCACAGAGGCAATCAGTGACTGCCAGGCACACTGACAGGCAGTGGGGATGTTCTGCTGAACATCCCCACTGACTGGTCAGATCAATATTAACCCTATATTGATCTGACCAGTTATGATCTGCCTCCCTCTCCTCACATTTTTTTAGTGAGGGAGAGAGACAGATCAAAGTTCTAAAAGTAAAAAAAAACAATAAACACACAACACACAAATATTAAAACAATAAAAAAAAATGTATTAAAGCAATTCCCTGCGTTTAACCCCTTCCCTGCCACTGATCTTGCATAAGCAGTGATCGTGCACATCAGCGCATTTATTTTTGCCGTTTGTGCATTTTTTAGGGGTTAATTTTTTTTTGTACTGTAATTTATTACAGTACTAAAAAGGCTCTTCTAAGAGTTATTAACCCCTTCTTTGCCGTCGATCACTGCTTACGCAATGATATTGACGCCAAAGCAATTTTTATCTGTCTGCATATTTTTATTTTATTTTTTTTACACATACCCGCTAGGGGATTACATGTAAAGTAAAAATATTTGAGTTTTTTTTTTTTAAGCTGCCTGAGCGCATAGCGATCAGTAACAGCGAATTAGTGGCAAAGGCGGTTTGGTGATTTCTCAATTAAGCTCACCATTCGCCCTGGTCAGATCAAAATTGGTCGGATCAATATTCACAAATATTGATCTGCCTCCCTCTCCTCACTTACATTTTTCTGACGGAAAGAGACAGATCAGTATTAGTGATATAAAATTGTCAGGTTTTATGAAAGTCTTTCACTGTGTATTAACCCCTTCCCTGCCATTCATCACTGTGTAAGCAGTAATCTTGCACAGCAACAGTATGTATTTCTGTCTGCACTGTTTTATGGATTAATTTCTTTGTACTGTAATGTATTACAGTACTAGGTAGGCTCTTCTAAGAGCTATTAACCCCTTCTTTGCTCGAGATCACTGCTTACGCACTGATTCTGAGGCCGCGGACTCAGGGTTCGATTTTGACCCTATTCAGCTTTCTGATACATCATCTAGCGATGTATCGGTGGCTGCTGAGCCCTTGCCACAAGTAGTGATGGGGGTCTACCGATAAAAAAATATATGGTTTGGTGGGGGTAAATTACATTGGCTGGCTTCAAAGATATATCCCATAAAGGACACGTACGCAGGTTGACTACATGTCAAAATTCCATGTTGGAATTTTGAGATGCGCATCTCACAAATGTTGCCTTCTAGCCAAAAACAAACCAACAAACCTATGCATGGGTGCTATCCCTGTACTCGGGAGATGTTGCTGAACACATATTGGGTTGTTGTTTGGCAGTGACATATACCAGAATCTGTGAATTCATGCCTGAAGTACAATGCATGTGGAAAAAAACCTCCCAAAAAAGTACTACCACAAACTTTTACAAAGGCTGGTGGTAGAATTAGTACCTATACAGTATTAAAATACCACCATTTGAAATACCTTAGGATGTCTATTTTCCAAAAATATATGGTTTGATGGGGTAAAATTCATTGGACGGCTTCAAAAATGTTCCAAATGGAACATGGGCGCAGGCTGACTACATGTCAAAATTCCAGGTTGGAATTGCGCACCCCCTAAATGTGGAATTTTAGACCCAATACAAACCAACAAACCTATGCATGGGGGGTATCCCTGTACTCAGGAGATGTTGCTGAACACATATTGAGGTGTTGGTTGGCAGTGGCAAATACCAGAATCTGAAAATTCCTGCCTGAACTACAATGTGTTGGGGAAAAAATGACATCCCAACCCTTTGACATAGGTTGGTGGTAGAATTAGCACTTGGAAAGTGTTAAAATACCACAATTTTAAAAACCCTAGGATGTCTAGTTTTCCAATATATATGGTTTTATGGGGTAAAATACTTTGACAGGCTTCAAAAGTGTCCCAAATGGAACATGGGTTCAGGCTGACTACATGTCAAAATTCCAAGTTGGAAATGCACCCCCCCTAAACATGGCCTTTTAGCCCCCAAATAATCTAACTAACCTACACATGGGTGGTATCCCTGTACTCAGGAGATGTTGCTGAACACATATTAATGTGTTTTGTGGCACTGACACATAATAGGATCTATGAATTCATGCCCGATGTACAATGAATGTGAAAAACAAATTACTATCCATAACATTGACATAGGCTGGTGGTAGAATTAGTGCATGGAAAGTGTTAAAATACTACCATTTGAAATACCCTAGGGTGTCTAGTTTTCAAAAATATATGGTTTTGTGGGATAGAATACACTTTTTGGCTTCAAAAATATCCCAAATGGGACATCGGCGCAGGTTTTCTGCACGTCAGAATTCCAAGTTGGAAAACCAAAAAGCGCACCTCTCAAATGTGGCCTTTTAACCCCCAAATAACCTAACCAACCTATACATGGGTGGTATCCCTGTACTCAGGAGATGTTGCTAAACACATATTGAGGTGTTGTTTGGCACTGACATATAACAGGATCTGTGAATTCATGCCCAAAGTACTATGTATGTGAAAAAAAATTACTATCCATAACATTGACATAGGCTGGTAGTATAATTAGTGCATGGAAAGTGTTAAAATACTACCATTTGAAATACCCTAGGGTGTCTAGTTTTCAAAAATATATGGTTTTGTGGGATAGAATACACTTTTTGGCTTCAAAAATGTCCCAAATGGGACATGGGAGCAGGTTTTCTGCACGTCAGAATTCCAAGTTGGAAAACCAAAAAGCGCACCTCTCAAATGTGGCCTTTTAACCCCCAAATAACCTAACCAACCTATACATGGGGGGTATCCCTGTACTCAGGAGATGTTGCTGAACACATATTGAGGTGTTGTTTGGCACTGACATATAACAGGATCTGTGAATTCATGCACAAAGTACAATGTATGTGAAAAAAAATTACTACCCAAAACATTGACATAGGCTGGTAGTATAATTAGTGCATGGAAAGTGTTAAAATACTACCATTTGAAATACCCTAGGGTGTCTAGTTTAAAAATATATATGGTTTTGTGGGGTAGAATACACTTTCTGGCTTCAAAAATGTCCCAAATGGGACATGGGCACAAGTTTTCTGCATGTCAGAATTCCAAGTTGGAAAACCAAAATGCGCACCCCCTAAATGTGGCCTTTTAGCCCCAAAACAAACCAACAAACCTATGCATGGGTGGTATCCCTGTACTCAGGAGATGTTGCTGAACACATATTGAGGTGTTATTTGGAAATATCCCTTCACATTTTAAGGTAATGTTTACCTAAATTGCAATATATGTGAAAAATTAAAAAAAAAGATTTTTTGCTGCAAACTTTGGCATAGATTGGTGGTAAAATGGCTACATGAAATAAAATAAAACACAAAATACCCCAAGTTAAATGCCCTGAGTTGTCTAGTTTTCAAAAATATGTACATGTTGGGGGTCATTCATGGATTTAGTACAGAAATCAGTGTTACAATGTCACTATCGCTAATTTTGAAAGAAAGGATTTTAAAATAGTTTTGCACCACTTATAGTTCTGGCCCTGTAACATGAATAAAAAAGCACAAAAACATAAAAACATGGGCTATTTCTGAACTCAGGACATATATTAGAAACTTTTTAGCAGTGTTTTTTTGTTGTCTCTTGTACATGAGTATACGATTTTTCAAATAAAAGTCATAAAAAAAGTATTTTTTCAATTTTTTTGCCATATTTTATTATTTTTTTTACATCAAATTATATGCTATTATCAAAATAATGGTATCAAAAGAAAGCCCTTCTTATAACGATAAAAACAATATATAGTTTGTGCGGGTACACTAAATGAGACAGAAACAAATTACAGCAAAACACAAACACCTCAGAAATGTTAAAACAGCCCATGTCACCAAGCGTCGGACAAGCCAAAAAAGTAATGTCACTAAGGGGTTAAAAACCAACATTAAAATAAATCAATAATGTAGAAATGTAAAAAAAAAAAAAATTACATAAAATGGACCAATGCTACCATTTCCGCAGCTGAACATTGGCCGAGTTTCGAGTCGATTCAAGATTCCGTCGGTGGTCTCTGAGTAGCCCAAATCTAAGGGTCTACATGGATCACCAAAGTGGTCCGATTGGGCATGAATCTCGGAGCTTTGACTTTCTCTTATAAGATCGAAGCTTCCTGAGTAGATCCGAAATTAATATCGAGCTGGACTCTTTCTCCCATTCAGTTATACATCAAAATCTTCTAATTTGCAAATCCCTTCTCCATTCCCCGATCTTCAATGTGTACGCTGCCTCTTTCATGAACAAACTGATATATATTTAAGCAGTGCTGTTGATTTGTTAAAGCTTTCAGTCCGTTTCAGATCTGCTTCGAAACCCTCGCAATCTTGAACTAAATATTTAATTTACAAAACTATTGTAAACCAATAACACAACTTTTTCTTGGCTGTAGAATGATAAATAAAATAAAAAATATGCACATTGAGGCACAAACAGGTGTATTCAGAATTAATGTGTTGTGAAAACTCAGATGGGGTCTGATTGAAACCCCCCAATTCAAAATAAATGTTACCCTCCCCATGACACATGCTTCAATCCTGTTGAAAACAGTTATTTTTGTTAAAATTTTGGATCATGAAACATTGCTGGGTAGAACATACGGTAAGCGCTAATTAAATTCTAACCATTTGAACTGGATTTTCACTGAAGAACTTTCTATGTAAAAGCTGCAGAGATTTGGAGAAATATTAAAGCACTGAATTAAAACACTTTTCACTGGGATTTGGGGCGTTTGCGTATCATCAGTAGGCACAGCATCCTACAACAGCTGCGCACAGTGCTGGCCCAGTGGTTCAGAGATCTTGCCCCTTTAGATAATAAAACTCCTGAGTGATATATATACATAGATATATATATAATAGAGTGGCATAGATGTAATATTAGATATTAGATAATAATTAAGTACTATTAAGTTATTTCTCTACAATTTAATAGGGGAAGGGATGGGAATTCTAACATTATATATATGTTTTTTTGTTGTTTTTTTTGCAATAGTCTAATTCATAATTCAAAAATAATTAATTAATTCATAAATAATACTTATTTGTTAAATATATTTATACTAATAGTTATGCCTGAAATTTTGAAAATTTCTTTAAGAGATAATTCATAGAGATATATGACATTAATATATTGTATGTTTAATATATTTACTTGTATTTTGAAATATAAATTAAGTTACTGTATGTTTAATATATCTGATTTAATTGGGAACTGTTAAATGAGATATATTTTATATAATGTTCGAATGTATTTAAAAATTTGAAATAAAATGTTGCCGGTACAGGTAAGGAGGACTGGGGGTGTTTTTAGACATTACTAAATTTGAGACTTTGAAAACTAACTTTATGTCTGTTAATGTCATCCTCCAAAATGGAAGAAAAATAGGTTATAAAATAACACCACAGGACTCTAAAAATTTATTTATTTCGTCCAAAACGAATTTCTTTCATAACTGCATTCGTTTCAGATGAAATTCGTTCATTATTTTCGTTTTGTTTTATTCATTCGTACGAATTGACCTATTTTAACCTCTCTTTCGGTTTATAGACTTTCGGTTTATGGAATGTATGTAATGCTATTGGTATTCTAAAAACCGAAATAGAGTCCCCATTCATACGAATTGACCTATTTCGACCCTCTATTTCGGTTTATAGAATACCAATAGCATTACATACATTCCATAAACCGAAAGTCGTTCATTATGTCGGTTTATGGAATGTATGTAATGCTATTGGCTTTCTATAAACCAACTCTATTTCGGTTTATAGAATGCCAATAGCACGAATGGACGAATGGAATTTTCGTTTATTAACCATTTGTTCATTCGGCTTTGGTCAGTTTAGCATTTTCGTTATTCGTTTTTCGGACGAATGGACGAAAATGCATTCGTCCAAAAACGAATGCACATATCTATTACAGAGGAAACCTCTTCTAGGGCCGGCTATTTCTGCTTTTGCCCGTTCTAGCTGAGAGGGATCCCACATATTTGTTTTTGACCTAATGATAAGGTTGTTTTTTTTCCCGTCAACAAGGCTCCTTCCGACGTGTTTCATAGTAGTTTAAGTTGAAAGAAGAATTGAGTCCATCAAGTCCACTGTTGATACAAAAGAAGGCAAATAAAACCCCATTTCAGCAATTTCTAATTCTGCTTTCAGTTTGGGGAAAAATTCCTTCTTGACTCCAAATGGCAATCAGATTTCTCCTTGGATCAGCAAGCACTAAATAAATATTACTGCCTATACTAACATTCCCAGCCCTCTATGCTCTGGATCAATAAAAATGTATCCAGGCCACTTTTAGAGGCATCTAAGGTATTTGCTAGCGCCACTTCTTCAGGCAGTGAATTCCATATCTTAATATCCTTACTGTAAAAAAATATTGATATGATTCTGGCTGTTTTATCCGCTGGGTTAGTGGATTTAATTAGGCAAAATAAGAAAACTTGTGTCGTATCCGTTTTGTTCCTGTCTCCCTGCTCGATGGTTTTATTATATTTTTTTTTATTTAATAAAGTTACTTTTTTCTACAAACCAACTGTGGATTAATACTGTTTACCTTCCGGATGACTTCAGCTGGCACTACCTCTGTTTGTTCCTGTTGGCTGCCTGGGGTGTGAGTAGACCCTTTTTCTGTGCTACAGCACCTGGAAGTTAATTTTACTCACTCCACTGTTATTTGGGGCTTGAGCCGGTCAGAATCTGCTTGGAATTCCTCAAAATAAGAAAACTGTAGTAGAGACAAGAACAAAATAGATTGATCGGATTTGGGGGGACGTAGACTTTAAAGGCAAACAGAATCGTGGCCAAGATGAAGCACAGGTGGAAATCTTTGGGCAAACAAACCTACAAGCTACTTTTAAGTCAGCTTAAGCCAGCAATTAAGAGCTTTAACAGAAAATGTATCTAATGCTAATCTGGGTCAGGTTACGATGGAGCAAAAGGAGGGAGCGATAGAAGGACTAAATCATGGAAAGGCTCTAGGCCCGTACAGGTTCACAAACATGTTTTATAAGTTGTATCCCGTCTGATTAAAGATTTAAATGTGATCAAAGAAAGCAAAATGTTCCCCAAAGAGGTGGTGCAGGCCTCTATTTTTCCTGTACCAAAACAGGATAAGGACAGTACAAAAAATATCTAATTACAGACCTATCTCTTTAATAAATATTGACACAAAAATCTGTTCTTCAGTATTGATGGAAACAATGAAGAACATAATCCCCTACATTATACATAACAATCAAGCAGGTTTTGTCAGGGGCAGGCAAGCTAATGGGAATACAGGAAAGGTGATTGATATTATTGATTTTGTAACAACTTACAAAATCCCTTTCGATTGTAGAGGCCCTTGATGAGAAAAGGGTGGTATTGGGTTGAACAGGAAATGGTGGCGGTGGATAATTGGAAAGTCTCTTGTAGCAAGATGAGTCTGTTACGAGAAGGTTGGTACAGGTCTCTCCAGATATTGTACCAGGAAAATTTTTTGTCAGTTTGGTTATCTTTTATAAATAGAAATCATCTGGGAAATACAAATATCAAGTCAGTTCCTTTAAAGGGACGCTCCCACCAAAAAAATTTAAAGCTGTTTACCTATTTGTTTTATTTTGCATTGTTGATTTCAGAAATGTCTTTTGTTTTTGTTATGTGAGTTTATTTTATAAAATATTTAATAAACAAGTGTGACTGGGTGCCGCCATTTTGTGAAATATTTTGTGTTTTTGGGTGCCACCCGCCAGTGACTTTACAGCACTAGTATCCCACTTTGGGGCTGGGGACACAGAATGCAGTCTATAAGTCAGAATTCTGATCGTAGACTGGCATTGAATGGGAGGGTAATGTAACTATTACATCACAAGGAAGGGCGGAGTTATGATCCTGTTTGATCAGGTCAATCTCCTCTCTCATAAGATACAGGGGTGTGTCTTATGACATCATCGTGCAGGCTTTGGCCACTGTTGTAAAGTGAGACTTGCTGGAAGATTTTGGAGAATGTTGCATCATGGGTAAAATTCTCAAAATGGATGCTGGTGATAAACACCTAATTTATTTTTTCCATTTATATGCAATTAATTCAAACATAGAAGAAAAAAAAACATTGGCAAATGGCTTAAATATGTGCTTGTTTTAAATGCACAGGTAATCTATTTAAATCTTATGTAACTGGTAGTGTCCCTTTAAGAGTTCTGGAGCAATAGTTGCAAGTATAGCTAAATGGCCCAATCAAGATAAACTGAAATGGGAAGAGTTATCGTCAGGTCGTAAACTGACATCTCCTAATCAGTTCCTCAGGGAGTTTATGGTTCCTGAGAAAGAATTGTTCAATGTATATAGAATACAACCTTTTGTGGAAGTGCATTTAGCTAGAGAACATTAATTTGGGTGTGTTTCAAAAATGGCGTGGAACAGTGTCACCCCACTATTACAGAAAGGTCCCCAAAAGTTGGAAGAGAGACCTGACGCTGGACAGAAATTAAGAGAGGGTTCAGAGTTGGAACCTTCCAAAGAAGGAACGTTTTATCACAGTTATATAATTTATTTATTATGCATTCTTTGTATGTAACGAACTGACGTGTTTTGGGCGCCTATAAGTCTTTTTATATTTATGTAAAATTAAACACATTACATTTTTTTTTTAAATTACTAGACGTGAACAAAAGAAATGCGGCAAGAGGGATGGATTTTTGGAAAACATATTACCTCTGACAGGTTTTGATGTTTGTCTAATAAATCCCTGAAAATATTTGCTACACCAGTAGATTGCCAGTCAAATCAGGCTCATTCGTATATTAGCAAACAGTGGACCTCAGAGGTACATTAATATTTTACAATGCCCAGGTCTGGTCCAGAAATGGCAGGAGACGAGCAGGACTTCTGGAGGAGGAAGGGGGTCTGATTTTCAGATCGAAAATCAGAGCCCCGAATTTTCTTGCGCTCCGGTAGAAGTCTACGGGAGGATTTGGGCTATTGTGGAAATAGCCCAAAAAAATTGGAAAAAAAGTCTTTCTGAAATGGCACTGAAGTAAAAAAAAATATATATATACCATTAAAATAATAAATGTTAAATAAAAAATGAAAATACATAAAAGATAAAACTAAATATATATATATATATATATATATATATATAACATTTAAAAATGCCCCCCCAGTGCCGTGTCCTAGCTTTGTACACAAATCACTTGTATATACAAGGATCACAGAGGTCACCTGGGCCACTAGGGTGGCCAGTCCCGTTGTAGGGAGAGTGTCTTGCACTGGTGCTATAGTGTGGAAAGTGCTACGTGGTCAGCGGACAATCTTGTGGCAATCTTCCCCCTGTGGCATGGTTTCCATTCACATCACTACCAAGCCATCCGTAGTTGCAGTTGAAATTGTGTTGATGGACTACATTTCCAATGATGCTCAGCCAGATGAAGACTAACAACAGGAAACTTCCATTGGGATATTAATTGCTGATGGCTTTTGTTGTTTTTTGTTTTTTTTTTGCCTGGATAAAAATTACTGCTTCCCATGATTAATAAAGGGCCCCTGTTTGTTTCATTTTTTATTTCTATTTTTTTACTACTGCCAGAAAATGTTTTTTTTTCCGGTGGGAGGTGTGGTACATTCGAGAAATATTTGTACATGCCATATCTGACAGCATGTGTCACTGAATGCTAACTGTTAATTTATAATTAATGGCAGGGTTGGATAATAGTTGGAGCTGGATCTATATGTCTGCTCAGACATAATATAATTCTGGTAACACAATGATTCTGTGTAAAGATACTGTATATAAAGAACATCTTTAAATGGGCTCAATGCTGATATGCACGGCTCGAGTCCTGCAGAAACGCGTGGGAATGGCGTTCATGCACTTTTTTCATGGCAGGAACGCCGTTCCCTTTGCTCCTGCAGGACCAGGGCAGCTGCCTCCATTTTTTTTTTTTTTTCCGGCAGCCGCATTCACTAGATGCGATCCGAGAAAAAGAAAAAAAAACTTCCTGTCACTGCCACCGGATTTGACAGCAAGTCATATCCGATGGCGTTGTTTCCCTCCTCTGTGCTGGAGGGAAGAAGACCGCACGGAGGAGCTGGATGGAGACAGGGAGCACCAAGGAGATGGTGAGTACTTACCTCCTTGTTGCTCTCTGTCTCCGGCCGTCTCCTCCCTGCATCTTCCCCCCTGCACGGAGTAAGGAAGCTCCGGTCGTCACGTTTTGTTTTTTTTTAAACTTTATTGAAGTCGCTCGACCTCAATAAAGTTGAAGAAAAAAAAACGTGACGACCGGAGCTTCCTTCCTCTGTGCAGGGGGCAAGATGCACGAAGGAGACGACTGGAGGTAAGTACTGTCTGGGGAAGGGGGAGGAGGGTGGCATTAAACGAGCAAATCCTGGTCTTTTGAGTGGCAGAATCCTGGCATAGAGGGGCAAAATCCTGGCATAGAGGGGCAAAATCCTGACATAGAGGGGCAAAATCCTGACATAGAGGGGCAAAATCCTGGCATAGAGGGGCAAAATCCTGGCATATAGAGGGGCAAAATCCTGGCATAGAGGGGCAAAATCCTGACATAGAGGGGCAAAATCCTGGCATAGAGGGGCAAAATCCTGACATAGAGGGGCAAAATCCTGGCATAGAGGGGCAAAATCCTGACATAGAGGGGCAAAATCCTGGCATAGAGGGGCAAAATCCTGACATAGAGGGGCAAAATCCTGACATAGAGGGGCAAAATCCTGGCATATAGAGGGGCAAAATCCTGGCATATAGAGGGGCAAAATCCTGACATAGAGGGGCAAAATCCTGGCATATAGAGGGGCAAAATCCTGACATAGAGGGGCAAAATCCTGGCATATAGAGTAGAGTGGCACCCTCCTGGCATAGAGGGGCAAAATTCACAGATCCCGCTGCAAGTCCCTGTGCAATAAATGTTGCACTGAATTTTCTGCGAAATATATTGGGGGGGAGGGGGTGGCAGTGGATCTTGGGTGAGTTCCCACACTTTTTTCCCAGGACTTGACCCCTGCTGATATGTGAAAGATTTAATAAAAGAAGACCATAGAGTGATAAACTGGGCAAAAAGGGGGACCAAACGTCAACAATCTTTTGTTGATTGTTTGAGGGGTTAGTTAGATGGATCTAGTAAGAGAAGAGGAGGATAAGTCAAATGTATGATAGTGTTAAAGAAAAATAGAGAGCCCGTTATCTATGTGGTAGTCACATAAGGTTTACCTGCTTCAGGCCAATGTTAAGTCTACAGAAGTAATATTATGGGAATTATTTTTTTTTTAAGAAAAAGTAGCATCTTAGCATTACATTCAAGTCCAATTTTGAATGTTTTTTTTACTCTTGTGTTCGTGTTTTATTCCTGGATGAGAAATTCCATTTCATCCATAGAAGACTTCAGATGTATTTCTATCACTCTAGATAGCATCAAGATTAATCTTCATACTTAACCCCCTTAAGGTCTACCTTGGTATGATCCACAATCATAACCTGAACAGTCTCCATACCTGAAAAGTTTAACATACAACCTCAGTTTATCTTTAAATATCCCCCAGCAGCCAAGCGATCAGACAAATCAATTTCTTCCTTATTTTTAAAGGACAACTGTAGCAAAAACATAAGTACATAAGATTTAAAAAAAATGTAAAAATTTGAAATAGAAATGTTTTAATGAAAGAATAAAAATTCTGAAAAAGGGAGTGGAGATGTTGTTTAGAATCTTGGGACAGTTCTCCATTCACCCTGGTTTCCCATGCAGGAAGATCTGACCCAAGATTCTAAACATGTCTGCCCCCTTTTAGAGCTAAATAGAGCACAGAGAGCTCAATAAGGTACATTATTTATATCCTTTCATTAAACCATTTCTATGCAAAGAATCTACACTTGATGCAATCTTTGAAGTACATGTTAGTTCGTAGTTTGCTACAGTTGTCCTTTAACAGATGTCTTGTGACGTATTGGGTCAATCTGCAGGCTTCTCAGTGCCAATTACCTGAAGGTTTTTCCTCTGTTCTTCAGTCCCAACATCTGCTGGAACCTGCAAACTCCCATCACACATATGGTGCTTCCATCTATTACAGTCATAATAAAATAGCCCAAGGGGCACCGCTGTTTTAGTTTGAATATACATTACGCTCAAGTGGGAATCATGGTACCAGCGTGTCAGTAACTCATGGGGACATCACTGATTGACTTACGGACCCCAGAATAACTGATAAAACTATTAAAGGGAAAAATAACAGTACCCGCATTGCACATCCAAGATGTAATATGCCACAGCCAGTGTTAGTTTATCCATGCCACTGATAATGTGTCCATTAATATGCCACTGATAATTTGCTCATTAATATGCCACTGATAATTTGTCCATTAATATGCCACTGATAATGTGTCCATTAATATGCCACTGATAATTTGCTCATTAATATGCCACTGATAATTTGCTCATTAATATGCCACTGATAATTTGTCCATTAAAATGCCACTGATAATGTGTCCATTAATATGCCACTGATAATATGTCCATTAATATGCCACTGATAATTTGTCCATTAATATGCCCCCCCCCCCCTCTTCCCCAGTACTGCTGCTTGGTCGTGACTGTCTCTGTGTAAGACAGTCACGTGGGCAGCGGGGGCCTACGGGGCAGCTGCTTTGGACCACCAAGAATGAATGGGCCCTGGGCAGCTGCCCCATTTGCCCACACTTTTTTTTTATTACAAAAAAAAAGAGTAAAAAAACATTCAAAATTGGACTTGGATGTGATGCTAAGATTGTCACTTTTTCTTTTAAAAAAATACTATAAAATAATCTTTCTTCTGTAGACTTAACATTGGCCTGAAGCTGGTAAACCGGGCCCATGATGGGTGTATCACCCGTCACCCCCTGATGGCGGCCCTGGCTGTATGTTTTCCTAACAAGAGCTCTGTGTTAATCAAAGTATTTAATAAAGTGATACATTGTTATTCTAATTCTCCACAGTGTGAGATGGTAGAACCAGTTTCCCCTTTGTTTTTAGACCTGACTGACCCGCACAGCCTATTCTGTGCTATACCTTGCTTACAGGCAGACCATGGGAGGAAAGGTAATTGCTTAGAACAGTTGGTATGAATACTCAGTTCACTGCCCTTAGATTGACATCTACAAATTAGAATGTCTCGAAACAGGACAATAGAACGTTTCAGAACATTACTTCGATCAATGCATCAGACGGCTCCTGTCCCAGGTGTATCATACACCCCAGCTTTGAAAAACAATGTACATACAGTGAAAGTTTTGGGGTCACCAACATGGCAGTTCACAGGATTTTTTCCAGGGGCTAGACATTTATATTACTGTAATTTCCCTTTTTTTTGGGCGCACGTGACATCTTAAACCAATGGGACTCAATAAGCGGATACTGCCCCACTTTTCAATAAACAGCCCCAGTGGTGGGCTAATGAAGTTCAGCCATGGGCCACTAAATTGTTTTGACCCGCCGGGCCAGAAGTTGCCAACTCTCCCCAATGGGTGGGACATCAGGAAGATGCAATTAAGCCACATTGGTATTTAGAGGATGTCTAGTCAGGCTTATAATAAACACCATTGGAAACTGGCTCATTTCTTGGCTTCTTCTATGGGCATTATCTATAGGATGTGTTTCAGACTATTTTAGAATTAATTGGACCTTAATGGTAATTCTGCATACATTGAACTATTTTATTTATCATTTGTGTGTTCCTGGGGTTTATTTGGAAATCTTATGTGGAGACACAGAAATAGTTAGTTGTTGATGCAGAAAAAAGAAATATACTAAAAAAAAAACATATGTACACACCTATAGCTGGCTTCCTGTTTTGCACATAAAACAGTATAGGGACCGACCCTTTCGTTTTATATTGAAATAAACTTTCTCTTAGGAAATATAAAGAGTTAATTAAAGAAAGACACAACACAAATATATTCTAATAATATAAGATTTATTAGAAATTGCTCCCTGCTTTTGTGCCGGAGATTAAATATTAAGATATATTAGACACATTTTTTTAATTTTCTACATCATGTAATTGAATTATTCCTTTGCAAAATGTTATTATAGTCCATGTTTTTGTTAAATAATGGTTTTATCCCTTTACAGCTTATGAACAAAGTGACTGATTTTCATTCTTTATAATCACCCAAATTAATTATATGACATTCACATTATTTCCCCACTAAGGTAAATATGTTTATCCATTCCTCTCAGTTTTGATGATGGTCCTGTGCTAGGCGCTAATAATAATATTATTATGTGTGTGAGGGATTGTCAGAGTGTGTGTGTGTACGTGGCAGGTTCATTGTGTGTTTATGTTTGTGTATGTGTGTGGGTGGCATAGTGTGAGTGTGTGTGTTTGTGTGTTTGAGTACGCGGCAGATTGTGTGTGTGTGTGAGTGGCTGAGTGTACCTTAACTTGGAATCACTTGCAAGTTCCTTCCAGTATGGAATGTATGCCGTCCCAGTGTGTGTTCTCACCTCCGAAGTTTATAGAAGTTTATTTTGTAATAATTATTTTTCATCAATTCTCTTTTATTTCCTGGCACCATTTATTCTGTGTGTTTAATAAACATACTGCACCATGTTGGTAGTTTTTTTTATTTCAGGATGTAAAGACAGTACATCAAGATATATATGTGACACCTTAATATGTCTTCATGTTATGTCTTTGAATTTTGCACCTATGTGATGTTAAACACAATGATATTATCACGGATCACATTCAACACTACTGATTTTTATTCACCTTTATTTGTTGATTAACCCCAGCATCCTTTGTATAGTTTCACTTTGTGGGGTTGTGCTTGTATTTATACATATTTTTACTGAATTCATCCACTGATAATGTTGAATTATATTGTATATCATGATCAGATTTTTATTTTTATATTCACAATTTAAGTGTCTATACCATCTGCGCCTGGAAGCTTTTTCTGTTTTATATTGCTGTTCAGTAGAGGTGGTGGGGACACGCACATTTAATAATTACATATTTACCACTCGAAGTTGGGCGAGTTGCTCGTCCCTTATTTACTCTGTTTGTGTCCGTGGCAGAGTGTAATAAATTGGTGGATCACAGCGCTCCGCGGATATTGTAGCTCTATTACTAATGTTCTTGAGGAATAATGGTTTTATTTACTACAGAAAGAAGGACACAAAACAAGTGTTTCGGTAAAACTATAAGCAATTTATTAGAATCGGTTTGTGGCGATGGGTCATTGGGTGAAATAATCCAAAGACCATGACTTTTGGTCTGGGGTTTAAGATAAGACACGGCTGCAAAGAGCCAAACTGTGTCATTAAGAGGTTACTGATTGTTACATTAATTAATACCGCACCTTTGGTCTGGGGTTTAAGATAAGAGACGGCTGCAAAGAGCCATCTGTCCGGCTATCTCTGGACTCACGGAGAGTCATCCTTCAGCACTCAGGAGAGGAAAAACCCCCTGTGGAGGAAACCTCTGGGGAACCATGGCTGCAAGGACTGCCCTTCCCTCTGGGCGTTAAGAGGTTAAATCAATAATAATAATAATAATGTTGGTTTCTGTTATGAATATCATTGAGTCCTGTCAATATGTTCAATAGACAGAAGCTATCTTCATTCGTGTGTGTGGCTGAGCACCATGGGAACTGTAGTTTGCAGCAGATGGGGTGCCACAGGTTAGCCATCACTGCCCCAGGCTTATTTCTCTCCTACTCAGTGATGACTAACTGGCCTTTGGGAGGCCATCTGCAGTGACCTATAACTCTCAATCAAAACTGCATGCTGGCTGAGCATCATAAGAGCTGAGGACCCCTCCATACCCCCCCCCCCCCCCACCCCCCCATCCTTCTTAAAGCCCTGAAGAAGGAAAACCGCACATGGGCAGAGCTTTGAATATGATCAGTAGCTCTGATACTCCCCCTCCCAACCTGCGCCCATTGCAATTTGTCAGTTCTTCATGATTTCCATTTATCGTATCTCTTGCACTGTCACTATTGTGCCACTATGGGTTCTCCTGTTACCCTATAACAAATATTTCATATGATGCGATGTACCCCAACACCTACAGAGAGAACACGACTTATATCCACTCCTCCTATCCTCTTCCCTCCTGCCATTCCAGATTTTAACTCCCATGGTCCTCAGCCAGGCATATCTGAGTAGCATGGGAGACTAAATTACTCAATGACTGGAGAGACACAGGCACTTATTTTTTCGCTGGCGGCGGCAGTGTGATGCTTTGGACTGACAGGTGGCAAGCCGGCGGAGGCAGTGTGATGCTTTGGACTGACAGGTGACAAGCCGGCGGAGGCAGTGTGATGCTTTGGACAGACAGGTGACAAGCCGGCGGAGGCAGTGTGATGCTTTGGACAGACAGGTGGCAAGCCGGCGGAGGCAGTGTGATGCTTTGGACTGACAGGTGACAAGCCGGCGGAGGCAGTGTGATGCTTTGGACAGACAGGTGGCAAGCCGGCGGAGGCAGTGTGATGCTTTGGACAGACAGGTGGCAAGCCGGCGGAGGCAGTGTGATGCTTTGGACAGACAGGTGGCAAGCCGGCGGAGTCAGTGTGATGCTTTGGACAGACAGGTGGCAAGCCGGCGGAGGCAGTGTGATGCTTTGGGCAATGTTCTGCTGGGAAACCTTGGGTCCTTCCATTCATGTGGATGTTACTTTGACACGTACCACCTACCTAAGCATTGTTACAGACCATGTACACCGTGTCATGGAAACAGTATACCCTGATGGCACTGGCCTCTTTCAGCAGGATAATGCTCCCTGCCACAAAGCAAAAATGGTCCAGGAATGGTTTGAGGAACACAACAACTAGTTCAAGGTGTTGACTTGGCCTCCAAATTCCAGAGATCTCAATCCAATCGATCATCTGTGGGATGAGCTGGACAAACAAGTCCGATCCATGGAGGCCCCACCTCGCAACTTACAGGACTTAAAGGATCTGCTGCTAACGTCTTGGTGCGATACACAGGAAAAAGTGGTGTTTTCACCAAAAAACAATAAAAACCAATAAATACCCTTGAGTGCAAACACTGCCACTCTTGGCACTTCTCATTGTGCCATTTGTAAATAGCAAATGTTCAGAAAACGGGATTTCACAAAGTAAAAAGAGGGCATTTATTGCAATGTTTGGGTACAGTGAATTTTGTTTTTCCGTCCCCTCTACCTCCCATATGTTCAAGAATTCTTTCTTTTAATGGTCTTATAGTCCTGCCTATCGATTGAATCCCACAGGGGCATTGTATGAGATATATAACATTATTGGTGTTCCAGTTAATAAAATTCTTTATGTGATACTCTCTACTTGTGGTTTTACTTCTAAAATGGGTAGTGTTCCTGGGTAGGTATTTACACATTTTACATTTTCCACACTTCATCAGGCCCTACATTTCCTTAGCCAGAAACCAAATGGGTTTTTAAGTGTGCAAAATGTTATACAGTGAGGGGTGTGATGGAGGTGGGGTACAGTAATATAGTGAGGGGTGTAATGGAGGTGGGGTACAGTAATATAGTGAGGGGTGTGATGGAGGTGGGGTACAGTAATATAGTGAGGGGTGTGATGGAGGTGGGGGTACAGTAATAAAATGAGGGATGTGATGGAGGTGGGGTACAGTAATACAGTGAGGGGTGTGATGGAGGTGGGGTACAGTAATAATGTGAGGGGTGTGATGGAGGTGGGAGTACAGTAATACAGGGAGGGGTGTGATGGAGGTGGGGTACAGTAATACAGTGAGGGGTGTGATGGAGGTGGGGTACAGTAATATAGTGAGGGGTGTGATGGAGGTGGGGTACAGTAATACAGTGAGGGGTGTGATGGAGGTGGGGTACAGTAATATAGTGAGGGGTGTGATGGAGGTGGGGTACAGTAATATAGTGAGGGGTGTGATGGAGGTGGGGTACAGTAATAAAATGAGGGATGTGATGGAGGTGGGGTACAGTAATAATGTGAGGGGTGTGATGGAGGTGGGGGTACAGTAATACAGTGAGGGGTGTGATGGAGGTGGGGTACAGTAATACAGTGAGGGGTGTGATAGAGGTGGGGTACAGTAATAATGTGAGGGGTGTGATGGAGGTGGGGTACAGTAATACAGTGAGGGGTGTGATGGAGGTGGGGGTACAGTAATACAGTGAGGGGTGTGATGGAGGTGGGGTACAGTAATAAAGTGAGGGGTGTGATGGAGGTAGGGTACAGTAATACAGTGAGGGGTGTGATGGAGGTGGGGTACAGTAATAAAGTGAGGGGTGTGATGGAGGTGGGGTACAGTAATAAAGTGAGGGGTGTGATGGAGGTGGGGTACAGTAATATAGTGAGAGGTGTGATGGGGGTGGGGTACAGTAATACAGTGAGAGGTGTGATGGGGGTGGGGTACAGTAATAAAGTGAGGGGTGTAATGGAGGTGGAGTACAGTAATACAGTAAGGGGTGTGATGGAGGTAGGGTACAGTAATACAGTGAGGGGTGTAATGGAGGTGGGAGTACAGTAATACAGTGAGGGTGTGATTGAGGGGGGTACAGTAATACAGTGAGGGGTGTGATGGAGGTGGGGTACAGTAATAAAGTGAGGGGTGTGATGGAGGTGGGGTACAGTAATAAAGTGAGGGATTGATGGAGGTGGAGTACAGTAATAAAGTGAGGGTGTGATGGAGGTGGGGTACAGTAATAAAATGAGGGATGTGATGGAGGTGGGGTACAGTAATAATGTGAGGGGTGTGATGGAGGTAGGGTACAGTAATCCAGTGAGGTGTGTGATGGAGGTGGGGTACAGTAATACAGTGAGGGGTGTAATGGAGGTGGGGTACAGTAATACAGTGAGGGGTGTGATGGAGGTGGGGTACAGTAATACAGTGAGGGGTGTGATGGAGGTGGGGTACAGTAATAAAGTGATGGGTGTGATGGAGGTGGGGTACAGTAATAACGTGAGGGGTGTGATGGAGGTTGGGTACAGTAATAAAGTGAGGGGTGTGATGGAGGAAGGGTACAGTAATACAGTGAGGGGTGTGATGGAGGTGGGGTACAGTAATACAGTGAGAGGTGTGATGGGGGTGGGGGTACAGGAATACAGTGAGGGGTGTGATGGAGGTGGGGTACAGTAATACAGTGAGAGGTGTGATGGAGGTGGGGTACAGTAATAAAGTGAGGGGTGTAATGGAGGTGGGGTACAGTAATAAAGTGAGGAATGTGATGGAGGTGGGGTACAGTAATACAGTGAGGGGTGTGATGGAGGTGGGGTACAGTAATACAGTGAGGGGTGTGATGGAGGTGGGGTACAGTAATAAAGTGATGGGTGTGATGGAGGTGGGGGTACAGTAATACAGTGAGGGGTGTGATGGAGGTGGGGTACAGTAATACAGTGAGGGGTGTGATGGGGGTGGGGTACAGTAATAAAGTGAGGGGTGTGATGGAGGTGGGGGTACAGTAATAAAGTGAGGGGTGTGATGGAGGTGGGGGTACAGTAATAAAGTGATGGGTGTGATGGAGGTGGGGGTACAGTAATACAGTGAGGGGTGTGATGGAGGTGGGGTACAGTAATAAAGTGAGGGATGTGATGGAGGTGGGGTACAGTAATACAGTGAGGGGTGTGATGGAGGTGGGGTACAGTAATACAGTGAGGGGTGTGATGGAGGTGGGGTACAGTAATACAGTGAGGGGTGTGATGGAGGTGGGGTACAGTAATAAAGTGAGGGGTGTGATGGAGGTGGGGTACAGTAATAAAGTGAGGGGTGTTATGGAGGTGGGGTACAGTAATAAAGTGAGGGATTGATGGAGGTGGGGGTACACTAATAAAGTGAGGGGTGTGATGGAGGTGGGGTACAGTAATATAGTGAGGGATGTGATGGAGGTGGGGTACAGTAATAAAGTGAGGGTGTGATGGAGGTGGGGTACAGTAATAAAGTGAGGGGTGTGATGGAGGTGGGGTACAGTAATAAAGTGAGGGATTGATGGAGGTGAGGTACAGTAATAAAGTGAGGGTGTGATGGAGGTGGTGTACAGTAATACAGTGAGGGGTGTGATGGTGGGGTACAGTAATAAAGTGAGGGTGTGATGGAGGTGGGGTACATTAATAAAGTGAGGGGTGTGATGGAGGGGGGGTACAGTAATAAAGTGAGGGGTGTGATGGAGGTGGGGTACAGTAATACAGTGAGGGGTGTGATGGAGGTGGGGTACAGTAATACAGTGAGGTGTGTGATGGAGGTGGGGTACAGTAATAAAGTGAGGGATGTGATGGAGGTGGGGTACAGTAAAAAAGTGATGGGTGTGATGGAGGTGGGGGTACAGTAATAGAGTGAGGGGTGTGATGGAGGTGGGGTACATTAATACAGTGAGGGGTGTGATGGGGGTGGGGTAAAGTAATAAAGTTAGGGTGTGATGGAGGTGGGGTACAGTAATACAGTGAGGGGTGTAATGGAGGTGGGGTACAGTAATACAGTGAGGGGTGTGATGGAGGTGGGGTACAGTAATACAGTGAGGGGTGTGATGGAGGTAGGGTACAGTAATCCAGTGAGGTGTGTGAGGGAGGTGGGGTACAGTAATAAAGTGAGGGGTGTAATGGAGGTGGGGTACAGTAATACAGTGAGGGGTGTGATGGAGGTGGGGTACAGTAATACAGTGAGGGGTGTGATGGAGGTGGGGTACAGTAATAAAGTGATGGGTGTGATGGAGGTGGGGTACAGTAATAACGTGAGGGGTGTGATGGAGGTGGTGTACTGTAATAAAGTGAGGGGTGTGATGGAGGTAGGGTACAGTAATACAGTGACGGGTGTGATGGAGGTGGGGTACAGTAATACAGTGAGAGGTGTGATGGGGGTGGGGGTACAGGAATACAGTGAGGGGTGTGATGGAGGTGGGGTACAGTAATACAGTGAGGGGTGTAATACGTGAGGGGTGTGATGGAGGTAGGGTACAGTAATCCAGTGAGGTGTGTGATGGAGGTGGGGTACAGTAATAAAGTGAGGGGTGTAATGGAGGTGGGGTACAGTAATACAGTGAGGGGTGTGATGGAGGTGGGGTACAGTAATACAGTGAGGGGTGTGATGGAGATGGGGTACAGTAATAAAGTGATGGGTGTGATGGAGGTGGGGTACAGTAATAACGTGAGGGGTGTGATGGAGGTGCGGTACAGTAATAAAGTGAGGGGTGTGATGGAGGTAGGGTACAGTAATACAGTGAGGGGTGTGATGGAGGTGGGGTACAGTAATACAGTGAGAGGTGTGATGGGGGTGGGGGTACAGGAATACAGTGAGGGGTGTGATGGAGGTGGGGTACAGTAATACAGTGAGAGGTGTGATGGAGGTGGGGTACAGTAATAAAGTGAGGGGTGTAATGGAGGTGGGGTACAGTAATAAAGTGAGGAATGTGATGGAGGTGGGGTACAGTAATACAGTGAGGGGTGTGATGGAGGTGGGGTACAGTAATACAGTGAGGGGTGTGATGGAGGTGGGGTACAGTAATAAAGTGATGGGTGTGATGGAGGTGGGGGTACAGTAATACAGTGAGGGGTGTGATGGAGGTGGGGTACAGTAATACAGTGAGGGGTGTGATGGGGGTGGGGTACAGTAATAAAGTGAGAGGTGTGATGGAGGTGGGGGTACAGTAATAAAGTGATGGGTGTGATGGAGGTGGGGGTACAGTAATACAGTGAGGGGTGTGATGGAGGTGGGGTACAGTAATAAAGTGAGGGATGTGATGGAGGTGGGGTACAGTAATACAGTGAGGGGTGTGATGGAGGTGGGGTACAGTAATACAGTGAGGGGTGTGATGGAGGTGGGGTACAGTAATACAGTGAGGGGTGTGATGGAGGTGGGGGTACAGTAATACAGTGAGGGGTGTGATGGAGGTGGGGTACAGTAATACAGTGAGGGGTGTGATGGGGGTGGGGTACAGTAATAAAGTGAGGGGTGTGATGGAGGTGGGGGTACAGTAATAAAGTGATGGGTGTGATGGAGGTGGGGGTACAGTAATACAGTGAGGGGTGTGATGGAGGTGGGGTACAGTAATAAAGTGAGGGATGTGATGGAGGTGGGGTACAGTAATACAGTGAGGGGTGTGATGGAGGTGGGGTACAGTAATACAGTGAGGGGTGTGATGGAGGTGGGGTACAGTAATACAGTGAGGGGTGTGATGGAGGTGGGGTACAGTAATAAAGTGAGGGGTGTGATGGAGGTGGGGTACAGTAATAAAGTGAGGGGTGTTATGGAGGTGGGGTACAGTAATAAAGTGAGGGATTGATGGAGGTGGGGGTACACTAATAAAGTGAGGGGTGTGATGGAGGTGGGGTACAGTAATATAGTGAGGGATGTGATGGAGGTGGGGTACAGTAATAAAGTGAGGGTGTGATGGAGGTGGGGTACAGTAATAAAGTGAGGGGTGTGATGGAGGTGGGGTACAGTAATAAAGTGAGGGATTGATGGAGGTGAGGTACAGTAATAAAGTGAGGGTGTGATGGAGGTGGTGTACAGTAATACAGTGAGGGGTGTGATGGTGGGGTACAGTAATAAAGTGAGGGTGTGATGGAGGTGGGGTACATTAATAAAGTGAGGGGTGTGATGGAGGGGGGGTACAGTAATAAAGTGAGGGGTGTGATGGAGGTGGGGTACAGTAATACAGTGAGGGGTGTGATGGAGGTGGGGTACAGTAATAAAGTGAGGGATGTGATGGAGGTGGGGTACAGTAAAAAAGTGATGGGTGTGATGGAGGTGGGGGTACAGTAATAGAGTGAGGGGTGTGATGGAGGTGGGGTACATTAATACAGTGAGGGGTGTGATGGGGGTGGGGTAAAGTAATAAAGTTAGGGTGTGATGGAGGTGGGGTACAGTAATACAGTGAGGGGTGTAATGGAGGTGGGGTACAGTAATACAGTGAGGGGTGTGATGGAGGTGGGGTACAGTAATACAGTGAGGGGTGTGATGGAGGTAGGGTACAGTAATCCAGTGAGGTGTGTGATGGAGGTGGGGTACAGTAATAAAGTGAGGGGTGTAATGGAGGTGGGGTACAGTAATACAGTGAGGGGTGTGATGGAGGTGGGGTACAGTAATACAGTGAGGGGTGTGATGGAGGTGGGGTACAGTAATAAAGTGATGGGTGTGATGGAGGTGGGGTACAGTAATAACGTGAGGGGTGTGATGGAGGTGGTGTACTGTAATAAAGTGAGGGGTGTGATGGAGGTAGGGTACAGTAATACAGTGACGGGTGTGATGGAGGTGGGGTACAGTGATACAGTGAGAGGTGTGATGGGGGTGGGGGTACAGGAATACAGTGAGGGGTGTGATGGAGGTGGGGTACAGTAATACAGTGAGGGGTGTAATACGTGAGGGGTGTGATGGAGGTAGGGTACAGTAATCCAGTGAGGTGTGTGATGGAGGTGGGGTACAGTAATAAAGTGAGGGGTGTAATGGAGGTGGGGTACAGTAATACAGTGAGGGGTGTGATGGAGGTGGGGTACAGTAATACAGTGAGGGGTGTGATGGAGGTGGGGTACAGTAATAAAGTGATAGGTGTGATGGAGGTGGGGTACAGTAATAACGTGAGGGGTGTGATGGAGGTGCGGTACAGTAATAAAGTGAGGGGTGTGATGGAGGTAGGGTACAGTAATACAGTGAGGGGTGTGATGGAGGTGGGGTACAGTAATACAGTGAGAGGTGTGATGGAGGTGGGGTACAGTAATAAAGTGAGGGGTGTAATGGAGGTGGGGTACAGTAATAAAGTGAGGAATGTGATGGAGGTGGGGTACAGTAATACAGTGAGGGGTGTGATGGAGGTGGGGTACAGTAATACAGTGAGGGGTGTGATGGAGGTGGGGTACAGTAATAAAGTGATGGGTGTGATGGAGGTGGGGGTACAGTAATACAGTGAGGGGTGTGATGGAGGTGGGGTACAGTAATACAGTGAGGGGTGTGATGGGGGTGGGGTACAGTAATAAAGTGAGGGGTGTGATGGAGGTGGGGGTACAGTAATAAAGTGATGGGTGTGATGGAGGTGGGGGTACAGTAATACAGTGAGGGGTGTGATGGAGGTGGGGTACAGTAATAAAGTGAGGGATGTGATGGAGGTGGGGTACAGTAATACAGTGAGGGGTGTGATGGAGGTGGGGTACAGTAATACAGTGAGGGGTGTGATGGAGGTGGGGTACAGTAATACAGTGAGGGGTGTGATGGAGGTGGGGTACAGTAATAAAGTGAGTGTGTGATGGAGGTGGGGTACAGTAATAAAGTGAGGGGTGTGATGGAGGTAGGGTACAGTAATAAAGTGAGGGGTGTGATGGAGGTGGGGTACAGTAATAAAGTGAGGGTGTGATGGAGGTGGGGTACAGTAATACAGTGAGTTGTGTGATGGAGGTGGGGTACAGTAATAAAGTGAGGGTGTGATGGAGGTGGGGTACAGTAATAAAGTGAGGGGTGTGATGGAGGTGGGGTACAGTAATAAAGTGAGGGGTGTGATGGAGGTGGGGTACAGTAATAAAGTGAGGGATGTGATGGAGGTGGGGTACAGTAATAAAGTGATGGGTGTGATGGAGGTGGGGGTACAGTAATACAGTGAGGGGTGTGATGGATGTGGGGTACATTAATACAGTGAGGGGTGTGATGGGGGTGGGGTAAAGTAATAAAGCGAGTGTGTGATGGAGGTGGGGTACAGTAATACAGTGAGGGGTGTGATTGAGGTGGGGTACAGTAATAAAGTGAGGGATGTGATGGTGGTGGGGTAAAGTAATAAAGTGAGGGATGTGATGGAGGTGGGGTACAGTAATACAGTGAGGGGTGTGATGGAGGTGGGGTACAGTAATACATTGAGGGGTGTGATGGAGGTGGGGTACAGTAATACAGTGAGGGGTGTAATGGAGGTGGGAGTACAGTAATACAGTGAGGGTGTGATGGAGGGGGGTACAGTAATACAGTGAGGGGTGTGATGGAGGTGGGGTACAGTAATAAAGTGAGGGATTGATGGAAGTGGGGGTACAGTAATAAAGTGAGGGGTGTGATGGAGGTGGGGTACAGTAATAAAGTGAGGGTGTGATGGAGGTGGGGTACAGTAATACAGTGAGGGGTGTGATGGAGGTGGGGTACAGTAAAAAAGTGAGGGATGTGATGGAGGTTGGGTACAGTAATAAAGTAAGGGATGTGATGGAGGTGGGGTACAGTAATACAGTGAGGGGTGTGATGGAGGTGGGGTTCAGTAATACAGTGAGGGGTGTGATGGAGGTGGGGTACAGTAATACAGTGAGGGGTGTAATGGAGGTGGGAGTACAGTAATACAGTGAGGGTGTGATGGAGGGGGGTACAGTAATACAGTGAGGGGTGTGATGGAGGTGGGGTACAGTAATAAAGTGAGGGTGTGATGGAGGTGGGGTACAGTAATAAAATGAGGGATGTGATGGAGGTGGGGTACAGTAATAATGTGAGGGGTGTGATGGAGGTAGGGTACAGTAATCCAGTGATGTGTGTGATGGAGGTGGGGTACAGTAATAAAGTGAGGGGTGTAATGGAGGTGGGGTACAGTAATACAGTGAGGGGTGTGATGGAGGTGGGGTACAGTAATACAGTGAGGGGTGTGATGGAGGTGGGGTACAGTAATAAAGTGATGGGTGTGATGGAGGTGGGGTACAGTAATAACGTGAGGGGTGTGATGGAGGTAGGGTACAGTAATACAGTGAGGAGTGTGATGGAGGTGGGGTACAGTAATACAGTGAGAGGTGTGATGGGGGTGGGGGTACAGGAATACATAGAGGGGTGTGATGGAGGTGGGGTACAGTAATACAGTGAGAGGTGTGATGGAAGTGGGGTACAGTAATAAAGTGAGGGGTGTAATGGAGGTGGGGTACAGTAATAAAGTGAGGAATGTGATGGAGGTGGGGTACAGTAATACAGTGAGGGGTGTGATGGAGGTGGGGTACAGTAATACAGTGAGGGGTGTGATGGAGGTGGGGTACAGTAATAAAGTGATGGGTGTGATGGAGGTGGGGGTACAGTAATACAGTGAGGGGTGTGATGGAGGTGGGGTACAGTAATACAGTGAGGGGTGTGATGGGGGTGGGGTACAGTAATAAAGTGAGGGGTGTGATGGAGGTGGGGGTACAGTAATAAAGTGATGGGTGTGATGGAGGTGGGGGTACAGTAATACAGTGAGGGGTGTGATGGAGGTGGGGTACAGTAATAAAGTGAGGGATGTGATGGAGGTGGGGTACAGTAATACAGTTAGAGGTGTGATGGGGGTGGGGGTACAGGAATACATAGAGGGGTGTGATGGAGGTGGGGTACAGTAATACAGTGAGAGGTGTGATGTAGGTGGGGTACAGTAATAAAGTGAGGGGTGTAATGGAGGTGGGGTACAGTAATAAAGTGAGGAATGTGATGGAGGTGGGGTACAGTAATACAGTGAGGGGTGTGATGGAGGTGGGGTACAGTAATACAGTGAGGGGTGTGATGGAGGTGGGGTACAGTAATAAAGTGATGGGTGTGATGGAGGTGGGGGTACAGTAATACAGTGAGGGGTGTGATGGAGGTGGGGTACAGTAATACAGTGAGGGGTGTGATGGGGGTGGGGTACAGTAATAAAGTGAGGGGTGTGATGGAGGTGGGGGTACAGTAATAAAGTGATGGGTGTGATGGAGGTGGCGGTACAGTAATACAGTGAGGGGTGTGATGGAGGTGGGGTACAGTAATAAAGTGAGGGATGTGATGGAGGTGGGGTACAGTAATACAGTGAGGGGTGTGATGGAGGTGGGGTACAGTAATACAGTGAGGGGTGTGATAGAGGTGGGGTACAGTAATACAGTGAGGGGTGTGATGGAGGTGGTGTACAGTAAGAAAGTGAGGGGTGTGATGGAGGTGGGGTACAGTAATAAAGTGAGGGGTGTTATGGAGGTGGGGTACAGTAATAAAGTGAGGGATTGATGGAGGTGGGATTACAGTAATAAAGTGAGGGGTGTGATGGAGGTGGGGTACAGTAATATAGTGAGGGATGTGATGGAGGTGGGGTACAGTAATAAAGTGAGGGTGTGATGGAGGTGGGGTACAGTAATAAAGTGAGGGGTGTGATTGAGGTGGGGTACAGTAATAAAGTGAGGGATTGATGGAGGTGGGGTACAGTAATAAAGTGAGGGTGTGATGGAGGTGGTGTACAGTAATACAGTGAGGGGTGTGATGGTGGGGTACAGTAATAAAGTGAGGGGTGTGATGGAGGTGGGGTACAGTAATAAAGTGAGTGTGTGATGGAGGTGGGGTACAGTAATAAAGTGAGGGGTGTGATGGAGGTAGGGTACAGTAATAAAGTGAGTGTGTGATGGAGGTGGGGTACAGTAATACAGTGAGTTGTGTGATGGAGGTGGGGTACAGTAATAAAGTGAGGGTGTGATGGAGGTGGGGTACAGTAATAAAGTGAGGGGTGTGATGGAGGTGGGGTACAGTAATAAAGTGAGGGGTGTGATGGAGGTGGGGTACAGTAATAAAGTGAGGGGTGTGATGGAGGTGGGGTACAGTAATACAGTGAGGGGTGTGATGGAGGTGGGGTACAGTAATACAGTGAGGTGTGTGATGGAGGTGGGGTACAGTAATAAAGTGAGGGATGTGATGGAGGTGGGGTACAGTAATAAAGTGATGGGTGTGATGGAGGTGGGGGTACAGTAATACAGTGAGGGGTGTGATGGAGGTGGGGTACATTAATACAGTGAGGGGTGTGATGGGGGTGGGGTAAAGTAATAAAGTGAGGGTGTGATGGAGGTGGGGTACAGTAATACAGTGAGGGGTGTGATGGAGGTGGGGTACAGTAATAAAGTGAGGGATGTGATGGTGGTGGGGTAAAGTAATAAAGTGAGGGATGTGATGGAGGTGGGGTACAGTAATACAGTGAGGGGTGTGATGGAGGTGGGGTACAGTAATACAGTGAGGGGTGTGATGGAGGTGGGGTACAGTAATACAGTGAGGGGTGTAATGGAGGTGGGAGTACAGTAATACAGTGAGGGTGTGATGGAGGGGGGGTACAGTAATACAGTGAGGGGTGTGATGGAGGTGGGGTACAGTAATAAAGTGAGGGATTGATGGAGGTGGGGGTACAGTAATAAAGTGAGGGGTGTGATGGAGGTGGGGTACAGTAATAAAGTGAGGGATTGATGGAGGTGGTGGTACAGTAATAAAGTGAGGGGTGTGATGGAGGTGGAGTACAGTAATATAGTGAGGGATGTGATGGAGGTGGGGTACAGTAAAAAAGCGAGGGTCTGATGGAGGTGGGGGTACAGTAATACAGTGAGGGGTGTGATGGAGGTGGTAGTACAGTAATTCAGTGAGTGGTGTGATGGTGGGGTACAGTAATAAAGTGAGGAGTGTGATGGAGGTGGGGTACAGAAATACAGTGAGGGGTGTGATGGAGGTGAGGTACAGTAATAAAGTGAGGAGTGTGATGGAGGTGGGGTACAGAAATACAGTGAGGGGTGTGATGGAGGTGGGGTACAGTAATAAAGTGAGTGATGTGATGGAGGTGGGGTACAGTAATACAGTGAGGGTTGTGATGGAGGTGGGGTACAGTAATAAAGTGAGGGTGTGATGGAGGTGGGGTACAGTAATAAAGTGAGGGGTGTGATGGAGGTAGGGTACAGTAATAAAGTGAGGGGTGTGATGGAGGTGGGGTACAGTAATAAAGTGAGGGTGTGATGGAGGTGGGGTACAGTAATAAAGTGAGGGGTGTGATGGAGGTGGGGTACAGTAATACAGTGAGGGGTGTGATGGTGGTGGGGTACAGTAATACAGTGAGTTGTGTGATGGAGGTGGGGTACAGTAATAAAGTGAGGGTGTGATGGAGGTGGGGTACAGTAATAAAGTGAGGGGTGTGATGGAGGTGGGGTACACTAATAAAGTGAGGGGTGTGATGGAGGTGGGGTATAGTAATAAAGTGAGGGTGTGATGGAAGTGGGGTACAGTAATACAGTGAGGTGTGTGATGAAGGTGGGGTACAGTAATAAAGTGAGGGGTGTGATGGAGGTGGGGTACAGTAATAAAGTGAGGGGTGTGATGGAGGTGGCTTACAGTAATAAAGTGAGGGGTGTGATGGAGGTGGGGTACAGTAATAAAGTGAGGGGTGTGATGGAGGTGGTGGTACCGTAAGTGAGGGGTGTGATGGAGGTGGTGGTACCGTAAGTGAGGGGTGTGATGGAGTGGGTCACAATCATACTAACACACAATCACACACACTCACAGTCTCATACACTCTAGCAAATTTGTAAATGAACCTTATAATTTTCTGCTTGTCCCCCTGAATCCCGCCCTGCAATGAAAGTTAAAGCAGCAGGGAGGGGGTCCACTGCTGCCATTTGATTAAGAGCGCCGTGATTTCACGTCAGAAGCAGCGTGCGAGGGGGTGGTTTGGAAGTCTGTGCCAAAGGCGCAGACTTCACTCCACTCCCTGCGTCCACTAATACTGCACTCCACCTTGCTGTGGCACCCCCCTAATGTGTGCCACCCATGTCAGACCGCCCCCTTCTGCCCCCCCTTAGCACGCTACTGTTTCAGACAGAATGCACCATATGTCTATGTGTTTATATACATATTGTAGCGGAGATGCAATATTACCCAGGTTATCTCCGCTTAGAATCCAAGTGAGACTCAGGAACAAGTAAATAGTAAATCCAAAGGCAGGGTTTCCAGCAGGTCAAATACAGCAATATCCCAACAGCAATCCCAATAACTGGACGACACACAGTTTCAGGAGCATAACTGACAAGCCTTTTACAGCAAGATTGAACTACTTTATTTGACAAACAACACAGACTTATATACACCAAACTGCAATCAGATAACACTTGATTAAACAATAGAAAACTTAAACACATCACCAGTAAAGCAGTATCTAGCCACTTTAATCTGGAGCCAGAAGCAAGGTAGTCAGACTGGGTGGCTGACATAACTAAACAATGGAAGTCTTTAATACACAGAAAATACAGCAGATACACGGATGCAGCTTTATACAGTATTTTTGTAGGGTTGCCTGGTGCCATCCGCTACACTGCTCCCCCTTGCCCACAAGCCGGCATACACAGTCTGATCTAACACGGATCGGCTTGGGGATGTCCGGGGAGGCTCACGGATCATTTCTCTAGGTCCGTTTGCCGAGACAACCCATCCGCATTTCCATTCTGTTTACCCGGGCGGTACTGGATATTAAAGTCAAAGGGCTGCAGCGCCAGACTCCAGCGCAGCAGCCGGGCATTGTCCCCAGCCACCCGGTTTAGCCATACTAACGGGTTGTGATCCGTGAGCAGGGAAAAAGCTTGTCCGTACAAATATGGCTGTAATTTCTTCAGGGCCCACACCACAGCCAGGCATTCTTTCTCGATGGCGGCGTAGCTTACTTCTCGAGGTAACAGTTTCCGGCTGATGTAAGCCACGGGATGTTCTCCGCCATCGGCCCCGACTTGGCTTAATACTGCTCCCAATCCAAACATAGAAGCGTCTGTGTGGACAAGAAAACGTTTAGTTGGATTGGGAGCTGCCAAGACAGGGGCATTTGTCAATGCATCTTTTAACAACTGAAATGCCTGTTCACACTCCGGGGTCCACGTTACTTGGCGGAGTAGGTTTTTACGTGTCAAGTCGGTGAGAGGTTTGGCCAGGGCACTGTAATTCGGGACAAATTTCCGGTAGTATCCGGCCGTTCCTAAGAACGCTAACACCTGGGTCTTAGTCCTAGGGGTGGGCCATTGAGCTACAGCCTCTACTTTGGCTGGTTCCGGCTTTTGCTTGCCACATCCTACCCGATGACCTAGGTACTGTACTTCAGCCATTCCTATGCTGCATTTGGCTGGTTTCAGCGTTAAACCAGCGGCCCTAATCCTGTCTAGGACCGCTCCTATATGGGTCAGGTGTTCCTGCCAGGTATTGCTGAAAATGGCAATATCGTCGAGGTATGCGCAGGTATAATCCTGGAACCCATCTAGGAGGCGGTCCACCATCCGCTGAAAAGTAGCCGGGGCGTTTTTCATCCCAAACGGCATGACCTTAAATTGGTACAAGCCGAATGGGGTGACAAAGGCCGACTTAGGGATGGCGTCTTGTGCCAAGGGTATTTGCCAATACCCTTTACACAAGTCAATTGTGGTGAGATAGTGCCCCCTCGCCATCCGATCCAGGAGTTCGTCTATCCTGGGCATAGGATAGGCGTCCGATACCGTCTTCTCATTTAATCTCCGGTAGTCTACACAGAACCGGGTCGTGCCGTCCCGCTTTGGCACTAGCACTACCGGAGATGCCCAGGGGCTGTCAGAGGGCTCAATCACCCCCAGCTGGAGCATCTCATCTATCTCCTTGCGCATGTTCGTCCGTACCGCTTCTGGGATGCGGTACGGGGTCTGACGCATGGGAAGTTGCCCTGGGGTGTCTACTCGGTGAGTGGCCAGAGGAGTGTAACCAGGTACATTAGAGAAGATATCCTGCTTCTCCCTCAACAGCTGTTGTACCTCGCTCCGCTCCTGTGGGCTCAACCGATCCCCCAGGGTGACCTCCCCTAAGTCCCCGGATAACTGACCCTCTCCCAGCAGATCCGGGAGAGGTAAACTGTCAAACTCCTCGGAGTTAGGCGCACATATAGCGGTCACTTCCTCATGTTCACATGGAGCATGCGTCGCCCCCCAGTACCAACGCACGAGCCGATTATATAAGTGGTGTCACACCGTTGTTCCACCACCTTATAAGGGCCCTGCCAGGCGGCCTGCAGCTTATCGTGTCGG
Source organism: Pelodytes ibericus (assembly GCA_036172795.1). Classification (NCBI taxonomy): domain Eukaryota; kingdom Metazoa; phylum Chordata; class Amphibia; order Anura; family Pelodytidae; genus Pelodytes; species Pelodytes ibericus. The sequence continues at coordinate 182,763,876 of CM069863.1, read as the reverse complement.
ACAGGTTTTAAGATTAACACCTTCTGCCCGACCTGAAAGCTACGGTCCCTGGCGCCCCGATCATACCATGTGCGTTGGCGTGTCTGAGCCGCCTGCAAATTCTCGCGTACCGTCTGAGTTAAGGCCTCAAGGCGGTCTCGGAATGCCAACACATAGGGTATGATGGGGGTGCCGTCAGTGCTCCGTTCTCCCTCCCAATGCTCTCTGATCAAATCTAAAGGCCCTCGTACCCTGCGGCCAAACAATAGTTAAAATGGGAAGAACCCAGTGGATTCCTGCGGCACCTCCCGGTAAGCAAAGAGGAGGTGTGGCAGGAACTTCTCCCAGTCCTTGTGGGTCTCTGCGAAGGTTCGGAGCATTTGTTTCAATGTACCGTTGAAACGTTCGCAGAGCCCATTCGTCTGGGGGTGGTAAGGGGAACTAATGACCGGCTTAATGTCACAAAACTTCCAGAGGCGCTGCGCGACTTCGGCGGTGAACTGGGTGCCCTGATCGGAGACAATCTCCCTGGGGAGTCCCACCCGGGAGAATATCTTCATCAGGGCTTCGGCTACTGTCTCAGCCTGTATATTCGTCAGGGCCACCGCCTCTGGATATCTGGTGGCATAATCTACTACTGTCAGGATAAATCTTTTACCTGACGGGCTTGCTTTGTTGAGGGGTCCTATTAGGTCAACTGCTACCCTGCTAAAGGGTTCCTCGATTATGGGGAGGGGATGTAACTTGGCCTTGCGCCGGTCCCCCCTTTTCCCCACCCTTTGACAGGTATCGCACGTGTTGCAATACCTGCGCACCTCCTGGCTAATTCCCGGCCAAAAGAAACTTTGGGTTAACCTGTATCGGGTCCTGCTGACCCCTAAATGTCCAGATAGCGGAATGTCATGGGCTATCCGTAGTAACTCCGCCCGGTACCACTGAGGTACCACCAACTGCCTCATCACAATCGGGTCTGACCCGGATACCTGCTTATCCGTCTCCGATATAACAGCTGGTTGTCCCAAATAAACCTTTCGCCCTCCCCCCCAGGCGTGTCTGCTGTCACCTTGTCCCTATACACCTGCAAGGTGGGGTCAGTCACTACCTCAGCTGCAAATTCGTTAGGAGGGGCCCAGGGGACACAGTCAGGGGAAGGGGAAGGATCTCTTACCTGAACCTCCGGGAGTGTGTTGTAGTCCTGGGTGCGGGCCTGTTGTCGAGTGACCACAGGGTGAGCTTCTCCTGTGGTGGGTGTCTGGGGCTCAAAAGCAGATGTGAGCCTCCCCAGATCGTTCCCCAATAAAACCTCCGCCGGTAACTGCGGCATCAACCCCACCTCCACATGCCCTGCCCCCGCTCCCCAATGCAAATGTACCCTTGCTGTGGGTAGCCGGTATACTGCTCCCCCGGCTACCCTGACGGCCACAGTCTTATTAAGTTTAGCTTGGTCTGAGACCAGGTGACTTTTTACCAGGGTGATGGTGGCTCCTGAGTCACGTAGCCCCTGAACCGCTTTACCCTCCAGATACACGGTCTGCCTGTGATGCTGGCGGTTGTCTGCGTTAGCCTGGATGGGATCTGCCTCGTGCAGTACCTCCCACTGCTCTACTGTTGTGATGGGAACTGCTGAACCATACGGTGTGGCCACGATGTCCTGGTAGTGATGGGCTGCGGCGGCTCTCGGTGGTGGTGGCGGACCGGGTCGAATCCAGGTGGAACGGTCCCGCAGCTGGGGGCATTCCCTTTTATAATGTCCCCACTTCTGGCAGTGGTGGCAAGGGCCCGACGTGGGCTGGCGGAAACGTGGCTGTGCAGCAGGTGGTGGTGGCAGTGACCTTGGTAGAGCTGGCGTGTAGTTATTTCCCCCAAAGGTTTTAAAAGGTACTTTTGGAGCTGCAGGTTTTTGCTGCCTGCGTGCATCCAGGTACTCGTCCGCCTTCATGGCTGCTTCGGTAAGGGAGGTAGGGTTTCTGTCTCTTACCCACTCCTGTACCTCGCTGGTTACTCCTTCATAAAATTGCTCCAGCAGTACCATTTGCAATACATCCTCCATAGACCGTGCCTTGCTCGCTTGCACCCACCCCAAGACTGCTCGTTGCAGTCTGCATGCCCACTCAGCATGTGAGTCTTTCACCACCTTCTTTAAATCCCTGAATCTCCGCCGGTATGCTTCTGGTGTTATAGCATACCTGGCCAATATAATTTCTTTCACTTTGTGGTAATTCCGTATTTCATCATTCGGTACAGTCCGATATGCCTCAGCTGCCCTCCCAGTTAACCTCCCTGCCAAAATAGGTACCCAGTCCTCTGTGCTGATTCTATGCAGTGCACACAGTCTCTCGAAATCTTGCAGGAAAGCGTCTATATCTTCCTCTGCCTCCACATATGTTTTAAAAGCCTGGTACGGTATTTTCGGCTTACCTTCATGTGGAATATTTACTGCAGAGCTGCGTTCTGGGGCTGCTGTTTGACTCCTCAGTATAAATTCCTGGACCTCCGTTATTGTTTTGGAAACAATCTCTGTTGGAGGGTGTTCCCCATAGAAAGACAGCCGAAATTGTACCTGCCTCTGGAACTCCCTTTGTTCCGGTGTTTCTCCCGAATTCCCCTGTTCGGGAACCGAATCGCCTTCCATTTGGTACTCCGCCATCAGTTCAGTGATAAGTGCCGCTTTTGTCTTATTGCTGGCTTGTATACCCTTTGCCTCCAGAAGGACTTTTAGCGTGGAGCGTTTTAGTGTGGCAAAATCAATCTCCATCCGTACTCCATTTAGGCTTGTTCCTCTGTGAGTCTGGATCCCAGCGCTGCCAACCAATGTAGCGGAGATGCAATATTACCCAGGTTATCTCCGCTTATAATCCAAGTGAGACTCAGGAACAAGTAAATAGTAAATCCAAAGGCAGGGTTTCCAGCAGGTCAAATACAGCAATATCCCAACAGCAATCCCAATAACTGGACGACACACAGTTTCAGGAGCATAACTGACAAGCCTTTTACAGCAAGATTGAACTACTTTATTTGACAAACAACACAGACTTATATACACCAAACTGCAATCAGATAACACTTGATTAAACAATAGAAAACTTAAACACATCACCAGTAAAGCAGTATCTAGCCACTTTAATCTGGAGCCAGAAGCAAGGTAGTCAGACTGGGTGGCTGACATAACTAAACAATGGAAGGCTTTAATACACAGAAAATACAGCAGATACACGGATGCAGCTTTATACAGTATTTTTGTAGGGTTGCCTGGTGCCATCCGCTACACATATATATAAACACAGATTTGTTTACACATATACACACAGATGAAGAAGAGGTCTCCAAGGATTTAAAGAGACTCAATGTCAGTCTAAACATAGCGTATACTGTCAATGTACAGAATAAAAAAACGATGTATACATTGCAGAATCGCATTCAAATGTATAAAATAACATATAAATGTGTCTGTGGTGTACCTGTAGCATGATATGTAAATTAACTAATTTTCACTGGGATAGGTGTCAATTTGGGCAAACAAGCATGGTCGACACCAACAACGTTCCTGGTGGACATTTACTGGACTCAGTGACTGACACTTGAATAATGCTCTATGAAATCTACCATGGGCTCTTCGCCTCATGGTACTTTGCAAGGACAGCCACCAACCTGGTCCTACGCCCACTATTATCACTCACTGTAGGGCACCATATCAATTGCAAGGACCTAGTTAAGGCCCCCCATGCTGATCCCATGGAAAAATGAGGGTCTCTTGATAGACGGTCGCCGACCAGATGGCTGTCTGTTTCCTTTGGAAGCATGGCAGCTGCCAGTCAGAGGATAAACTGGCGTGTACTATCAAAAGTACTATCAAAAGTACACACCAGCTCATCCTCATACTAGGGGCAAGGGACGTTGTCCTTTTAAATGTTTTTTTTTTCACTTGTGCATCTAATATAGAAGCACAAGTGAAAAAAAAACATTTGAAAGGACAATTGTAAGTCAAAAGTTATGTTCAGCTGAAGGATTATTTCCTATGTCCCGCTCTATCCGTGGGCAGACATTTTGTTCGGAATGTTAGTGTAACGGATCGCCTGGCACCCCGACTGGGTACCTCCGTTGAAGGATGCTCCTAGCGCTTCCTGAGGACTCCAAGCACTCTGGCAGACACCACAATCACTGAACCGGAGAAACAAATAAATTCTCCCAAGCATATGAATGCTGTAGACAGTTGAATAGGAACCATACGAATAGGTTTACTCTCCTAGCAGTCAAACTGGAACAGCATACAATAAATCCTTCCCCCAATAATGAGACGACACTTCACTTTGAGGGTTAAAACAGGAACTCCTGTACTGTCACATACAGTCTCTTTTATTCCCAATCCACAAACATAGTACAGCCCACAGGGCGTTACAAAACAACCAATCACATCACAGTTACATCCCACATATTTCCTCCCCTTATCCTGAGAGGAAACTCAATTATACATACAGTTAAAACATACTTTCTACCCAACTTTCATAACTCCAAAACCATACATCACATTCACATAAAATTACATATTCACAATCAATCCATTCAGGGGAACAACATATTCAAAAATGGCACAAATCAGACAAGGGGTTCAAAAGTTAGTAAAAAGTCCTTTGTGACTAAATGAAGCATGGCTTTCTGGCCCAAACCAGTTTCAGAGTCTTCTATCCTGGAGATAAGTAATTCAATTATCTCCCAGGACAGACACAAGACTCCATTAAGCACATGGTTGCAAAAAGACCCAAAACACTTTAAAATACATAAAGTCACATTTTACACATAACACACAGACATTTCACATATCCCCAGATAGCTCAGGTCTGAGGGCACATTATTAAGTGAATGGCGCTCGGACCACACAAATACAGTTTAATCGCCATGGAGCCAAAGTCTTTACAGTCAGTTTCATACGAATGGGCTCCCTGGGATTCCTATCTGGGATATAACACATTCACATAAAGTCTGGTCCATAGTCCAAAGGCAAGAGGCGGGCAAGCAGCCCCCTCCAAGGACACGTGGCGAGGCCGGTTTCGCCACAGTTAGGTTTGATTCAGCTTCCTCTGTCCTAAGATGTCTGACCCAAGAGTCCGAAAAACATGTCCGTCAAAGAGCAAAGAGGTCTCTATATGTATTCTTTCACTTGGCATTTCTGCACTTTATATAATCTTTTAATTAAGCGTAAGTTAACTAACCTGTGCGGGTGACTGTTTCAATAAAGACCTATAACGCGTAATCCTGGGGTTAATTTGTATGTGTTAAAATATTCCAAATTACAAAATTCCAATCATGATTAGCTCTCTGCTGTATCAAACTGTGCATCATAGCTAATCATCCTTACTAGTAAAATTACAATTATTCCTCTCTCAATCTCCTATTCTCTTGATATGTCAGGCGACACCTCTCCTAAAATTAATTACACTTCCAATTTCACATATAAAGGGAATAACACATCAGGGACGTGTCAGATTAATTCTATTAATAATAATGTTTGGATATCATAGTATCATGAAAGATCTTCATGAGGGGAAAATTTACATTTTTTTGTAATATTTTAAATATAGGGAATAGTAATGATCAGATCATTCATCTGTTCTAACTTCAGACATCTATTTTTTTTATTGTAAGGTAGTCAGTGTACTTTGTATTCTTTTCCAAAACATGTTCACATTTGAAGTGTTCGTAATGGATTTTCTAAATGAATAATCCTAAATCTCTAAGTATAATTAATGCAGCTCTGTCTGTAATGACATGTCAGATGTTAAAGAGGGACACATTCCTGTATAGGATGTTTGAATCACACAGAAGGCTCCATTGGATCATTGTTTAGAATCACTTTTGACTTCTTTTATAAACTGTGATTGTTATGTTGTGAACAATGTTCTCCATAAGCTCGCAGCAATGTTGTATTTTGGTCTAGGCCAAGTAGGCACAGGCCTGCAATGCAGACTGGGGGGTGACATCAGAGCGAGCAATCTCATTGCCTTTTCACTGACTTTTGCTGAATGAAAAAGGCATCTCTGGGAGCAACCAAGCTCTCTAGACAGGGGTATGGGGGTAATTTGGCACTGTTATAAGGTATGTGGGGGTAAGCTGGCACTGGTGTAAGGTATGTGGGGGTAAGCTGGCACTGTTGTAATGTATGTGGGGGTAAGCTGGCACTGTTGTAAGGTATATAAGGGTAAACTTTCGCTAGTGGAGGTATGTGGGGGTAAGCTGGCACTGTTGTAAGGTATATAAGGGTAAACTTTCGCTGGTGGAGGTATGTGGGGGTAAACTGGCACTGTTGTAAGGTATGTGGGGGTAAGCTGGCACTATTGTAACATATGTGGGGGTAAGCTGGCACTGTTGTAAGTTATGTGGGGGTAGGCTGGCACTGTTGTAAGGTATGTGGGGGTATGCTGGCACTGTTGTAAGGTATGTGGGGGTAAGCTGGCACTGTTGTAAGGTATGTGGGGGTAAACTGGCACTGTTGTATGGTATGTGGGGGTAAACTGGCACTGGTGTAAGGTATGTGGGTGCAATATGGTCAAGTGGAAAGGTTATTAAGGTAGGGGTGCAACTTGGAGAGAAAGGCCTGCCTCTTAAAAGAAAAAAGTAGTGAAAGCAAAGGTTACAGAATCGTGTCGCCTTTCCCAAGTAAACTCGGCACATATCAGCTTTACAAATAGCAATAGTAAATATATACAGACTGGCTCCGTGATGCCCAGACCCAGACTGTGTTTGAGTCAGGAGTGGTTAATTAGGCAGTAATGCTTTCACCTATTGTCGTGGAAGAGTTAAACACTCCTCACAGCCTGGGCTTCAAGGATCCAGTGAGTCTGTATAAATTATCTACTGATAACTGCATAATTATTACCGAAAGTCAGGGGAGTGAGTGGACATTGTGACTAGAGGTTTACCATGTTATCTTTATATCTTTACAGATACACGCGGGTTACTCTAGACTCTGCCTCAGAGCTGAGGTAGAGCTGGTGGGGAGGCGCTCTGATTGGCTGTCAATGCACCCACAACCATTCAGAGCATCTCTATGCACTACCTGTGTAAACTTCCTGATGTGTTGAATGTTGAAGATCTCAGTATGTCAAATATGATTTATAAAGTCTGGCTGAATCGATACTGTGACAGTCTGAGATTTAAGATTCTCTAAGGTGTTTGGATCAATACCAATGTTAGGAGACACGTAATTTATTCCCAGCTTATAATTAATTACTTATTTGGAGGATGTCATTCCATTTTGAAAAAAATTCTGCCACTTTGACCAAATTTATTACACGGACTGTATCACCTAAACATTGCTTTTACTGTTAGTGTAAAATGTTTTTAATAAGGGATAGAAATCTCCTGTTTTTCGGTGTTAGTATTTTGCAGTACAGACCTCCAGTAGAGAGAAACTGAAGTTTTGCCACGAGCACTGCTTCCTAGTATGTGTTTTGGTTAAAGGACTTCATTTTCATTGTCACTTCTGGTTATAAGGGGTTTCACTAATGCATCTCAATGTACTGGTGGGAATATACAGAGGACCTCAATGTACAGGGGAAATATATACAGAGGATCTCAATGTACAGGGGGAATATACAGAGGATCTCAGTGTACAGGGGGAATATAAAGAGGATCTCAGTGTACAGGGGGAATATACAGAGGACCTCAATGTACAGGGGAAATATATACAGAGGATCTCAATGTACAGGGGGAATATACAGAGGATCTCAGTGTACAGGGGGAATATAAAGAGGATCTCAGTGTACAGGGGGAATATACAGAGGACCTCAATGTACAGGGGAAATATATACAGAGGATCTCAATGTACAGGGGGAATATACAGAGGATCTCAGTGTACAGGGGGAATATACAGAGGACCTCAATGTAAAGGAGGAATATACAGAGGACCTCAATGTACAGGGTGAATATACAGAGGATCTCAGTGTACAGGGGAAATATACAGAGGATCTCAATGTACAGGAGGAATATTCAGAGGACCTCAATGTACAGGGTGAATATACAGAGGATCTCAGTGTACAGGGGAAATATACAGAGGATCTCAATGTACAGGAGGAATATTCAGAGGACCTCAATGTACAGGGTGAATATACAGAGGATCTCAGTGTACAGGGGAAATATACAGAGGACCTCAATGTACAGGGGGAATATACAGAGGACCTCAATGTACAGGGTGAATATACAGAGGATCTCAGTGTACAGGGGAAATATACAGAGGACCTCAATGTACAGGGTGAATATACAGAGGACCTCAATGTACAGGGTGAATATACAGAGGATCTCAGTGTACAGGAGGAATATACAGAGGACCTCAATGTACAGGGTGAATATACAGAGGACCTCAATGTACAGGAGGAATATACAGAGGACATCAATGTACAGGAGGAATATACAGAGGACCTCAATGTACAGGAGGAATATACAGAGGAAGTCAATGTACAGAAGGAATATACAGAGGATCTCAGTGTACAGGGGGAATATACAGAGGAACTCAATGTACAGGATGAATATACAGAGGAACTCAATGTACAGGAGGAATATACAGAGGACCGCAATGTACAGGAGGAATATACAGAGGATCTCAGTGTACAGGGGGGTATATACAGAAGACCTCAATGTACAGGAGGACTATACAGAGGAAGTCAATGTACAGGAGGAATATACAGAGGATCTCAGTGTACAGGGGGAATATACAGAGGATCTCAGTGTACAGGGGGAATATACAGAGGATCTCAGTGTACAGGAGGAATATACAGAGGACCTCAATGTACAGGAGGAATATACAGAGGACCTCAATGTACAGGAGGAATATACAGAGGACCTCAATGTACAGGGGGAATATACAGAGGACCTCAATGTACAGGGGGAATATACAGAGGATCTCAGTGTACAGGGGGAATATAAAGAGGATCTCAGTGTACAGGGGAAATATATACAGAGGACCTCAATGTACAGGGGAAATATATACAGAGGATCTCAATGTACAGGGGGAATATACAGAGGATCTCAGTGTACAGGGGGAATATAAAGAGGATCTCAGTGTACAGGGGGAATATACAGAGGACCTCAATGTACAGGGGAAATATATACAGAGGATCTCAATGTACAGGGGGAATATACAGAGGATCTCAGTGTACAGGGGGAATATACAGAGGACCTCAGTGTACAGGGGGAATATACAGAGGATCTCAGTGTACAGGGGGAATATAAAGAGGATCTCAGTGTACAGGGGAAATATATACAGAGGACCTCAATGTACAGGGGAAATATATACAGAGGATCTCGATGTACAGGGGGAATATACAGAGGATCTCAGTGTACAGGAGGAATATACAGAGGATCTCAGTGTACAGGGGGAATATACAGAGGACCTCAATGTAAAGGAGGAATATACAGAGGATCTCAGTGTACAGGGGGGATATACAGACGACCTCAATGTACAGGAGGAATATACAGAGGATCTCAGTATACAGGGGGGATATACAGACGACCTCAATGTACAGGAGGAATATACAGAGGATCTCAGTATACAGGAGGAATATACAGAGGATCTCAGTGTACAGGGGGGATATACAGAGGATCTCAGTGTACAGGGGGAATATATAGAGGACCTCAATGTACAGGAGGAATATACAGAGGACCTCAATGTACAGGAGGAATATACAGAGGACCTCAGTGTACAGGGGGGATATACAGAGGATCTCAGTGTACAGGGGGAATATACAGAGGATCTCAGTGTACAGGGGGAATATACAGAGGACCTCAATGTAAAGGAGGAATATACAGAGGACCTCAATGTAAAGGAGGAATATACAGAGGACCTCAATGTACAGGGTGAATATACAGAGGATCTCAGTGTACAGGGGAAATATACAGAGGACCTCAATGTACAGGAGGACTATACAGAGGACCTCAATGTACAGGAGGAATATACAGAGGATCTCAGTGTACAGGGGGAATATACAGAGGATCTCAGTGTACAGGGGGAATATACAGAGGACCTCAATGTACAGGAGGAATATACAGAGGACCTCAATGTACAGGAGGAATATACAGAGGATCTCAATGTACAGGAGGAATATACAGAGGACCTCAATGTACAGGAGGAATATACAGAGGATCTCAGTGTACAGGGGGGATATACAGACGACCTCAATGTACAGGAGGAATATACAGAGGATCTCAGTATACAGGGGGGATATACAGACGACCTCAATGTACAGGAGGAATATACAGAGGACATCAATGTACAGGAGGAATATTCAGAGGACCTCAATGTACAGGGTGAATATACAGAGGACCTCAATGTACAGGAGGAATATACAGAGGACCTCAATGTACAGGAGGAATATACAGAGGACCTCAATGTACAGGAGGAATATACAGAGGATCTCAGTGTACAGGGTGAATATACAGAGGACCTCAATGTACAGGAGGAATATACAGAGGATCTCAGTATACAGGGGGGATATACAGACGACCTCAATGTACAGGAGGAATATACAGAGGATCTCAGTGTACAGGAGGAATATACAGAGGATCTCAGTGTACAGGGGGGATATACAGAGGATCTCAGTGTACAGGGGAAATATATAGAGGACCTCAATGTACAGGAGGAATATACAGAGGTCATCAATGTACAGGAGGAATATACAGAGGACCTCAATGTACAGGAGGAATATACAGAGGACCTCAATGTACAGGAGGAATATACAGAGGATCTCAATGTACAGGAGGAATATACAGAGGATCTCAGTGTACAGGGGGAATATACAGAGGATCTCAGTGTACAGGGGGAATATACAGAGGATCTCAGTGTACAGGGGGAATATACAGAGGACCTCAATGTACAGGGGGAATATACAGAGGACCTCAATGTACAGGAGGAATATACAGAGGACCTCAATGTACAGGGGGAATATACAGAGGACCTCAATGTACAGGAGGAATATACAGAGGACCTCAATGTACAGGAGGAATATACAGAGGACCTCAATGTACAGGGGAAATATATACAGAGGATCTCAATGTACAGGGGGAATATACAGAGGATCTCAGTGTACAGGGGGAATATAAAGAGGATCTCAGTGTACAGGGGGAATATACAGAGGACCTCAATGTACAGGGGAAATATATACAGAGGATCTCAATGTACAGGGGGAATATACAGAGGATCTCAGTGTACAGGAGGAATATACAGAGGATCTCAGTGTACAGGGGGAATATACAGAGGACCTCAATGTAAAGGAGGAATATACAGAGGACCTCAATGTACAGGGTGAATATACAGAGGATCTCAGTGTACAGGGGAAATATACAGAGGATCTCAATGTACAGGGTGAATATACAGAGGACCTCAATGTACAGGGTGAATATACAGAGGACCTCAATGTACAGGAGGAATATACAGAGGACATCAATGTACAGGAGGAATATTCAGAGGACCTCAGTGTACAGAAGGAATATACAGAGGACCTCAATGTACAGGAGGAATATACAGAGGAACTCAATGTACAGGAGGAATATACAGAGGATCTCAGTGTACAGGGGGAATATACAGAGGACCTCAATGTACAGGAGGAATATACAGAGGATCTCAGTGTACAGGGGGAATATACAGAGGACCTCAATGTACAGGAGGAATATACAGAGGACCTCAATGTACAGGAGGAATATACAGAGGATCTCAGTGTACAGGGGGAATATACAGAGGACCTCAATGTACAGGAGGAATATACAGAGGAACTCAATGTACAGGAGGAATATACAGAGGATCTCAGTGTACAGGGGGAATATACAGAGGACCTCAATGTACAGGAGGAATATACAGAGGACCTCAATGTACAGGAGGAATATACAGAGGATCTCAGTGTACAGGAGGAATATACAGAGGATCTCAGTGTACAGGGGGAATATACAGAGGATCTCAGTGTACAGGAGGAATATACAGAGGACCTCAATGTACAGGAGGACTATACAGAGGACCTCAATGTACAGGAGGAATATACAGAGGATCTCAGTGTACAGGGGGAATATACAGAGGACCTCAATGTACAGGAGGAACATACAGAGGACCTCAATGTACAGGAGGAATATACAGAGGATCTCAGTGTACAGGGGGAATATACAGAGGATCTCAGTGTACAGGGGGAATATACAGAGGACCTCAATGTACAGGAGGAATATACAGAGGATCTCAGTGTACAGGGGGAATATACAGAGGATCTCAGTGTACAGGGGGAATATATAGAGGACCTCAATGTACAGGAGGAATATACAGAGGACCTCAATGTACAGGAGGAATATACAGAGGACCTTAATGTACGGGAGGAATATACAGAGGATCTCAGTGTACAGGAGGAATATACAGAGGACCTCAATGTACAGGAGGAATATACAGAGGACCTTAATGTACGGGAGGAATATACAGAGGACCTCAATGTACAGGGGGAATATACAGAGGACCTCAATGTACAGGAGGAATATACAGAGGACCTCAATGTACAGGAGGAATATACAGAGGATCTCAGTGTACAGGGGGAATATACAGAGGATCTCAGTGTACAGGGGGGATATACAGAGGACCTTAATGTACAGGAGGAATATACAGAGGACCTCAATGTACAGGAGGAATATACAGAGGACCTCAATGTACAGGAGGAATATACAGAGGACCTTAATGTACGGGAGGAATATACAGAGGACCTCAATGTACAGGAGGAATATACAGAGGATCTCAGTGTACAGGGGGAATATACAGAGGATCTCAGTGTACAGGGGGGATATACAGAGGACCTCAATGTACAGGAGGACTATACAGAGGACCTCAATGTACAGGAGGAATATACAGAGGATCTCAGTGTACAGGGGGAATATACAGAGGATCTCAGTGTACAGGGGGAATATACAGAGGACCTCAATGTACAGGAGGAATATACAGAGGACATCAATGTACAGGAGGAATATACAGAGGATCTCAATGTACAGGAGGAATATACAGAGGATCTCAGTATACAGGGGGGATATACAGAGGACCTCAATGTACAGGAGGAATATACAGAGGATCTCAATGTACAGGGGGATATACAGACGACCTCAATGTACAGGAGGAATATACAGAGGATCTCAGTGTACAGGGGGGATATACAGAGGATCTCAGTGTACAGGGGGAATATATAGAGGACCTCAATGTACAGGAGGAATATACAGAGGACCTCAATGTACAGGAGGAATATACAGAGGACCTCAATGTACAGGAGGAATATACAGAGGACCTTAATGTACGGGAGGAATATACAGAGGACCTCAATGTACAGGAGGAATATACAGAGGACCTTAATGTACGGGAGGAATATACAGAGGACCTCAATGTACAGGAGGAATATACAGAGGACCTCAATGTACAGGAGGAATATACAGAGGACCTTAATGTACGGGAGGAATATACAGAGGACCTCAATGTACAGGAGGAATATACAGAGGACCTCAATGTACAGGAGGAATATACAGAGGACCTTAATGTACAGGAGGAATATACAGAGGATCTCAATGTACAGGAGGAATATACAGAGGACCTCAATGTACAGGAGGAATATACAGAGGACCTCAATGTACAGGAGGAATATACAGAGGATCTCAATGTACAGGAGGAATATACAGAGGACCTCAATGTACAGGAGGAATATACAGAGGACCTTAATGTACAGGAGGAATATACAGAGGAAGTCAATGTACAGAAGGAATATTCAGAGGATCTCAGTGTACAGGGGGGATATACAGAGGACCTCAATGTACAGGAGGAATATACAGAGGATCTCAGTGTACAGGGGGAATATACAGAGGACCTCAATGTACAAGAGGAATATACAGAGGACCTCAATGTACAGGAAGAATATACAGAGGATCTCAGTGTATGGGAGGAATATACAGAGGATCTCAGTATACGGGAGGAATATCCAGAGGACCTCAATGTACAGGAGGAATATACAGAGGATCTCAGTGTACAGGAGGAATATACAGAGGATCTCAGTGTACAGGAGGAATATACAGAGGATCTCAGTGTACAGGAGGAATATACAGAGGATCTCAATGTACGGGAGGAATATACAGAGGATCTCAGTGTACAGGAGGAGTATACAGAGGACCTTAATGTACGGGAGGAATTTACAGAGGATCTCAGTGTACAGGAGGAATATACAGAGGACCTCAATGTACAGGAGGAATATACAGAGGATCTCAGTGTACAGGAGGAATATACAGAGGATCTCAGTGTACAGGAGGAATATACAGAGGACCTCAATGTACAGGAGGAATATACAGAGGACCTCAATGTACAGGAGGAATATACAGAGGACCTCAATGTACAGGAGGAATATACAGAGGATCTCAATGTACAGGAGGAATATACAGAGGATCTCAATGTACAGGAGGAACATACAGAGGATCTCAATGTACAGGAGGAACATACAGAGGACCTCAATGTACAGGAGGAATATACAGAGGATCTCAATGTACAGGAGGAACATACAGAGGATCTCAATGTACAGGAGGAACATACAGAGGATCTCAATGTACAGGGGGAATATACAGAGGACCTCAGTGTACAGGAGGAATATACAGAGGACCTCAATGTACAGGAGGAATATACAGAGGATCTCAATGTACAGGAGGAACATACAGAGGATCTCAATGTACAGGAGGAATATACAGAGGACCTCAGTGTACAGGAGGAATATACAGAGGACCTCAATGTACAGGAGGAATATACAGAGGATCTCAGTGTACAGGAGGAATATACAGAGGACCTCAATGTACAGGAGGAATATACAGAGGACCTCAGTGTACAGGAGGAATATACAGAGGACCTCAATGTACAGGAGGAATATACAGAGGATCTCAGTGTACAGGAGGAATATACAGAGGACCTCAATATACAGGAGGAATATACAGAGGACTTTAATAGTGATTGGACCCTGGGCAAGCATTTGCTTGGGCCCCCTGGACCCTGCCCCCTCCCCTGCATGCAATCCCGCCATCCATCGCAATGTTACCCCCCCCCACACACACACACACATATGCCATAATTGTTGTTCCATTCAGATGCCAGTAATATTGTGCCATTCAGAGCGCAGTATTATTGTGCCAGTCAGAGCCCAGTAATATTGTGCCATTCAGAGCGCAGTATTATTGTGCCAGTCAGAGCCCAGTAATATTGTGCCAGTCAGAGCCCAGTAATATTGTGCCATTCAGAGCCCAGTAATATTGTGCCAGTCAGAGCCCAGGAATATTGTGCCAGTCAGAGCCCAGGAATATTGTGAAATTCAGACCCCAGTAATATTGTGCCAGTCAGATGCCTGTAATATTGTGCCAGTCAGATGCCCAGTATTATTGTGCCAGTCAGAGCCCAGTAATATTGTGCCAGTCAGATGCCCAGTAATATTGTGCCAGTCAGATGCCTGTAATATTGTGCCAGTCAGATGCCCAGTATTATTGTGCCAGTCAGAGCCCAGTAATATTATGCCAATCAGATACCCAGTAATATTGTGCCAGCCAGATGCCCAGTAATATTGTGCCAGCCAGATACCTGTAATATTATGCCAGTCAGATACCAGGAATATTGTGCTTGTCAGATACCAGGAATATTGTGCCAGTCAGAGACCAGTAATATAGTGCCAGCCAGATTCCTGTAATATTATGCCAGTCAGAGCCCAGTAATATAGTGCCAGCCAGATGCCTGTAATATTATGCCAGTCAGAGCCCAGTATTATTGTGCCAGTCAGATGCCCAGTATTATTGTGCCAGTCAGAGCCCAGTAATATTGTGCCAGCCAGATGCCCAGTAATATTGTGCCAGCCAGATGCCCAGTAATATTGTGCCAGCCAGAGCCCAGTAATATTCTGCCATTCAGATGCCCAGTAATATAGTGCCAGTCAGAGCCCAGTAATATAGTGCCAGTCAGAGCCCAGTAATATAGTGCCTGCCAGCCAGATGCCCAGTAATATTGTGCCAGCCAGAGCCCAGTAATATTCTGCCATTCAGATGCCCAATATTATTCTGCCATTCAGATGCCCAGTAATATTGTGCCAGCCAGAGCCCAGTAATATTGTGCCATTCAGATGCCCAGTATTATTCTGCCATTCAGATGCCCAGTAATATTGTGCCAGCCAGAGCCCAGTAATATTCTGCCATTCAGATGCCCAGTATTATTCTGCCATTCAGATGCCCAGTATTATTGTGCCAGCCAGATGCCCAGTAATATTTTGCCAGCCAGCCCCCCCCCCCCCCCCCGTTCCCAAGTACTTACATGAAGCTGCTCCGTGTCCCCCGACGGATGTCTCCTCCGTGCAGTCTTCCCTCTTGCACGGAGGAGGGAAACAGTCACCGGATGTGACGCGACGTCACATCCGGCGTCAGTTTTTTTTTTTTTTTTTCGGCCGTCGCATCCATCGGATGCGGCTTGCCTGAAAAAAGCGTTCACAAGCGCAATGCGCTGTGAACGCGGCAAGCATGGCTGGGGGCCCACTCATTTCAGTGTACATGAGAGTAAACATACAAGTTTTAACTAGAAGTGTTTTAATGAAAGAATTTAAATAAAAGTACCTTTGCTATACTCAGCTCAGACAGGGAGGCGGACATTTTAATTAGAATATTGGATCAATTCCAGATTCATCTGTTCTAAGATGAAGGAAGACCTGACCCAAGATTCCAAACAACATGTCTGCCTCCCTGAGGTACTTTTATTTGCATTCTTTCCATTTGTTTAACGACGGTAAATGCTCTTTTAATGACCCTCATACACCTTACACTCATTTTCAAGAAGTAAATAATGCTATTACCGACAGAAACATTCATACACGTACCAGGATGTTGTACTCCTATAATGACTTTGTGTACAACATCACCCAAACAACATCTACATTGTCTCATCTGATGTGATTGTTCGTTTTAACTATGTAGAGAAAGGTTATTTGTTCCTCTGCGGCCCCCAAGGCGCGGTTTTTGCCTTTAGCCGAAGACAGTTCAATGAGATTCCCGTCTATTTGCGGCTTGTTAGAATCTTTAAACAATTCCGATTGATGCGTTAACTTGAACCAACACTAATCTATTCCACTTTAAATCGCATCTGCTGTGCCGGTCCCGGGGGGGGGATGTGCCCCCCAGGTTACTGCTACACTGAAAGTTTGTTTGAAGAGATGATGGATTATCTTGTTGATATTTACGAACACGTCATGTTGGCCAATGAGAGCGCCCTGGAACAGATGCGGCTTTGAGTTACATCAGACAGGAAGCTAGAAAATGTCAATATCATTTGCAATGTTCGAGCTCCTGGGAAAACTGCCAATAATTCAGCGTCTGCAGGCAGGCGAGGAACTGTTAGCTACTCTAACATAGAGTCCGGTTTGTCGGAATTGCTCTGTGTAATTAGCTTCCGTCCATTTCTTGAATGGAAGACCTCAGTGAGCCGTGCGACCAGCGAGCACACATTCCAGACTCTGCACCAGATCCGACACAATGCATTGGGAATGAAGGTCTATCTCTAGTTCTATTATTATAGCTCCCGCTATTTATAAACTCCCTGACATTAAAGAGTTTAAGCCCAAAACTCTAATTTAATCGCTTAGATTAAAAAGGACGTTCTATGCCGTCCTTAATTACTGGGCTCAACTGCCCATGGGATGACATAGATTGTCCCGTACAACACCATCCTGGTGTAGCCCCCCCCCCCCACCCGCCATGAGCCGTGCTGTGGATCTCGCTGCAAGACACCACAGTGGCCTCCCACCTGTCAGACGAGATCACTTTGAGTGTGAAGAGGTTAGTGGTAATAAATATGCAGTAAAAAGTTCAAAACTAAAAAAAAAAAAAAAATAATTAATTGTAATTTTGTTCACTAATGATCTCCCAAGTTGTGTTGGGAGCCATGTCTAAGTGTTTGCTGATGACACAACATTAGCATATATGTCAGAAAGGATGCAGCGTAAAATGTTTATAGCAGCTAGAGATCGATGGTTTAATAGTTGTGACGCCATTGGTCAAATGGCTGATCACCAATGGCGGATCCTCCAAACGTGTACGGAGCCGTGCCGTCTATTTCCGGAGTTTGTGAGAGCACACAAACCCCAGAAATACATCCAGGAGACAGAGAAAAGCTGCGAATAAGGCAACAGGGTCACTCACTTTGTTTCCAATTCGACCAGCATGAATGGTGTACGAAAATTTAGTGCTTGCTGAAATGGCAACAGAGTGAGTGACTCTGATGCCGAATTCACAGCTGCCGTCTGTCTCCCGGATGGTATCTCGTTTGTGTGCTGGGTGTTTGCTGGCGTTTCGCAGCACACAAACCCCCTGAAATACACAAGATACATCGTGCCTCCGAGTGAAGGCGTGCCTGATTAGTGTCGGAGAATCTCCACCCAACACTGTTTGGCAGAGGTCCTTCTCCCACCAGGCTTCTTTCAAAAATGCCAGGCCTCTGTTGATGACATGGTACATAAAGTTGCAAGCGGTAAGGGCAAGCATGAGCATGGTTCTCTCCCCCTCTTCCTCCGTTCACTCCCCCTCCTCCTCCATTCTCTTCCCCTCCTCCTCCGTTCTCTCCCCCTCCTCCTCCGTTCTCTCCCCCTATTCCTCCATTCTCTCCCCCTCTTCCTCCGTTCTTTCCCCATCTCTGTTCATTCCCCCTCTTCCTCCGTTCTCTCCCCATCTTTGTTCTCTCCCCTCTTCCTCCGTTCTCTCCCCATCTTTGTTCTCTCCCCTCTTCCTCCGTTCTCTCCCCATCTCTGTTCTCTCCCCTCTTCCTCCATTCTCTCCCCAAGTTTTTTCCCCCTAAGCAGCCTTACGGTGGCGCCGGCCCTGCTGGTGGCATTCTAAATATTTCCAAACCTATAGAATAAATATTCTCTATTCACCAGAACATGAACTGAAAAAATTGAGGAGTTAGTAGCGGAGCTGGAAAAATCCCCCAACTTGACTGTCTTTCCAAATCAACTTCTCTACAAAAGGGGCACTTCCACTGACAGTACGCCAAAAAAAGAAATGATTTATATACGCACTTCCTATCCTAATAACAATTTTCTGGCTAGAAACTCAACAAAAAGACCAATATAAACACTGATAAAAAATAGTCTCTCCAAGAACAACTAGAATTCACAAAACACAAGACAAAACCCGAGAGAGACTAGTGGTAGTATATTATAACTGGAGAGAAATGAACTGTAAGATGTACACTTGAGCGCTGGGCTAATATAAGGGAGGTAGCAAAAGAAGACACAGGTATAGAAGAAACAAATACATATAAAAATATACACATTTATTCAAGATACAACTCACATGTATAAAAAGTCCAATAAAGACCAGCTTACTTGCAAACAAGCTCTAGTGTGGGGATGATAACCCATGTGGTGCTCGCTGTCGGCACAGCATCCGACTCCCGGGAGAAGAGCCATTATAGTGCAAGACTCCGGTGACCCCACAGATGGAAAAGCAGTACAGTCAAGTAATAGAGAACCTCCAAACCACACTTATGAGATAAAGTAACCAACAATCCAAAAGAATAAAAAGTAAATTGAGCAGAACTGTGGCCCTACGCGTTTCGTTGAATGTCCAACTTCCTCAGGGGACCAAACACGGACGACTCCCAACATGGTGCTGCCTGGGGTGCTCCGCTGCCACCGCCAAGATCCTTCAGGGCAGAGGAGCCTCAGCGCAGCTCTGGAACAGCGATTCTAGTCAATGGCGGCAGCATGCACTTCTCACCAGTGATCCTTATATCTAGGATAGCCTTGTGCCTATCCCACGCATGCTTAAACTCCTTCACTGTGTTTACCTCTACCACTTCTACTGGAACACTATTCCATACATCCACTACCCTTTCAGTAAAGTAATACTTTCATTAATCCCTGGCCTTATCTTATATCTAGGATAGCCTTATACCTATCCCATGCATGCTTAAACGCCTTCACTGCATTAACCTCTACCACTTCTACTGGAAGACTATTCCATACATCCACTACCCTCTCAGTAAAGTAATACTTCCATTAGTCCCTGACCTTATCTTATATCTAGGATGGCCTTATGCCTATCCCATGTATGCTTAAACTCCTTCACTGTATTAACCTCTACCACTTCTACTGGAAGGCTATTCCATACATCCACTACCCTCTCAGTAAAGTAATACTTTCATTAGTCCCCAGTTCCCTATCTTATAGCTAGGATAGCCTTATACCTATCCCACGCATGCTTAAACTCCTTCACTGTATTAACATTTACCACTTCTACTGGAAGGCTATTCCATTCATCCACTACCCTCTCAGTAAAGTAATACTTCCTGATATCACTTTTAAATCGTTGCCCCTCTAAAAACATCTTTAAAACACTCTTTATTCATCATTTAAATGTTTAGAGTGAATGTGGGATCATTTAATTTTACACTGACCAATTCCTAAATCTAGGAACAGGGGCGGCACAGTGGCCTGGACATCTCCCCTCTTTTTTTTCTCTCCGGAAATTGAACCCTAAAAACATATGGATGCTATACTGAGGAGTCATAGCCGCGATATACCACCCATAGGCCTAGACCAAGAAGTGTTGGTCAGAACCAACCACTAGTCTCCCTTCGACGTAGGGGAACAGATTGGTTCACGTACATCGCTGCTAGCGGTCAATTCTCTGGTTCAAAGATGGAATTGAGCTAACAAGTAACTTGTCACTATGAAAATAATAATGAGATTCAGAATAAATTCCACTCTCCAGTTTGGAAGGATTGTTTTTGAAGAGTTTGGTAGATAAGACCATGGATATAAAAGATTTCCCAAAACCTTAACTCTTCCTATAAGCAGTATACATTCTGCAATATAGTCATGTTATTCCAATAAAACTATGTATGGCTTGTGACATGATAATCTGATTATCTGGCCTGGTTTTCTAGTCAGTAACTAAAACAAGTACCATATTTGCTCGATTATAAGACGACCCTGATTATAAGACGACCCCCCAAACTTTGGATATTCCTTTAGGAAAAAACCTCAAAGCCTGAATATAAGACTACCCTATAGGAAAAAAGTAAAACTTGTATATATCCACATGTAAATACCTTTTTTAATAAAAAATTATATCAAAAAATGAATTTCTTGTTTTTATTTCCTTTTATGTGCCAATGCTGCCTCTTCCCTTGCCCCCAGCAGGGGACCTGGATCCCCCTCTCTAACAGCAGGGGATGTCTGCGCGATGAGCGCAGACTCCCCTGCTGCCGCCCGGCACGACCGCCGGGGCTTCTGTGACGAAGCCGGAAGTACCCGGCATCTTCACAGAAGACATCCCCTGCTGTTAGAGAGGGGGATCCAGGTCCCCTGCAGCTCTGTTGAGGACCTGGATCGCTGTCTTATAATCTGACCTCAGTTTGAGGTCAGATTATAAAACGACCTCGATTATAATACGAGGGGTATTTTTCAGAAATGTTTTTCTGAAAAAAACCTTGTCTTATAATGGAGCAAATACGGTAAATACAAGTTAGTCTCATCAATTGTCCTTAAAGTATATTTGGATACAAATTTATTAAAACAATGGGGAAAACCAAGCTAGCAATAGAGTTTAGCATTGTCTAATTTTATGGTGGGAAGGGGAGCTGTGGTATTAACTCAGTGGTGTCCAAACTTTTTTCAAAGAGGGCCAGACTTGATGAAGTGAACATGCGTGAGGGCCGACCATTTTGCCTGACAGTTAAAATTAAGTACAAATGAACTATTTTATGCAAACTTTATTGCAAACGATTTGAATGACAATTCTAAACAGTAGTAAAATCACTCTGCCTTTCATATCTGAAGGCCAGATGAAAAAAAAAACAACACAGGATGCTGAAATATACGTCATACGCGCGCCCGTTCACGTGACCTGTCGGCACAATCGCCGGGAAGCCGAACAGGCAGCATGGAGGGACAATTATGCCATTCAGAAGCCCAGGAATATTATGCCAGTCAGATGCCCAGTAATATTATTCCATTCAGATGCCCAGTAATATTATGCCAGTCAGATGCCCAGGAATAGTGTGCCAGTCAGATGCCCAGGAATATTATGCCAGTCAGAGCCCAGTAATATTATGCCTCTCAGATGCCCAGTAATATTATGCCTCTCAGATGCCCAGTAATATTATGCCAGTCAGATGCCCAGTAATATTATGCCTCTCAGATGCCCAGTAATATTATGCCTCTCAGATGCCCAGTAATATTATGCCAGTCAGATGCCCAGGAATATTATGCCAGTCAGATGCCCAGTAATATTATGCCTCTCAGATGCCCAGTAATATTATGCCTCTCAGATGCCCAGTAATATTATGCCAGTCAGATGCCCAGTAATATTATGCCTCTCAGATACCCAGTAATATTATGCCTCTCAGATGCCCAGTAATATTATGCCTCTCAGATGCCCAGTAATATTATGCCAGTCAGATGCCCAGTAATATTATGCCTCTCAGATGCCCAGTAATATTATGCCAGTCAGATGCCCAGTAATATTATGCCTCTCAGATGCCCAGTAATATTATGCCTCTCAGATGCCCAGTAATATTATGCCTCTCAGATGCCCAGGAACCACCCTCCTCCCCATCACTTACCTGGTAGCTGCTGCTCCGTGTCCCTGGACGGACACCTCCTCCCTGCAGAGAAAAGCCCGCGAAACGGCCGAAATCTCGCGTCTCGCGAGAATTGGACTTAGAAAAAAAAAGAGACATTGATCAGCCGTGTCTCTGGGGCCGTATGGAAGTAAAGGACGGGCCGCAACTGGCCCGCGGGCCGGACTTTGGACATGACTGTATTAACTTATAGACTGAAATCTTAGAAGACACATCTATACAACATTGTATTTATATTCGATGGATCAAGGAATCTGGGGTTTAAATCATTGTTACATTTGTGGGCCAAGGTTGGTATCTACTGGACAATATCGGGAACACCGGTGACCAGATGGGCGTGTCAGATAACCAATGAATGCTGGACACACCTTTTGGGGGTAATCCACTGTTACATGTAAAATTGAGATTAAAAGATGCTAGGGGGATGATAGAAAAAGGGGAGAAAAGAGACCGAGGCCCAGGCTGACCCTAAAACCTTTATTTCAGAGAGGACCTCCAGAATGTACAGAAACCTTGGTCTATTTTCAACTTTATATTTTAAATAGCTTTTTCTGCATTTTATTTGGTAAATCCAATTTTATGGGCCACATTTATCAAGGCAAACATTTTGGAGCAAACTGCCATAACTTTGCATTGGTTTCCAAGGTAACTACTACTATTTTAGCACTTTTTCCTGAAATACCACCTATTTTGTCTTGATATATAAAGCCCTATGGCATGTACTAAAAAAACGCAAATATATTTTATGTGCAAAACTATTTTTGCTCTTTGCTCCTATTGCAATGTACTAAACATTTAACACTCACATAGTACATACGAGCAAATTGCGAATAAAAACAGGCAATTTTGCGAATATTTTTCCTACCTCTTTTGATAGCGCTCGCTAAAAGCTGGTGTAATTTTCACACGCAAATAAGAATTATTTTTCACAAAATATTCGCAAAGCTCTTTAGCGTGCGCAAATATAATCGCAATTTATTAGTGCAACCGGAAAAATACGCGCTAAATAAAAATAAATGGAATCCGCGCAAATCAGGGGGGGGAAAGCGCAAAATGTTACAAAATAGTCGCAAATTGCTCCTTACTCATGTTTTACCTATTTTTTTCCCCCACTGCACTTGTTTAGTACATGACCCCCTATATTGGCTTCCATTTCAAGCCATTAGACGTAGTATTTTCTGTGATATCTTAATTTTTAAACTGCAGACCAAGAATTAAGATATAACATGACAATATGAGAAATAATATGTATTTCCTATACACAGTAGAATATTCAGTCTGTCATATATTATCTTAAACATTATATGCAGGAATACTAATGAGATTGATTGATTGATGATATCAATACTATATTTTTTTGACCTAGGTAAGATTAGCTAGCTAGTGTAATATTGGTTAAAAAGGTAGATGTCTAGTTCTGCAACAGAATTAGTTACCCTGCCTCACTGTATGGTGTGTATTAATATTATTATACTGCTCGAATTAAAGGTCCCATAGATAGTGTGTATTTTGTGAGATCTGCTTATTCAGAGAGGCTATTGTCTCTATCACACCTGCTATATCTTTAGCAAAAGGTGTTTATTGTGTGTTGGGCTGAATCAATGTATTATTATTGTTGTGTGTTAGTTCTATGATTAGTGTGCTGATATACTCTAATTATATATATTATAGCTTTGTACATTAAACTTGGGAGATACTGTTTTTATGAGTGGTCAGTGGCCTCTGGTCATTCATAATACATATTTATTCTGCAAAATACACATACCTTAAATAAACAAAACTAAAATATTGTTTACCATTTTACTATTACATTACTATGTATGTAAATTTACATAGTGCCGATGTCTAGTGAACTTCTCTAAGCAATACTTTTCATAAAGAGAGTTCAGACTGAAGTGCTTAAAAACAGGGACTGTCAACCTAAGCATTGTCCATACAGTGTATATAGAGAATAAAACACTGTATTGAAACATTAGCTATACATTGTGTTAGCAGATTCGCACGCCAACGCAGAAAGTAGGGGACCATCATTTTTTAAATATGACTGGGGTATGTCCAGTTTATGACATCAGCCTGTGGCTTGATATGCAAATCAACTGGTTTTCAACAGGAAATGTGTAAATTGCATATCGAGCTGCCAGGTGATGTCATAAGCAAGAAACAGAGGTACTGCTGAAATACTTAAAGGGACACTCCCACCAAAAAATGAAAAGGTTTTATTTTTTTTTAAATTTTGCATTGTTGATTTCAGACATGTCTTTTGTTTTTATGTGACTGTATTTAATAAAATATGTAAGTAAACAAGTGTGACTGGGCGCC
This sequence comes from Pelodytes ibericus, assembly GCA_036172795.1. NCBI lineage: Eukaryota > Metazoa > Chordata > Amphibia > Anura > Pelodytidae > Pelodytes > Pelodytes ibericus. The sequence goes on along the minus strand of CM069863.1, from coordinate 182,738,942 downwards.
GCCATTTTGTGAAATATAGTGTTTTTGGGTTGCACCCCCTCAGTGACTTTACAGCACTAGTATCTCACTTAGGAGCCAGTAAGAGAGCAGGGGAGTATCTTATGACATCATCATGCAGGCTTTGGCAACAGTTGTAAAGTGAGACTGGCTGGAAGATTTGGGATGATGTTGCATCATGGGAAATATTCACAAAATGGAGCCAGGAGAAACACTTTTATTTTTCCTTTTATATGCAATTAATTCAATCATAAAAAAAAAACACAGAAGCGTCGAAAAACAGTGGCATATGATTTATATATGTGTTTGTTTTAAATGACTAGGTTATCTAGTTACATAGGTTTATTGATGAAAGAGGGAGTTGTGAAGGGAATTACAGAGTTAAAGCAAAAGTAGCAGGGGTGGAAAAATTCTCCAGTTTAGCTGAATCTATGCATTTTGCTTGCAATTCTGCCAGCACATTCTACGCGTTTCGCCCTATCCAAACTGGCTTCTAGGAACAGGATTCTGCCTAGAGGAAGCCCATTTCTATAGGGTGAAAGGCGTTGTGGTGCTTGTTGATACACTTTTTAAAAACATACCCTCATTCAGAACAAATGTCACCTTGTATCACATTACCATCCATATATATTATATATGGATTATTAAACAATAATGCTTTTTTGGTTGAGTCTCTCATATGTACCATCTATATTCTGGCATCAGACCTAGGAGCATAGCATCTGATCCATCAGTTGGTTATTTATTTATTTATTTCACATTGTGTTGTGGGACATAGTTTGTTAATCACTATTAACCATGACACCATTTCTATTTTTGTTTACTCCATCCTTTGTATGTTTGTGTAAAAAAAAAAAAATCACGCTAAACAAAATGTCAGCAAGAGTCGGTGTTTCATCATAGTTACTGTAAGTTTTAATACAATGTAGTAACTGGGAAACAACAAAAGCACCCAAAAAAAAAAAAAAAAGGATTCCATGTTTGACAAATTAAATACACAATTAAAAAAAAAAACAAAATGAAAACATGAATGTACATTCAAAGTAAAACAATCACATTTAAGGAAAAAAAGTTTTTGTTTTTTTTAAATACTGACTTTTTGGTTGGCATTTCAGTAAAAGGTATGGAGGTCATCAATGGAACATAAGGGATTTTTTTACTTGGGTTTTACCAATATTAAACAGTGGCTAACAACCAGCTAAAGCTCTCAATATAATCTTTGAAAAGGTGGAATAACGCACTCATCCAAACTAGACATTTCGCCAATTACGGACCAGGCACCATCCGCTAGATTCTGTTATCCTAAAGGTCGGGATCCAGTTTCCTGCACTCAGGTATGGAATAGAAGGGTCGGCTGAGGTTAACTAAGGTCAATTAACTAACTCGGGAAACGTGGCCACTGGCCTGCACAAAAACATATATATTCTTAAAGCGATTTCGTGAAACAGAGCTTATACTGAAAATGGAAAGAATAAAAAATGATGGAAAATGATCTACACATTATGTCCGTAAATCTGCCTGCAAGAAAGAAGAGATACATTTAATAAATGTGTCTGTTAAGACAATGTGCAAATCAATTTTCATCTTTTTTTTTTATTCTTTACAGTATAAGCAATGTTGACAGAGTGCCTTTATGTTCAGTATATCATACAGTTCAGCGGTCTTCCCTTTATGGAATCATTGAGATAATCATTGGTTTGTAGCCCTATAAGACCTTTCTTGGGAGTGAACAAGGCTTCACTGAGTAGATAAAAACATTTTGTCTATGGCACTCAAAACATTCAATAAACATAGGCTGCCAAAACGTACACAGCATAGATAAACCAACAACTAACACAGCATGTTTAACATGGGAATAATAAAGAATATCTAAGCATTGCCAGAGCTGCGTTCTTCTTTGTATCATTTAACAAGGTCAAGAAACAAAATTGGTGAATTAAAGCTGCCAAAAATCTCATGGGGTCGAAAAACATTACCGACAAAACAGAGAGTGCCAGGGTTGGCCAACCTCAATGTGTAGGACAGCAGTACATAGCTTCCGAATTCTTACCATGTTCACAAACTGGTTTATGCAATTTCGGTCCGCTAAATTACGAGGCCTAAATGGTTCATTTAAAAGCAGAGAAATGGGAATTTCTACCTCTGTGTAATTTGACAGTACATCAATGCGTGTCTCTGCGGCTTTCTATATCTCCACGAACAGGGTGACCTGTTAAGCCATGTACTAAGACAATGGATTGCCAGTGATGTCTTGTCAATGCTCCTCTCTCCGCACCCACCCCTCCATGCCGCAATCAATATTTGCATAAAACTGTAACCTTTCGGTAAGCGAAAGGCAAATGATGTACGACACGTGAAGTCATATTGACTGGCACTGAACCGTGGGATTTAATCATCATTATTAGTCTGACATCCAGTAGCAGAGGAGGGATTGACACCAGCGAGGAGGCTAAATATAACAGAGCGCAAACACTAAAGCGAACTAACTAAACAGAATACACTCAGGATGGACAAAGAGACACAGACAGGATAATAAAATGCTTCAACGGTACTAAATAGCAAGGAAAAGGAAAAATATAAAAATATATTTTCTTTACAAATTTTTTTTTTTTTTCTGATTTATATCCATTTATTCTTATTTTTCTTTGTATTGCAATTTTGTGCCATTTAGCCTATTACCCCTTCCGTGTCTCCTTGACCATCGGGACTGCATTGCTTAAGGTGTCTTTACTTTTAGTTGGTTCACTTTATTGTTTGTAGATATTAGTGCTATACCTTGAACTGTTTTGGCCACCTATTGCTTGATTTTACTTCATTTGGGGGATGCAAACGGGTCTTAGTAAATTTGCAAACACTTAACCCAACCGGTAGAGTGTTCCAGCACAGTCCTCCAACAGTCATAATCCTCAGGCAGCAATATTTCTTTGCATGCAATCATTGATTAAGGCTATTGAGTTCCTGGAGTATCTTACCGCCCAAGACCTCAAGATCGGCCATTCTTTTTCACCTGTTCTACAATACTATTATAAACCATACTAATCTAAAAGAAAATAAAAAAAATCTCACAAAGAATAGAAATCACTCGTAAAGGTGAATTTTGGCAAGTTCTACAAATGGTGAGATCTCCTTGTAAAAGAAAAGGTCTTCGTGATTGCCTAATAATCTTTACAATTATCCCCCATCGAGCACTGCTCCACTAGCTCCGTGGCCAACATGTGGATTTGACATTACACATAGGTTTAAAATGTCCACCATTTTCCAGTTATCTCAGCAGGCTCCGATTGTGTGAATAGGGTAATGATTGTGTGAGTGCTTAACAGGTCGTAGAAATTTCTAGTTCTCGTATGACCCAGGGAACATCAGAAAGAAGAACCAAACCAGACAGGGTTGTCGGAGAACCGATGGCTTCTCCGACAGCCGAGAGATAAGAACCCTAACTCTTCTTTCTTCATTGATCCTCGATGTGTCCTAATCGATAATGTTCGTTTAGCGTGCAAAGACAGAATACCACAGGCAGAGAGGCGAAAATTAGACTTCCAATAGTTTTATCCTCACATAGTTCATTGTCTCCATTCTATAAGTAGGTAGCTTCTAGGAGATGGTATTTCCACCAAATACAGCCACCCACAGTCGGAAATAGAGCACAATCTGCCCGATTATCTTGGGAGCTGCAATGTAACATGCCAGAGAGGCATTATCCTAGCCTACCACATTTAGTGGGGAGAGGCCAGCATTGAGAAGAAAGCCTTCTGCAGATTATGAACACCTTGAGTACTGCCCCCCCCTGTATTTGAAAAACAGGACGTTTACTTGGATAAATTAGAGAGAAATTTAATTTGGATTAATTGTTTCCTTCTGGACACTATCTGGGTTCTCCCAATGCTGTAGAAACCCTATTTCACAGCCTCGTATAATTCAAAATGTATTTTTAAGATCCTCCTACATTGGGAACTTGCTGGGTTTGAGGCTCTCTATTTGACACCTGGAAGATGAGCCTGTGAGGTTCCGATGGATTGGTGTAATTTTCGCTCGGCCCTATCAGGAAGTTCTGTGCAGTTTTAAACGTTCCCACGTGCTTTGCTGAGCTCCTCCCACCATTACGATGACACACCCACTTCCCTGTCCCCAGAGGAGGTGACACATCGGTCATTTATCTGCTCATATTCCCAAGTATGAAGATTCTAGGTGCAGCCTGATTGGAGGACATTTAGAGGTTACAGGGTTTGGTATATTTGACAAAGAACATTGCAAATCCCGCCATCATGAAAAAAAAAAAAAAAAGGTGTTGTACTGGGGGCAAAGGATTGTGATAAAGCAAACAATGCATTGTATTTGCAACCCTTTCACCAGCATAGGGATGGAACATCTCATATAGCAAATTTCTAGCGGTAAACTCATCAAAAGGCTCTGTAAGACTGTCAGCAGCAGAGGACTGGATCCATGTTCTTAAAGTTTCTGATCAAAAGAGCAATAAAAAAATAAAAAATAAAAAAAAACTATTCACAAGATTACAAAGGGGGAAAAAATACAATTGCAGTCAATAGGAAAATGCTACAATATAACTTTAATTTATACAAGCAAATTGAATTGAAAGGAACATTTGCAACACAGTGCACCATCTTGAGCGGATGCATGACCAGGCTGTGGATTTAAAGGTCAGCTGTCTGCAAAAAATAATGAAGTTATGTTTATTTGAAACATTGCATCAAGTGTAGACATTTTAAATACAAATGCTTTAATGAAGGAATTCAAATGAAGCACCTTATTGGGCCCTCTTTGCTTGCATAGCTCTATCATGTTGTTTAGAATCTTGGGACAGATTGGTCTAATAAAAGAAGATCTGACCCACCTGACTCAAGATGTCCGCCCCCTGATAGAGCAATATAAGTAGAGAGGGCTCCATAAGGTACTTTACCTGTATTATTTCATTAAAGCATTTCTAGATCGATATTCTACAATCCAATCCTTCAATTAAGCATGACATTATTTTTTTTTTTTTTGCCGACAGTTGTCCTTTAAAGTGCAGCATACACCAACACATTCTCATTAAATAACAAATTAAAATATTTTCCCTTAACATTCGCAAACCATGATTTGGCTTGAACAGAACACGGCTCCACTACATCTTTACTGCGAAAGCAAACTGAACCCGACATTGACTGGGGTGACGAGACATTTGGGAGTTCATCAGTCTTATCAGTTAGCCCATAACGGCATGTAAACCAATAGACATTATAAAGGAAGTGGATGAAGCCAGGGATTAGCAGTCTCAGAAACCACAGCTAGTGTGAGCTACCAAACCGTGTCATCCCGTATGACCAGTTGAGGATAAGGAAGGTATCTGGTTGGGTGGCCAACAATGGCAGTATCTATTCTATACCACTTGTCCGAGGAGACCAAAGCCAGACACCTCAATAGGCAGCATTATTTGGCAAACACGCATCATTTGTGAAATAAGACATTTAAAAGCCCATCAACTTAAATTCTGCGTGAGACGCAGTTTGGTACCGCAATAACTTCAATAAACGATTGCTTTGTGGCAAAGAATAAAAAAATCCCATGCTGATAAAGCTGGTGAGTTCATAAATTAAACTCCAAAATCCATCATAGCCATTTATGTACCCCTAAACCCCAAAACTTCATCCCAGACTTTAAAAAAAAAAAATTTTTTTTAAATCATACAAATGTTTAGTTATTCTGATGATTAAAATCAGTAAGGGAGATGGAAAGCCTTTAAAATCAAAGTTCCGCATCACCTTCTCACTCATGTAGCGCTTCATCTCTTTTAAAACGGCCTTACAAAAAGATTAGAGTGGATATGCTCCCCTCATCCAATGACAAAATGTATGAAAAAAAGAAAACAAAATTTAGCACCTGTTTTGGAGAACACGGCTCCGATCAAGCACCACGTTGGAGGTGTGAAAGCCATAAGAGCTGCAGATAAAGTCTGCTGTTCCCAAATGCAGGAAATGGCCAAACCAGTCCTCGAAAAAAGGCTTTGACTCGACCTTTCTAATTGGTTTTGTCTATGACTAAGCATTATTGTAATAACCTAACTTGTTTGTGGCACAAAGATAAGAGTTGGGCAGCCACCCCAACAAGCAAGGCCACCTTTCCAAAGAGAAGCCAGGAGGGTAGAAAGTACTCTACTTATGTCCATATAAGGGACCAGGAAGTGGCCAATAGAACATCTGGAATTGTTGCAGGCCAATTGGAGGCGTTGGAATGTTACGACCCAGCAGTACCATTTTTACGACCCAGCACTACTTCATTTTCAAAGCAAAAGTGGAAAGAACCTCCTTACCTAAAACAAATCAAGGAATCCCATAACCACTTCATCACTGCAACCTATAGTTAGGACTCGCCAGTAGCTTGGAGGTTAGAGCAGCACCCAGTGCTAAGGAGCGGTAAAAATGCAAGATTTGTTTTCCTTCTTCTTTTCATACAAAAATTTTATGATATATTTTCTATTTATATATTTATTTACAGAATAAAATCACTCCGAGTGATTGGAAAGGCAGCCATCGTCACAGTCAAGCTGCTCTACTGTTCGTTCTTAGAGATATCTAGAACAGATTGCGAAAATGGGCCGGGTTACAAATGGAAAAATCAGTGGAAAATTGCAGAGATGAATCTTTTTTTTTTTTTTTCTCCTTTCTTCTTTTTAAAACAATTAAATCCAAATATCAAGCTAATTTTATCCAAATAATAATACAAAATAAAAAAATGAAAATAAAAATAGGGTCTACCTGCACGAATCACTTTGCTACATAGAAAAATCTCCAGCTAATATAAAGCACATTGTACCAATGCTCTAAAACAGTTAAGATATATACACGGGTCTAGATATATTAACAAATAGAATATTACAAAATATTAAAGAAGGCCACTGTCGCGCCCTTTCCCCAGGTTTTATTTGAAGTTGGCGTAGTCCGAGAAGGCGTCTATGTATTCTTGCACCACTCTGTAGCAGAATTCGTACTGCTCCTGTGCATAGAGGAAAGAGAAACGGGGTTAAAAAAAATGCTTTTTTTTTTTTTAGATCCATAAATCATTTTTAAAAAAAATGGAAGACAAAAAAACGACATAGGGTTCAGCATTGCCTAATCTACTTTATTTTGTTATAGTCCTGTATTCATTCTATAGCTAGAAAAATATCCAACGTTTGGCTGAATATGTGGATTGACTCGGCCAGGTGGCAGTCTATTACACAATCTAAACGCCCAAACTCTAAGAAACCTTCTCCGTGGATAAGACAATAGCGCCTTGCTTGCATGAACAATCTGTTTTCTTCCTTGGTACAAGAGTTAATAAAGTAGTGTCCCTTCTCTTTAGTAAAGCAGACTCGTATCGTTAGAGATACACACAAGTCTACCATCAGCTGGGCCGCAACTCTCACAGAGTAAGATCAGGATGCTAGTGATTTAACAGGCCAATCCAAGCAGAGGCTCGCCATTCTCACCTGATCCAAGTCTGTCCGGTGTGGGGGTCTCTTTTTTTTTTTTTTAAATCTGCTGATGCCATGTAAAAAGGAGGGTCTTTTCGCGGCACTTGAGGGCCAGACCAGTGTATCCTCATACTAGGGCCATTAAACTTTACACCTGTGCTCCTATTTTCTTTGTATGAAAATGGATGAACAGATCACCCAGAAATCATTAGCTGTGTGCAGGATTAGCTCCCCCCATTCCTGGCCTCTGCTTAAAATCACAGGTGTACATTTGTACTGTCTGTAATATTGAAAGGAGAGAATCCAGATCTCTTCATCATCACAATAAGAGCCATTTTTCCCATGTGTTGATCTGGCTGCATAAACAGGCAATCTCCTCTACTAGATTTTTTTCTGTGTGGCAAGAAAGTTTTTTTTTTTTTTTAATTTCTGTATTCAAAGAAATTCAACTGTGATGTTAAAGTTAGACATGTGCATAAACCGAACGTTCGGTTTATAGAATAGCAATAGGATTACATGTATTCCATAAGCCGAAAGTCTATAAACCGAACGTTCGGTTTATAGACTTTCGGCTTATAGAAAACATGTAGTACTAGTAATAATAGTATTACACGTATTCTATAAAACGAACAAATAAAATTAAACGAAACGAAAATAATGAACAAATTTCGTCTGAAACGAATGCAGTAATGAACGAAATTCGTTTTAGACGAAATAAATAACATTTTCGTCCGAATGGACGAAAACGAAACGAAAATTTTAGTTTTGCACATGTCTAGTTAAAGTGACGTAGTGTCTATTGAGATAACTTTATCCACTGTCGGGCAGCAGAAATAACCCATGTGTGAGTTTATTAAAGGTTTATTTTGCTTCCATTCACTAAGATTGCCTGGGGAAAAAAAAGAGTAAATATTCCAAACAAGAAAAATCTTCAGAGCTTGGAGTCGGTCTCACACTACCTGCATTTTTGGCAAAGCTGCATTTTTTTTTTTTTTTACAGTAATAGTTTTTCCACATAATACAAAATATGGAGTTCCAAAAAAACAAAACAAAATTAAAATAAAATACTGCAGATTTGGTTACGACATTTCCCCTAAATCTATAATCATTGTTTTAAAATTCAAGTGAATGCTCCAGTCTTGCTCCCGACACTTGGAGGTGAAATAATTGACGATAACACATACCAGTGTCTGGACCATGTGTGGCCTTTGTAACCTCAAGCTTTTGACTGTTTGAAAGACGTCCAGGATCCCTTCTGCTTTTACTCTCTCCAGCACGGTGCTCAGAGCACAGAATGTTCCCGTCCGTCCAGCTCCCGCACTGAGGGGAAGAATACAATGGATTAAAAACGCTCCCCGCAAAACTGACACTTGTAAAGCGAGATCTGCGCAGAGCAGGATGGGCAGCCGAGTTCTACACCCCGGGGTGAGCTCAGACTAATCAACAGTGTTAACAGAGAAGCCTGCAGTAAGTGTATAAGAAATAAATAAATAAAAGGGGATTAATGGAGGGGGGGAAACAGAAGAGGAAAAAATGGATTTCCATCTCCAAGATTGTAAAATTACTGCTGAAATAGCAGCTCTAAAAAAATCGTTTTTTTAATTGCAGTGCATTCCTTCTGAGGGCTGCAAAATGCATGTGTGAGAGAGGGAGAGGCATGTACAGATTGGGCAGGTCTGCAGAACTCCAGAGATGTCAGGAAGCTCTAATTCTTCAATTATTTCAGGACTTAGATTGAAACCACTTGCAGATTATTAATTTTCTATACTGATGAGGCTACAGGTAAATACAGCTGTATACGCAAAGAGCAGATCTGGGGAAAAGTGGAAAACTCAGATGGAACATTTCTTCGCTTCTCCAAGACATAACTGACCCAGATTGCATGGGTTGGACTCGGGAGTCACAGTAGGTGCGTTACCTGCAGTGGCCAGTGATGGGTTGGACGCGGGAGTCACAGTAGGTGCGTTACCTGCAGTGGACAGTGATGGGTTGGACGCGGGAGTCACAGTAGGTGCGTTACCTGCAGTGGACAGTGATGGGTTGGACTTGGGAGTCACAGTAGGTGCGTTACCTGCAGTGGACAGTGATGGGATGGTTTCCAGACTGTTGTTGTTGCTTTTGTACAGCGGCGATAATATTAATCATCCCTTTCCCATCCGTGGGAATCCCAACTTCTGGCCAGCCGTGGAAATGGAACTGCCTGATTTGACGGGCTTTGTTTTCCTGCACGAGAGAAGATCCATTTGTCATTATCCATTAGAATTTAATTGCACCTGCCGTGTGTAAATTAAAGAGCAGCTCTTCTAAAAGGGGGGAGTTTTCTCTCGGCTCGTTAAACCCGATCGTGTGTCTGCTACACCGTACAGCTTTCCTATCCCTGCTCTAGAGAAACACAGGCTTTAGGAGACCACATACTTTCCCATGCTTAAGGCCACGGTGATAAAACGGTTAACAGGGGAATGTAACATGGCGTGCACAGCTCTGACTTTACAGCTGTACGCCCAGATTCTGCAAAGAAGGTCTTGGGGCGGAGCCTTTTTTTTTTTTTTGCACATCTAATTATGCAAAAAGGATGCACAGTTCAACCTCAATGCAACACTCTCATTCCAAGCAAAAGTACTACTTGATTGGACCGGTACTAAAATATAAACTCTTGTCTAACAGATTATATGATGTTATTGATGCCCGCCAGTTACTTAGACGGTGAGTAGTAGCACTCGGGGACAGCACTAGGTCCTCACCCTTGTGTTGGTCACTAGTAGGTCCCGTACTGTGTAACTTTCACACTCCTCCTCTTTCTTCAGTTCGATAGTGATGTCACCAACGGGCATGACGCCTTCACAAGGCCAATACTGCGCACATTTTTCCTACAGTACAATAAAAAAATAAAAGGATCACATTAAATAAACAAAAAAAAGTGTGGTGCACGCGCCGGAAGACAATGGACTTGAGTCACGAAATAGAGAATTACAGGGGATTTAAAACGTAAGGCCAAAGTAGCAGAGTTGCCTTAAGTTTGAAATGCCCTTAGTATAATAATAATGTATAGAAACAAATAACGCTCTTTGCGTACGGTGGTTTATTCTCAAACACTGGCCAAATAAAAATCACAACCAACAGATTTAGAAAAAACTTCTAACGAAAGCATACGGATTTCATTCGGCCATTATAGCTGAAGTGACTGGTAATAACACTTCTTGCATGCGCTGTTGCTTGACTTGACCAATTTCAGTTGAGAGATGACATACAGAACATAAAATAAGAGCAAACAGTAACCCACCAACAGGAAATAGAGTGAATAAAGATACGCGTTCCAGACCGGCCCAGAGTTCCGTGGACAGATGGAATTTACTAATCTTACACTTTCTGATGTTATTACCTGTCCCCTCTCCTCCAGCTCGGTCAACATGACGATAGAGCAGGACTTCCACTCCCAGATCATTCTCCAGAAATCCTCTATAGTATGCCGCAGGGGTCCCTGGCTGACAATGTAAGAGTCCTTTTGCCGATAACCCTACAAAAAAAAGAGGAAAGAAACACAATTTTATTCTGCATTATTAGAATTATTTAACGTTAAAATGCATGGAAAACGATCGAGGCGATTTTAAAGTCGGAGTGCTCCTTTAAAAGGAGTTCTTATTACAAATACACATCATCGGATCATAAACAAGCACCTGGGAAGCCCTTGTCAAAGCGAAATGCGTTGTCCTGTCATTACAGGTAATTCCCTTAGGACTGGAAATCCAGAACCTTTTGCTGGTATAGTAAACCCAAACAGCTGGGAAGGAACGCAAATGCTGCTTTTAAATCACCTACCCTTTTAATGACATTACAGCTGATTATAAAAATAAGTATGTGGTAGTTAGGTTTAGCAGAGAAGCTCCAGCATTTCACTGAATGGCTTCCTGATCTGGAGGAAGCCCAGTGACCACAGCCAGGTGTATCAATCAGAGGCCACTGTAGAGAGGGGAAGGGTGAGGGTCCAGGTCTCCTATGGCAGGGGGTATCAACCCAGAGTGAACACTGACCCTCAAATATTACTAACAGGTGATAAGTGGCTTAGCTGCCCACCCTTATCACTAGCAGCATGAAATATGAGTAAGGCACCATGGGGGTTTATTGATATACAGGCCCCGTTTTGAGACTTTAAAAAAAAAAAAAAAAAAAAAATCGGTCTCTCCAACACTTGCTTTTCTCCAATTTCAATTTGTGGGAGTGGCCTGTTAGTGATTGACCGTTTGATACACCAATAAAGGGGAGTGTCAGTCGCTGACAGGTCTCAGCCCTTTTGAAGAACCGATGAAGCAAAAGGTCCCACGCGTTGGTTTTTACCCTACGAAACGCAGTGATATATTCTAACTGAAAGGTGATACAAAGAGAAAAATAAAATGAGGTGTTTATCTCCTGGCTTCATTTCGTGAATATTTCCCATGATGCAACATCGTCCAAAATATTCCAGCCAGTCTCACTTTACTTAATAACGTAAAACATAATTCTTGAAAAAAAAAAAATGTACATCATAAAAAATAAAAAAAAACATGCAAGACAGAACGAAGGGTTAAAATGTATTTGTCACTGTCCTTTTTTTTTGACAAGGGAGAAGGGTTTAAAGGGATAGTGTCAGTGGAAACGCCTTAAATAATATTTTTGAATTGTATATTTGTCTAAACATATTCGGTTGACGTCCAAGTCTTTAATTCTGAACAGCTATGTGATTACTTAGAAGGGTAAATACATTTTATATATTTATTTTTGGTGTAATTGCCCTTTACGAAGTGCGAGAACCAAGAAGCTGCAGGAGGAAATGTCTGAAAGGTAAACTAAATTATGCAAGTGTCAGGATTCACTCTGCATTCATAATCTGCAACAGGCGGAAAGAGCATTTAATATAAGTCTCCAGCCACATTTCGGAACTTATTTCCCCTGTGGGGTGAGCGATTCAGATATTTCCAACATTAAAACCTGCCAGCCCTCAACAGCTTCCAGAAAAGCGTAATTGAACAAACAGCGGGTCAGTGACGAGGCTCCGGATTATCAAAAAGCCCCTGGAACCTCTCAAGTGAAAGATGCCAATCAAAGCGGAACGCGTGGTCCTGCGATGTGAAAGAAATTCCCTTAGGCCTGGAGATAAAAAAAAAAAAAACCTTCTGCTTGTAGGTTGAACCCAACAAGCTGAAAAGTTAATTTGGAAACCTGTCAATTATGTCCCCAAGTCTGGGGAAAAGATAAGAAAAAGCTAGAAAAGCGTATACGTTTAAAAAAAAAAAAAATGTAAATTCCTAATATCACTAGTTACAGAAATAAGACAACATGACTTTTCCTGGCATGTCAATAGCAACGCGTTTCACAAGCTTCCCACTTTGTCGTGATATGGTTGGGTATGATTTCCTTTTCTCTGAGCTGACACATTGTTTTCATTTCCTTTAAATTTAAATTAATTTTTTAAAAAAAGGAGAGAAAAAAAAGGAACAAAATTGGAATGATTTCAATCAACAGTATGTTAGAGTCATGATTATATTAATAAACGCTATACAGTCAGTGGCATATTAAACATCTGCATCTGAGTGTTTGAGCTGGTAATGGCACATTACCTCCAGCCACAGGATGCCCAAGGATAATGGGCTTTGTGATCCAACTAGAGCTGCATGGTACCCGTTCATCATACTGGATGAGATGTGTTTTGTTCTGTGAGTCTCTGTATAAAATCATCCCAGCGTCCTCCCATACACAGTAATGCAGATGTCCAGTCCTGCCTTAATTTCTTTCCTGGACACAGATCCCAAACATGACGGTCCAGGCCAAACCTGGCCCCCAGCCCCCCAAGTGCACCTCACTGTTAGTGTATATGAACATTTTTTTTTTTTTTGCCCCAGAGACTGAGAGTTGATCTTAATATCCTCTCTTCCCTGCCTTATTTGCTCCATCCTCAACATCCACCCTGCTGTCAGATACCACCAGCAGTGCCCCTTTTTACTCCCTAGGATGAGGTCATGAACAGATGGGGGGTAGGGTTGCCACCTTTTGTTTAGAAAAATACCAGCCTTGCTACTGTGTCTCCATAGACTTAACATTGGCCGGCCGGTAAAGTACCGGCCAGGTAGCAACCCTAGATGGGGGCCACACAGGGTGGGAGCAATAGGTTACTTTAAAGGAGTTCCCACTCTCGTGGGCCTGTTCACTAAAATTTGAATTTGGAAATCGACTTTCATTTTGCGACTACCCACACCAGGGTGGATGTTGAAGTCCCATATTCACTAACTGGTAGCAAATGATTAATTTATGGGAAATATTTATTATCATTAATATTCAGGAGAAGATTAATATGGGAGGTTGTTATGTTCTGCATTACCTTTTAAACTTTTTTTTTTTTTTTTTAATTCCTTCACATATCCCACAAGTTTCTATCACATCTAGCGAAATAAATAGTTTTCAGTATTTGGCAAATACGGCAAACAATAAATAATAAATAAAATAAACACAGGAGAGCAATTGCCTTGGCCTTCACCACATCGATCTTGTTTCTCTTTCATTAACCTGATCGAACTCCGCAGGAGCGTGAAAAATAAGCCTTATTAATATTTATGTCTCGCCTGTGCGTCAATACTTCTCTGTGCTGCAAACTCAAAACCAGCACTGTACAAACCGGACTTTGCATATTTGGGTTTCACTTACACATAATGGAATCTTTCAATTAAACAGAATTGACAAAAAGGGAAGCGTGCACAGGTGCCCCAGTAAAGGGGAGGGCTTCACACAGTACTAGTATACTTCTTGTATCTCTCCTGTTTTAAGATCATTCCAAGTATCCCTACTTCCTGTATCACCTCCACTTTATGCTCTCAAAAGTATCCCTACTTCCTGTATCTCTCCCACTTTATGATCCCAAAAGTATCCCTACTTCCTGTATCTCTCCCACTTTATGATCCCAAAAGTATCCCTACTTCCTGTATCTCTCCCCACTTTATGATCTCAAAAGTATCCCTACTTCCTGTATCTCTCCCACTTTATGATCTCAAAATTATCCCTACTACCTGAATCTCTCCAGTTTTATGATCTCAAAAGTATACTTACTTCCTGTTTCTCTCCTGCTTTACGATCTTCGAAGTATCCCTACTTCCTGTATCTCTCCCACTTTATGATCTCAAAAGTATCTCTACTTCCTGTATCTCTCCCACTTTATGATCTCAAAAATATCCCTACTTCCTGTATCTCTCAAACGATACATTATTTTTTAATCCCTTTTTTCCATTTATAAATTATCCAGTTTCTGTCAAAAAGGAACCAAAATAAGGCCATATTTGTGAACCTGCACAGCCGTGGGGATTTGTGGCTGGGGAAGGATCTGGGGTGTATACTTTGGGGAGTTTGTGTCAGTCGTAAACAATTTCAGCCTTTCTCAAAATAACCCTGCTTACTGTATGACCTCACCAGCAGACCGCAAACACAAGTGACCAATTTAAACAAAATAATTGAGCACCTGTTGCGAAAAATCAGCAACACAGATTATACACAGGGAGCAAAGTCACAATAAAAGCAATCAACAAATACAGAACCCAAAAAAATAATAACTCACAGGAGATGTGAAGAAATGTTGTGTGAAGAGAACTAATCATATCTTGATTTTTGATCATTTAAGCCCAAATTTTAAATTGCTGTTCCCAGAGACATTATAGGCAAGACCCAGGGTCGTAACCTTAGAATTCTGTCTTGCATTGGAACAAAGTCTCATTCCTAGGATCTAACTACAAATCCCATCATTCCCAGCAAACCTAGGGCGATTGGGAGATCTTTACGGTAGGGATTCAGTTGCCAGGAAGACCGAGCATTTTACTCACCCCGAATCGAGTCGCAGGAATCACTCAGGCAGATTGTTAATCTTGTGCCTTTCAGGAATATTAAATTATTTATTTCACTTCTATTTATTCCGGTGCGGAAGTCCTGTATATATAAAAGCATTTGGCTACGACTAAGGAATATATTTCCTGTTGGATCTGCTAATGAGAGAGGCTCCATCGCCTACAGGTGTATAAAATCTAATTTAAGCTCATGCATCACTATAGGGGGTGTGAGTGTGGCGGGGTCGGCTCCTGTAGCCTTGGATGATTGCGCTCTGGTAAATCAATGTGGGATTTATTTTCAAACTTAAGACCAAAGTGGCAGAGTTGGTAAAATTCTCCCAATTCAACTGATTTGACATCAAATGTTCTGTTTTTTTTTCCCCTATACTACGAAAGCGAATCGAATGGGGGGAGAGTCTTGGAGCTGGTGGGAACCGATAACTTACGTCAATGAAGGAAGCGTTTACATAGTCTGTGTTCTCTTCTCCCCGTTTCACTGGAATGATTACTCTGTTAAATTCATCTACAGAGAGAGAAAAAACGGTTACTGGTAAGGGGCAAAAACAAGCAAAAAATAAATAAATGAGGAAACGTTTACACATATAGGGAGATTGCGCCAAATACTGGCACAACCGGCGTGGGCGGCAATGTATCTGCGTCATCTACACCAAACGCGTAGATTTAGGTTGTGTTGGCGACTCGTTGCGATGCAAAGACTATGTATAAAAAAATCTGCAGCCTTTTTATAGAACTCCCGACAATTTGCATTTCGGAGTTTTTATACATAGGAGCATAGTGTTAGAACACAGAGGTTCAAACACAGTTAGGTCTATTTACTAAAATGTGACTTTTTTTTTGTTGCCAAGTCAGACTCTGGGTGTCTCACAGTGAAAGTCAGACTCCAAAGTCCAATTAAAGTGAATAGACCCATATGAGCTTCATTCGTGAAAGAGAGAATTGCAGGGAACTGAGAGAAGTTGGAAAAATTCGGTTGAATTGGAGAAGTTTTCCAGCTCGGCAACTTTGGCCTTAAGTCTGAAATTCCCTGTTTCATAAATAAAGCCTTATGGAAGGGAAAGAGAAGACCTGCTAGAATAAGATGTCAGTCTAACACTTGAGAGGATAAGCATCGCTTTACACAGATGGTGGTGGTGGATGCATGGATTAGCATTCCTGCAGAAGTGGTTGAGGTTCAAATAGATTAAAGAGGAAACATCACACCTTGTTACAAGGACTTACAGGGAATTATCTGGAGGACTCGGTTTTTCTTCATGTTTGCTGGCAGGTTACCTGTCCTCATCTTATCATTCTGAATTTTGATAGAAGTCAGCTTCTGTGTAGGGGGGGGAAACAAAAATACACATTGGGGTCATGAATAGTGTTGAGCTTTCGGTTTATGTAATACATGTAATGCTATTGCTATTCTATCAACCGAAATAGAGTCCCCATTCATAAGAATAGGTCAATTGACCTATTCGTATGAATGGGGACAATCTTACCCACATTTTACTTCATTTTGCAGCCCTCTAGCCCTTTCCAGGACTTTTTATAGAGCATTTTAATGGCCAAAAGTTCGTGTCCCCATTGACTTCACGAGCACGGACCCGAACATCCAGGTGTCCGCTCAACTCTAGTCATGAATAAACACGGCGCACACGCACTGCCTCCCCGAACGATTTTTATACCCACTGCTTTCTCATTGGTCACACAGTGTTCTAATTTGGAACACTGACATACAGATTCAGGAGTGGTCTATTGCCCCCAATGCTTTTGATCTCCGGTGGGATTATGTTACAGACATATACTACAAAAAGTTCCTGCACATACTACACGTTAAGATCATGGGTTTGGAATATATATATATTTACAGTCACTCAGACTAGATAATGTCCTGACTAGTGTTGTATTTTGTGTCACTAGACTTGTTCTGCTCCTGGGCAGGTTTAATGTCTGGCCTGGTAGTTTGAACTCCCCTGTTGCCCAAGATTCTAATTCAGAATGTGGCCCCTCAGATCCAGAGGCAGCATTGGTCATCAGGAACTTTACAGCCCTTACCTTAAATTCCTCCTCCAGCCCGTTGCTGTTATTTCCAGGGATCTTATTGTACAGCTTTTGCAGGTGGGTCTCTAGAGAGGTGACTTCCAGCTCTGTGTCTCCATAGAGATAATGTTCCAGAAGAGCTTGGTAAATGAATACATACTGCATCTAAAATCACAGAGAGGGAAGAGGAGAATGAAGATAAGAAGGAAGCACAAGATCTAGAACATCGAGAAGAAAAAAAACATAATTACAACAACAAAAAAACGCATGGACCGGAAGAATGGGCACAAAATTACTGGCACACCCTTATGGAGAAGCTACAAGTTGATCCCCTCTGAAAGATCTCTGTGCTAGCAGAGAGAGACCCCCAGACCTAACGGACCGCGATCAGATGAGCGGGGCAAGCCCCACAGGATAAGAGCTTGCTCTCCCGGAGAGACACAGCAGTGAACACGCGTGTATCTATAACGATACATATTACGTTTCAGAAGGGGAACCTTTCCTTGCTTCCTCTAGAAAGGATTAGACATAAGGCTGACTCCACTTGTTGTGACTTTAATAAAAGTTTATATCTATTCCTAAGTTGTACATCCAGCCATGTTTATCTGCTAGAAGACTTATCTACTGGGTCACACCTGGCTGTGCACAGCATTCGTTCCACCACTAGGTGGCATGTGGGACAAAAGTAGTAGATCTGGCATTAAATAGTTTTATTCTTCCATAAGCCAGGTAACATGTATGGAGCATCCAGTGGGGTATTTGCTACAAGGATGTTTAACTGCTACTCCTAAATCAATTACTCACGTAGCTTTGGCTGCTTACTGGGTTGGTATGCCCAACTTTATTACTACTGAGATCTAAAGGTATACACGTGTTCCATGTTGTGTGTGTGCATGTGGTCAGCCCGTTACATGCCTCCTGAATACCAGATACAAATATGTAAAGGGACCCCCTCAACCTAAACACGGTTTGCACTATGAATGGAGAGAATGAAAAATGAGTAATGTTAGAAACAGTTCAATATATAAATTAAATCAACACTTTAAATTTTAGAGGGGCAAAGATTTAAAAGTAAAAAAAAAAAAAAGAAAAAAAAAACTCATACTTCCCAAACATTCTGTTTCCTAATAAATACTCCCCCTAGTGGGCAGTTTGCAATATTGTCAGGGAAAGGAATATTAGACTCAACAGAAAATTAAAGGGACTGTATAGGCTATACATGGCGGATACCGCGAATGTCGAGAATAAAAAATGATTGAAAATTATCTACACATTGTGTTAGCAAAATTGAAGCAAATGCCTAAGTTAGGAGAAAAATGTGTTAAAAAAAATATATTATTCTTTTATTATTGATTTTTTTTATTTTGGGTTCAAAAAAGTAGGGGTTATGTCAGCAAGTATTACTTTACTAAGAGGGTAGTGGATGTATGGAATAGCCTTCCAGTAGAAGTGGTAGAGGTAAACACAGTGAAGGAGTTTAAGCATGCATGGGATAGGTATAAGGCTATCCTAGATATAAGATAAGGTCAGGGACTAATGAAAGTATTACATTACTGAGAGGGTAGTGGATGTATGAAATAGTCTTCCAGTAGAAGTGGTAGAGGTTAATACAGTGAAGGAGTTTAAGCATGCGTGGGATAGGTATAAGGCTATCCTAGATATACGATAAGGTCAGGGACTAATGAAAGTATTACATTAGTGAGAGGGTAGTGGATGCATGGAATAGTCTTCCAGTAGAAGTGGTAGAGGTGAATACAGTGAAGGAGTTTAGGCATGCGTGGGATAGGTATAAGGCTATCCTAGATATAAGATAAGGTCAGGGACTAATGGAAGTATTACTTTACTGAGAGGATAGTGGATGTATGGAATAGTCTTCCAGTAGAAGTGGTAGAGGTGAATACAGTGAAGGAGTTTAAGCATGCGTGGGATAGGTATAAGGCTATCCTAGATATAAGATAAGGCCAGGGACTAATGAAAGTATTACTTTACTGAGAGGGTAGTGGATGCATGGAATAGTCTTCCAGTAGAAGTGGTAGAGGTTAACACAGTGAAGGAGTTTAAGCATGCGTGGGATAGGTATAAGGCTATCCTAGATATAAGATAAAGCCAGGGACTAATTAAAGTATTACTTTACTGAGAGGGTAGTGGATGCATGGAATAGTCTTCCAGTAGAAGTGGTAGAGGTTAATACAGTGAAGGAGTTTAAGCATGTGTGGGATAGGTATAAGGCTATCCTAGATATAAGATAGGGAACTGGAGACTAATAAAAGTATTTAGGATATTGAGCAGACTAGATGGGCTGAATGGTTCTTATCTGCAGACACATTCTATGTTTCTATGACATCACCTGCAGCTTAATTTGCATTTCAACAAAAAATGTGTGTAATTTGCATATCATGCCACACGGTGATGTCATAAGCAGGAGACCCCGTTTTAAAGCAGGTATTTCTCTTATGTTGTGCATTTGCCAGCACAATGTATAGCTAATTTGTCATCATTTTGTATTCTATACATTCACCGTATACCCGGTCCGGGGAGTTCTGATACCAGTCCATCCTTTTACTTACATCCGTCTGAACCATCTGACAGCGCTGAGCTCGGATCCGGCTGACAAAGCCATAAACGTCTACTTTCTTCTCCGTGTTCATCATGTCCAGCATGGCGTCGATGACGATGAACGTACCCGTCCGCCCCACTCCGGCGCTGCACAAACAAAAACGCTAGTAATATCTGTCTGTCACAGACATCAGTCAGCATGTTATACTGGATTATGGCCAGGGCTGTTAGTTCGGCTGTGTGTCTATGTAGGAAGACTTGCTCGATCCTCTCACGTTAATCATTATATGATTCATGATTTAATAAAATAAATGAGGCATAATTAGTTCACTAATAAATCCCTGCGGCAGTCAACTCTTCCACCAGACAATAGGAGACGTGAATTCAGAGGTGATGTATGGTGAATCTATGGTACTTATACCCCCCAGGGGGAAATGCAGGCCTTCAAAACACTTCTATTGCGTCAGAAGAAGACTGCAAAATGAAGGGTGGTGTGGAAGGCAGTGTGAGCCAGAAAGGGAGAGAGACAGGAGCGGATACAGAGGGGAGCAGGCACTGGTTGGTATACAGAGGGAGCAGGCGCTGGTTGGTATACAGAGGGAGCAGGCGCTGGTTGGTATACAGAGGGAGCAGGCGCTGGTTGGTATACAGAGGGAGCAGGCGCTGGTTGGTATACAGAGGGAGCAGGCGCTGGTTGGTATACAGAGGGAGCAGGCGCTGGTTGGTATACAGAGGGAGCAGGCGTTGTTATACAAAGCAGGAGCCTGATGAGTGGTTGGAGAGAGGATGAATATTGGTTTGGGGGCTACCATGGATTAAAGAGAAAGAGGAAAAACAAAAATGAGCCGGAGTTCCGGAGTGAGAGAGCGAGGCAGTGGAAATGGAAGTAATGGGATGATAATAATGAGAACTTTACGTTGCTTTCTGCAGGACTCCGGGTGGATTGGGGTCAAAAACATTTTACAAAACACTGCGTTAGATCATGTGAAAACTAGACATGGGGTTTTAGTTTGAATAGCTGTGTGAGGTCAGCTATAGAATAAAGATGGATGCCCCCCAACAGCCTTCCCTTTACTGTACACTTCTTCTTGTGCCCAGGAGGTTGTATACTCCTTTCTAGGTATTTGGGTTCATGATGATTTAGGAATGACCTGTTAGTCTTTTGTTCACTTAATAATTAGTTTTGTTTAGAAGATATCACTAGCGCAGTCTGGGGGGAGAAACAAGTAAGCCGTCAACTCCTTTCCTGGAGCTGGTGCTATTTTTACATATCAATTACCATGTGGGAATTAATGTAGGTACGCCTACTAATGTTAGTTAAAAAAAAAAAGCATGGCAATAATTAACCCCTTAATGACCTCGTCTTTCCCTTGGTGACAATTGCGGTTTGACATTTCTGGGGTGTTTGTGTTTAGCTGAAATTTTTCTTCTTTCTCACATACTGTACACACACAAATGATATATTGTTTTTAATCGCTATAAGAAGGGTTTTCGTTAGATACCATTATGTTCATCATATCTTACAAAACAAATCCTAAAAAAATATGATGAAAAAATAAAAACACTTTTTCTAACTTTGACCTAAAAAAATATTTACACAAAACACAAATCGGTTAAAAAAAGGCCCCATCTAAATAGTTTCAAAATTTTGTCACAAGTTCAGAAATATGCTTGCTTCCATGTTCTAGGGCAATAACCAAAAATAGTTTTTTTTGTTTTATAACCATTTTCACCTTTTGACCCCGAACCCTAAATGTAACCCTAAGTCTAACCCCTTTGCTAACCCTTATCTGAGTTGCCGGCTGGATGTGCCTGGCACATCCTTTGTCACGAAGTGGGTTAAGGGATTAAGACTTTCTGTGTTACATAGCACAATGGTGTCCTCTCCATGAAGAACTCCCATAACCTTGGCTTTTGGTGGCCACTGACCTGCAATGCACGACTATGGCTCCTGCATACTGTGGGTTGCAGGTCTTCACCTTCTTCAGGAATTTAAGCATCCCGATGGGGGTAAAAGGCACCCCGAAATCCGGCCAGCTTGTGAAGTGGAACTGGGTGACGAGTCTTTGAGGTTTTTTGTTGGTGACGTCGCCAACCTACGAATTCCAAAAGACGTTAGTGTACATCACAATCACCTCTCAGGGATGGGAGAAATCGTCAGCCCCCACGGGCTCATACCCAGGCTCAATAAATAACCACACGTAGTGTGTAACCGGATCCGTAACTAGGAAAATAAAAAGGGTATTGGCCTCGGTCCCAGAGTGTACCTGTTGGATGCAGAACTTCCGTACTGTGTAGTCCACCAAAACCGTCATATCTTCCACCGAGACACGTATATTGCCATATGTCCAACAGCCTTGATCTGGCCAGTACTGGGCACATTTGCACTGCAGACAGTAAAGAGCAAAATGTCAGTAATGTCGTGTAGATCGTTCTTGGCCGGTACTGAAGCCAAGGTCTATACATGGACCAACCTACGAGCCAATGCATTGGACAAACGCTCCATTTTACAGTTCAGTAGATATAGGGCTTTATTAATAAACGTGCGAACTTAAAGCCAAGTATAGCAGCATTGGAAAAATGTTCTTAAATGTCTCCAACTCCGCTACTTTGGCTTTAAGTTTGAAAATTTCCTTCTCTATTCCCTGTATCATGAATAAACCCAGAAATAATTCTAAATAATGGAGACCACAAACAAACAGAGAGCTTTATTCAAAGGCAGTGGTTTTAGAAGGATTTAATGGCACACAGCTTGCCGATCTAAAACATCATATTCCAGCTACAACAACAACTCCCATGACTCCAGTACAACATCTAGAGAAGCCTGCAAATGTATGTGTGTCTACAATACAGTGAGTGCAACTTTTTGCTATATATATTATTATTTTTAACAAATCTGCTTCATGCTCAAATAAGCCTGTTGAAGCCTTTGCAATAATCCATTATGTGTCACTAGAAGTTTAGAAATGACACAGGCCAGATAGGTAAAGTGTGTGATAATCAACAAATTCGAAGACAGACTATAGAGGGTCATGTACTAAAAAAAACGCAAATATATTTGATGTGCAAAACTATTTTTGTGCTTTGCTCCTATTGCAATGTACTAAACATTTAACACTCACATAGTACATACGCGCAAACTGCGAATAAAAACCAGGCAATTTTGCGAATATTTTTTCGACCTCTTCTGATAGCGCTCACTAAAAGCTGGTGTCATTTCACACGCAAATAAGAATTATTTTTCACAAAATAATTGCAAATCTCTTTAGCGTGCGCAAATCTAACCGCAATTTATTAGCGCAACTGGAAAAATGCACGCTAAATAAAAATAAACGGAAGAGGCGCAAATCAGGGGAAAAAAGCGCAAAATGTTACAAATAGTCTCCTTAATCATGTCTTACCTACTTTTTTCCCACTGAACAGTACATATGCTTAGTACATAACCCCCATAGAGTGAGAAAACGGGATTACGAGGGCAGTTGACTAACCTGGCTGGCTAATTAGCAACCACTTCACAGAGACGTGGCAACCAGACACACATTTTAAAACCAATGATCAAACCACCCTATGTGGCATACTAAAACCCCTTCTAGAATATCTTGGTTTCGAAGACATTACTTATTGAGTAATGGAGAGAAAAAAAAACCCATAACTCATAACCCCAAAATGGGAACACTGATCGCTTCCCATGTACCTCTTTCCGTTCCTTCAGATTTGTGACCATCACAATGGTGGCTGTGTTCTGCTCCCAGATCATTCTCCAGAAGTCATTCACAGTCTCCTCTTTCGGTCCTTTAATAGAAAGGGGTGTATATGTTATATAGAAATAGTGCTTTTTACATCTGGTGGGTTACGCACAGGGTATTATTATACAGGTCAGGTAAGCAATATATTTTAATCTCACTTTGGCCACACTTGGGTTTGACCCATGCTGGACTAAAAAAAGAAATAAAATTTAAAAAAAAACACCCAAATTCATCTTTTTTTGGTTTCACTTTGACCTCCCACCTTCCAACAATGGCAGAAGGCGATAGATGTAAATGAAAGGCGCAAATGCGTGATCTAAACTAGGCTTTTTTTTTTTTCTTTCCAAAAACTGTTAAAACACATTTAATTTGCCAGGATCCAATTAACACTAATTATGTCTGAATTACAGAGTTTTTCTCACTGTGCCCCTTTAATACATAACCCTGTGACGGTGTGTGTGTGTGTGATGGCAGCACATTAAAGTCTTGGCCAAAATGTAGACCCTCCAAGCAGCTATGAACACAGGCAAAAAAAAACAATTCGGGAACATTAGAAGATTTAAATAAAGAGCAATTCGCAAGCAGAGTTCTAAATGTGGAGCAGTAACCATGGTAGTCCCTGTGTTTGTCCGAGGTTCAGAATGTTACCCCAGGAATGCTGGCGTGTGCTTACCCTGTGCAGCAATAAACTTGTTTTTCTCTTGGTATCCCTGCAAAAGAGGAGCATATTTCACATTTAAAAATCACCTCCCTTAAAACGTATGTGACCAGTTCTCACCATCTACAGCTCTGCTCACACACGGGATTTCTTACGCCTTTAAAAAGATCATTTTTCTTTTGTTGTCAACTGCAAAACACTAACAAACCTGAACCCACACACACTCGTAGGGGGCGCCATTCACACAGTGTTACACTTTGCATTGCAAATCTGACACTTCCAGCATTAACCCCTTAGTGATAAGACATTTTCACCTCGACTTTCCCTTGGTGACAAGGACTGTTTTGACATTTCTGGGGTGTTTGTGTTTAGCTGCAATTTTCTTAGTTCTCACATACTGTACCCACACAAATGATATGTTGTTTTTATCGTCATAAGAAGGGCTTTCATTAGATACCATTATGTTCATCATATCTTATAATTTATTATTAAAAAAAATCATAAAAAATGTAAAAAAAAAAAAAAAAACTTTTTCTAACTTTCACCTAAAATATAATTTACACAAATACAATCATTAAAAAAGACTCCATCTAAATAGTTTCTAAATGTTGTCCCGAGTTCAGAAATATGCATGTTTCCATATTTTTGGGTATTTTTTTGCGAGTTATGAGGCAAAACCCCAAAATACCGTTTTTTGTTTTTTTCCTATATTGACCTTTTGACCCCAACCCGAACCCAAAATGTAACCTTAACTTGCCCAGTTTTCTAAATACTTTTATATTAGTCCCCAGTTCCCTATCTTATATCTAGGATAGCCTTGTGCCTATCCCAATCATGCTTAAACTCCTTCACTGTGTTTACCTCTACCACTTCCGCTGGAAGGCTATTCCATACATCCACTACCCTCTCAGTAAAGTAATACTTCCTGATATTACTTTTAAATCGTTGCCCCTCTAATTTAAAACTAATTCTAATGTCCTCTAGTTGTGGTAGTTTTTCTTCTTTTAAATATACTCTCCGCCTTTACTGTGTAGATTCCCTTTATGTATATAAATGTTTATATCATATCCCCCCCCCCCCCCACCCACACCCCCGTCATGTCTTTTCTAGAAGATAAGGACAGGGACTAATTAAAGTATTACTAAGACATTGATATCACCCCAGTCATTTCTAGATCTGTAAAACGCAGTGTGTGAGTTTATCTGTCTATTCTGTACTAGCGGAAATAGGTTTATCTAGAAGATAAGTCTTGGTAAACTTTACATGAGGCTTTCAAGAGAGCAACACACTTACATTGATAAAAGAGGCGTTAATGTAATCCGAATCTGGAACTCCCTCGATCGGTGATAAGTGAAGTCGGGAATGATCATCTGTAGAGAAACATTCAGGGTCAAAGCTCATAAACAAAGCCTACATATCATGACACAACTAGGATTGAGAGCTGAAGCGCTGTCCATTCAGACTAGAGCAGCCGATCAATCCCTGAATGGGAGCGCTATGGATGCTGTATGGTTTATATGGGCCATATCCTCTCTCATTATTAGTCCATTCTACAAGGCAGGTAGGTAATTAACCTAAAAACACACTTCTAAAAAGGTTTTTAGCAAATCCCCCAGACCCAGAAGGCATTGCAATCCATGTGCAAAAAGTCTATTATTAGGGAACATTTCAATCACTAATGTGATGCCAAGTATAGAAATACAGAATGTGTCACCGGCAGATAAGAACCATTTGGCCCATCTAGTCTGCCCAACTTTCTAAATACTTTTATTAGTCCCCAGTTTCCTATCTTATATCTAGGATAGCCTTGTGACTATCCCACGCATGCTTAAACTCCTTCACTGTATTAACCTCTACCACTTCTACTGGAAGGCTATTCCATACATCCACTACCCTCTCAGTAAAGTAATACTTTCATTAGTCCCTGTCCTTATCTTATATCTAGGAGAGCCTTATACCTATCCCACGCATGCTTAAACTCCTTCACTGTATTAACCTCTACCACTTCTACTGGAAGACTATTCCATACATCCACTACCCTCTCAGTAAAGTAATACTTTCATTAGTCCCTGGCCTTATCTTATATCTAGGATAGCCTTATACCTATCCCATGCATGCTTAAAGTCATTCACTGTATTAACCTCTACCACTTCTACTGGAAGACTATTCCATACATCCACTACCCTCTCAGTAATGTAATACTTTCATTAGTCCCTGGCCTTATCTTATATCTAGGATAGCCTTATACCTATCCCACGCATGCTTAAACTCCTTCACTGTATTAACCTCTACCACTTCTACTGGAAGACTATTCCATACATCCACTACCCTCTCAGTAAAGTAATACTATCATTAGTCCCTGCCCTTATCTTATATCTAGGATAGCCTTATACCTATCCCATGCATGCTTAAACTGCTTCACTGTATTAACCTCTACCACTTCTACTGGAAGACTATTCCATTCATCCACTACCCTCTCAGTATAGTAATACTTTCATTAGTCCCTGGCCTTATCTTATATCTAGGATAGCCTTATACCTATCCCATGCATGCTTAAACTGCTTCACTGTATTAACCTCTACCACTTCTACTGGAAGACTATTCCATGCATCCACTACCCTCTCAGTAAAGTAATACTTTTATTAGTCCCCAGTTCCCTATCTTATATCTAGGATAGCCTTGTGCCTATCCCACGCATGCTTACACTCCTTCACTGTATTAACCTCTACCACTTCTACTGGAAGGCTATTCCATACATCCACTACCCTCTCAGTAAAGTAATACTTTCATTAGTCCCTGGCCTTATCTTATATCTAGGATAGCCTTATACCTATCCCAAGCATGCTTAAACTCCTTCACTGTATTAACCTCTACCACTTCTACTGGAAGACTATTCCATACATCCACTACCCTCTCAGTAAAGTAATACTTTCATTAGTCCCTGGCCTTATCTTATATCTAGGATAGCCTTATACCTATCCCACGCATGCTTAAACTCCTTTACTGTGTTTACCTCTACCACTTCTGCTGGAAGGCTATTCCATACATCCACTACCCTCTCAGTACAGTAATACTTCCTGATATTACTGTTAAATCGTTGCCCCTCTAATTTTATGACAGAGGCTGAAACAGAAAAGTGGGAGATGGAGAAAGTGATACAATGTAACCCAGGGAATAGAAGCCAGACACACATGTAGGTCAGACTGCTAACTGAAACAGGCGGGAAAAACAACTGAAGAGGGATTCTGCTAGACCTGGCATCTCTTAAAAGGCAGTATTTCAATTAAAAAACATTTCTTTCTTTTTTTAAAGTGTCAGCCCCTTTGAAGATTCCAGGAAGCACATCTCCTAGTGCTGGTTCAAATTCCTGTACTTTACCAGCGATATAATGTAAACTAATCATGATAGAAATGTAATTTATTAAGGAGATAAACTAGAAAGGACAAAGAGAGCATATTTAAGCAGGAACCTTTCCCTGCTACTTCTATTGGTTTTTATAAGCATTGTGCACTGCTGAAGAATATCTAGTTTGTCATTTAGACATGTCAGGGTGGGCAGTTCAGTCACCCAGCAAGGAATGCAATCGCTCAGTTCACTAATTCACTGTTTCCATTGCAACAGACTTGGATTTTTTTTATTTTTTTTAATGGAAAGTATTGAGGAACCTATTTGGGACTAAGTAATTCCACTGGTGACCAACTTGTCTGAAATAAAAAAAAATAGACTTTTACACAATTAATTAATAGTAAGCCCTTAAAAGGGGCTCGCAAGCAGTATATAAACTGTGAGCGTGGAGAACCAAAGCACTTGAAAATGATCAATACGTTGTGTAAAAATATTCCGAAACACTAATATGTTGGGGGGGGGGGGGGGGGGACGACAGCACGACCCCTGACAGTGTCCCTATAAGTATCTCCTGGAAGGAATAATATTTTTATTTTTCCACGGCACAAGCAGTTTACACTAAATCTAACAAAACAAACTTATATATTACAGTAGATGGCATAATTAACTGCTGAAAACTGCCAGTGCGGACAATTGCCAGTGCCGACAATTGCCAGTGCGGACAATTGCCAGTGCCGACAATTGCCAGTGCCGACAATTGCCAGTGCCGACAATTGCCAGTGCCGACAATTGCCAGTGCCGACAATTGCCAGTGCCGACAATTGCCAGTGCCGACAATTGCCAGTGCCGACAATTGCCAGTGCCGACAATTGCTTTTTTGGCAGAATATACGCAGGGGGAAAAAATGTTTTGTGTAGCCCTAAACTATTAAGGCATGTTACATTTGCAAAGGCCGCAGTGAATAATGTTTGGATGGAGCACAATCAACCTGTCTCGCCAAAGGCAGTTTCAGAGAGGCAGAAATGGCCTGACTGTTGCATAGTACCTCTCTAAATATTGTAAGATCCGTTACAGATGGCAGAATGTGTTGCTATGTATAAATAACATTATGATTATCCCCATTTTCATTTCACTGACCACGTCTATATTGCTCGGCCTACTTTAAAAACACGCTGTTGATTTAAAACGTAAAGTGTAATTACTGCTATTAATGTGTACTATGACAATAACACATCCTTCAGTGGTTTCATAGAATTAATCAGGCACGATATACAAAGTAAGAAACAGAGAAACTTAACGACAGGTAAATAATACACAAGAAATAAAAACATACACGGTAATATATTGACATATCTGTTTTTCTCCTTGTTCTCTTCTTTGGATGCAGCTTCACAGGTGGCTTGAATCGGACAGGCAGGGAGCGCCTGCAATTGTCACAAGCAAATACAAGTTATAAGGGACATAAGAGAATTAAGAATAGATATTAGTATGCAGAGGTGACAATGCCAATATCAACCACTAGAGGGCGGCAGAGTCTCATTCAATGAGCTTCCATATACAGGAAATGCAACCTCTTCGAACATTGTGCGAGGCCCGGATTTGGTCACATTGTGATGACATCATATATTGCTAAGCACATCCTCCCACCACTCTACCATAGTTGTCAAAATCGGCCATGTTTCCAGGGACACATATTTGCTCCACATGCTGCAGAAAGAGCATGCAAAGTGCAGCCCGGCAGTATGTAGGCAGGATATATACGCAATCCAATTAATTAATCAGGGTGGAGATCTCATAGGACCTACCATGATTATTTAATTGGATTGTGCGTATATCCATCCTACATACTGCCGGGCTGCACTCTGCATGGTCTTTCTGCAGCATGTGGAACAAATATGTGTCCCTGGAAACATGGCCAGTGTTGGCAACTATGCTCTAAGGGTTAAGAGTTACATTTCTCTGTGATAGATGCACATGTGGAATAATAAATCAGAGTTTTTAGAATGGTGCATTCTTACAAAACAATGTTAATAATTCTAAAATAATAATCACCTTTCCTTTCCAAAGTCAATATAATGGAAAGTGTACATCTGTATCAATATCACTCTCATTGTACAGCGCTGTGGAATACGGTGATTTATTTATAAATAAAGGGTATAATAAAGATATATTAATGATTAATGTTCATGCATAGTCTTGTTTTCGCCATAGTCCTGTTTATGGGGGTCCGGCCCCTTGAATTAATGCTACCTATGCACAGTGCACAGGCAGAAATTGTACTTAAGCAGTGTAAGTGTGTTGGCGGTTGTTCAATGATGCAAATTTGAGTGACAGCACTTAGTACTGTGTGCCCACTTCAGGCTCTGCCCCAGCCTCATCCCGGGTACCATGTCCCAAAAAGTTGTCAAGTGTGTCCACTGAATTAGCTTGCATCTAAGGTACATTCACCCCAAGATTCCAATTCCTCTCTGTGAGTTGGGGAAACAAGGCCCCAGCTCAGAGCGCCAGTGAGAGAGTAGAGGGAAGGGCACTAAAAGTCTTCTAAAATGCCCAATCTTGATGAATATTTTTATAACAAACACTTGTGTATGGAATTGATCACACCTTTCTCTAGTTCATAGTTGCCAACATTCCCAAGTTTTCCAGGACAGGACAGTTTGGGGGGGGGGGGGGGGGTCTCCCCAAATTAATACTGCCTCATGCACAGCACACTTAACACTAAGTAATGGGCTCCAGTCACCTTGGGTAAATAAAAAAAACCTGCTAAATTAATTCTCATTTTGGTCTGGAGTTTGACCTTTTGGCCCCAACCCTAATGTAACGCCAACCCTAACTCTAGCCATTAGTTAAAAAATAAAACACAATTCTATCTATCCTCTAGGGGCAGTCTAGCAACATGATCACTTCCGAAGCTCTCTGCCAGTACAGGGCAACACCATGCTGTCTCTCAATATGGCACCTATGATTGTTCTGTGGAGCTATCGCATTTCGCCCTGGGCCAAGTTTGGGTGTTGCTAAATGCCTCAATATTGGGGCATTAATACAGCATTAAAACAGTGCACGTCTAACAGTATCTGTCCCAGGTAACCTTGACCTCAATGCTGTGGGGTCACTCTTAATGCCATCCCCTTTAGTCTCCGCCCCTTCTCACCCCAGGATCGCCAAAGACAGACTTGGCAAGTAGGCAATGCTATTCGCCAGATCTGATGTTTTTTAGCCCACACATCAAACCTGTCTGAATCCGTTTTGTACTTACATTAAATTCCTCCCGAAACATCTTGTTGTCGTCGGCCATGCGCCTGTTAATCTCTTCCTCAAGCTTATCTACGGGTAGCGGGGGGTACTTCCGGTTGGTGCTGGGGGATCGCGCCAGGAGAGGCATGCTCTGCGGCTCTGTAATGTTCACATTCCAGTCAGGGTCACAGACACCACCATTTGGTATATTTAACAATAAAATGTATCCAGCCAGACATCCAACCAGTGGTGTATCTTGGTTTTGTGCTGCTCTAGGTAGACAAAATTCGGGCACCCCCCCCCCCCCCCACATTGCACACCTACGACATGTCCCATCACCTGCTCTATACCAACTAACCACCAACAGATGAAAAATACACCATTTTTTCAAAAGCAGAACCGCCCAACTTAATTAAAAGTTTTAGAATGTTGCCATTCCTCCGTCTTTAATGAATTAGCGATGGTGCTGTTATGGCACAGGGGGGGGGGGGGAATTTGAAGGACCCAACACTTAACAGTCCGCCACCAGTCTTGTTACCTGTGTCGTCAGCTCTGCCATTGGACAAGCGGAAAGAGTTGGAATGGCTGCCCGCCTGCTTGTACTTCTTGAACCTAAAAAAAACAAGCGAATAAATCAATACCTTTTTATAAAGCTAAATTCACATTGCACACGGCCATTAATAATTTAATGATATTACACAATCCAAGAAGGGAAAACCCATAAAAAAAAAAATGGTTATACGTTTTTAGATCGTTCCAGCCAGTTTATTTTCCGTTTATTGTACAAACAAATTGTATTGTATTGTATATCCAATACATGTGAGAAAAGCAATTTGTTGTGGAGTTTTACATTGAAAAATAATTTCAGGGGGGAATCTAAATTCAGTGACATTTGGTAAGGAGGGGCTTGGAGACATGGGCAAGAATGCAGATTTCAGGAGGACCAGACAGATCGGTTGCTTTCTTGCTGTACTTGTATTTTTTGGGTAACTGTAGGTAGAATTGACGCTGCAAACAGACTTCAAGCTCCAAATTGCAGAATCGACAACATGTCTACGCCAAGCAGAAGAAATGTTACATATCTTGAGGTCAACAAGAGAACCACATGTTGTGGTCACAACAGGATGTCTACACCTTAACCCCGACATGCACAGCTGGGAACAGATGCTTTGTCCATGTGAAAGAAATAATCCAAATAACTTGCCACAAATGACCTGGATGAAGAGTAACCAATGCTCTACTATTACCTGTCTCTATTATTAAAATTTAAATATATATATATATATATATTACCTGCCCATGCAACACACTCATTCTGAACCCCCAAAAAAACCCTGCATTAATTACGGACGGTATTTGCCCCAGCTGTAATCACAGGCATTCTAGAAATCTCCCGTTATGCTAACGTCACACTTCCACTGCTGGAATTTGCCACACCTTCAATAAAAATAAATACTCTTTGCCCTTTTTTCCTCCTGATCATTTTCTGCTGGATACAAAAAAAAAACACAACTTTGCTTCACAATTTTGTTGGTTTTAAATCAAATGACACGAATTCAGCTCAGAGACAATTATTCTTGTAGTATTACATTCATAATCCCATGTCTTCATTCGCCCCATCCCCTCGAAATCCTATCCACTTTCTTTGCACTATCACAGCCACTTTAGTAACCGCTTATCGTTAATTATTTTCAGATCTGTTCGCTTTTTATTTCTTTTTTTTAACATTTTTTGTAAAAAGATCACTTAATCTGTCTTTGGCCTAGGGGGGCATATTGCATCACCGGCCCTTTGCCTGCGTGAAAAACTGAGAAAACCGCGCACAGCCAAAGAAATCACAGTGACGGAAAACTAACTATGTTACACTTTCACAAGATTATTACTTTTTGAACAGTTTTGGGTCGATTTTTTAAAATGTGTCGTTTGTATCCTGTCCGGAGTAAGTCTGAGAAACACAGGTCAGTGAGAAAAATAATAGAATCCTACTTGGAATTCCAATAAATCAAACGACAGACTGTGTTAGATGAAGACAGACAGACAAGTTAGAGCAGGGCTCGACAAACCCCGGGCGCCAGGTCGCCATGGCGACCAGGAAATTAGACCTGGCGCCCGGGTATTGGCACCCCTCACCTCTGGGATCCATGGGGTTTTTGCTGTTCCTTTGGACAGCGCAGCGCGAGGATTGGCAGCATGTGCCATTTTGCACAGACTGCCAGCTCTGCCCCCTCGCACATCGCGCTTCACAGTCTTAGTTCCAGGGAGCACGTGACATCCGTGTCACATGACAACCCGGCTCTCAACAGGATGGGCTTGAACGATGGTCTGTGACTGGCAGACTGAGATGAAATGGAAGTGCTCCCCGCCCCTGCAATCAAGCAAAGCAGCAGGGATGGGGACACACTGACACACGCAGCTTTTATTTGATTTATTTAACAAAAAAAAACGGTTAACTTGTCAGGTCTGTATGTCAATGTGTCTGTCTATCTGTCTATGTATGTCTTTTTGACTGTCTATGTCTGTCTCTGTGACTCTCTGATTTTCAGTGTGTGTTATTGGAACTGTGTGTGTGACAGTCTGCGAGAGTATGTGTTTACATGACTCTGTGATTGTGTGTATTTTTGCGTGGCTGTGTGTGTGTGTGTGTGTGTGTGTATGTGCGGTTGTCTGGCTCCTAAAAAAAAAAATTAATTTGTCAAACCCTGAGTTAGAGAACCCTGATCACAGGACCTCGCTCACGCCAATAAAACGGATATTAATTGTAAGCGTTGAAAATAATAAAATAAAAAGTTTCGTATCAATAATTTGGAGGATGCAGACGTTGCCGACACAATAGTGACACAATTTTAAACAACAAAGTTTTAAATGGCAAGCTAAGTCGGAGGTGTAGAACAGGTCAGTGGTCATGGAAGATAATAAGCACTTACCTCAACATGTACAGAACTATAATGATGAACACAATTACCAGTAGAGAGGATACTGCCACCATTACTGCAATAATGGGGGTCTCATCTAGAAAAAAAAACAATACAAGAAAAGAATTATTGTGTTTTGTCGAAGAAAGATAAAAAAGACAATGGCTGTTTTTTTTTTTAAGAGGTGGGGGGGGGAACTACATAAAAACAGATGAGACCGGTGAGAGAAAGAAATTTAATAACAAATGTTTATTTTGTTATTTATTTATTTTTATAGTTAAGTTCTTCTCAGTCCATGGTAGACACTCCGGCTCTAACACATCTTCAGATCCCACCCCAAAAAGCGTGCACCCTAAACTAGCATTTCCATACCATAGTAAGAAACCGAAACATCAAGGACGTTCTTCAACTTTCGGAAGAGGATTTTATTTACATCCATGTTCTGTACCATTTATTCCAATCTTCATTTACGTATATTCCTGGGGCATTGGGCTTTAATCGCCACCCACTTCCTGTCCACACCACACCCAACAAGACCGGATGAGCCCCTCCCACTCCATAAAATAGCGTAACCCGAGAGAAAGAAAGGAGACAATGGCGTCTCGGACACTGAACCACCACTTCACTCCAAGTATTTACAGATAAACCATTAACATGACCATATAATGCTGCAGAATAGTGAATACAATAAATCAGATTTTATTCCATATAAAGTGCTTAAAGGACTTACCTTGGCCTTCTGTCTCACCTGTAAAAAAAAAAAAAAATACAAAGAAGAAATTAATTTTATGCATTTGAATCCACTCTCAGTGTATCTTCCACAAGTCAAACAAGTCACTCGCCTAGGGCGGCACTTTGCCAGAGGGCAGCACTTTGCCAGAGAGTGTTAAAGCACACTTCTGGTGCTTCAAACGTTCTCGCTCCCTCCCCCACCGTTCAGCCAGCTTTAGCTCCTTCCAATTAATTAGGGTGATGGGGGCATGTAATGGGGGTGATGGGGCATTTAGTGTGTATGCAATGTGGGTGATGGGGGCATGCAATGGTGTGATTGGGCATTTATTGTGCGTGCAACATGGGTGATGGGGCATGTCGGAGGTGTGCTACGTGGGTGGAGGGGTGCCAGAATTTTGGCTGCCTAGGGCAGCACAAAACCAAAATAAACTACTGTCCACTCTGCTCGCCCCAGGAGCTAACATTTTAACCCCTGCTTTAGAAGGCTGGCCGAGGAGTATTGTGAGTTAGCGGAAGGAGGGAGGCTCGGCCCAGAACACACAGAAAAGAGCCGTCTATTCAAACAAATTGAGGTTTATTCCATTGAAAGGGAGACGCTGGGCTGTATACCAGAGTACTGACTTCTGAAGGGCAGAGTTACTCATGAGATAGACAAGTTCCTAGCAAAGAACTAGTTTGCTTTAAGTATTGGAGACGGGGGCTTTCCCCCCTTTTTAGCAGGGCCTGCCCCATAAATAAAACATCTTGTACTCCAGAAAAGTTGTAATTAGATCTATGGCTTTTTGGTTTATGAAATGTTACATTAAAATCAGTAGATCTGAGACATTCCCCCTTTTCACCTCTCCTCTCGGCTGTATTTATCAGAGTTGCAGTAAATTGCTACTGTGACCTTACAATTTAAATTCCCTTTTCAGAGTAGCAAACATTCTGCAATTCAGCTAAATTAGAGCTATTTCCCAACTCTGCTAGTCTGGCCTTAAAGGGACTGTCTGCTACCCAAAATGCACCTTCCAAATGTTAATGCATTTTAATGTTTATCACAGTCCACACAATGCATTCTTCTCCAGCAGCACAGGTGACTAAATGAAACAAAACAAAACTTTATATCCTCATTGTCTATATAATCAGTGCTGCCGCACCTGCAGTAAACATGCAGAGTAATCACTGGGGAGGGCTTGAGTCAAATATAAAAAAAATGTGATTTATGCAGAATGCCTGCATCAAATCACACCGGGAAAACTATTTTAGAGCAGTGATGGCTAACCTTGACATTGCAGATGTTTGGTAATGTCATAGGATATGAAAACTCCCAAACATCTTCAGTGCCAAGGTTAGCTATCACCGTTTGAGAGCCACCGTTGGCAGGACAGATCACATGATCAGCGCATTACCTGTAGAAGTGACACCGTCTGTCAAAGACATTTCCGATGCTGTAGTTATCCCACCATCATTCAGCGTGGTGGTCTTTTCATCTGTGGCCGGCACAAAAGGGGTGTTTGACCCGCTGACGGCTTGGGCTGTGGTGGGGGTTGCTGTGATGTTTGCAAAGTCCGTCTGATTGCTGAAGTCTGACTCGTTGAGGGTGGGCACGTGAGTGGCAATGCCGAGTGTCGCATTGGGGGTGGGGGCCAGAATCACAGCAGCCGTGGTGGTCAAGGGGCTCAGTGAACTCAGAGCGACGGGGTCCAAACTCGTATCAGTCACATTATCCGCCTTCCCTGGCGGCGCGTGCTGGGTGGCACTGGTTGTAAGGTTGGCCTCTATCGCTGGGGAAACTGAAACAAGATCATATTCGAATAAATACTTAAAATGTAAAAAAAATCGAGCAAGAAATATATATTTTATTAAAATATCAACATGGTTTGGAACGTATTATAATTGACATTGCAGCAGCAGAAAAACTGGAATATTCAACTACTGATCGTTATTAAAAAAAATAAATCACAGATCTCCTATTATGACGTGCACAGAGACAGAAACATGTCAGGCAGAGATGTCCAGGGACCCTTAATTATGGCCCCTGCCACTTCTGGTCTGGATGGATAAACATGGCTCCAAAAGAAAAATAAATTTTCTTGAAATTTAAATTTTTTTTTTACAAAATATAAAAAAAACCCTGTATATATTTTGATGGAGTACACTAAATGATAGAGCTAGAAATTGAAGTAAAACACACATTTTATCGTCATAAAGAGTTTTCTTTAGATTAAAAAAAAAATGTTTAATTAAAAACCGGCGCAGTTTGCTCTCTCTTACCTGTGGTGACATTTACTGTATCTTGGCATGTTACAACGCTGACCGACAGGAGGATAAGGAACCAGGAATCCATGTTTCTCTGGAAAACAAGCGAAACAAAAAATATATACATTAAAAAAACTCGACACACTGAACAGCACACATGGCGGCCATGATGAAGAGTTTAGATACACACTGTCTAGGATCCGTTTGTTCCACATAAGCAGCAGTAGCAGTACTTTTAATACCCCCAGCGTATGTTACCAAGACGCAGTGTGAATGAAGAGAATAAAAACGATCTATATATGGTAATATTGTTTAAAATGACATGAAAAGGCCTCAATTATGAAACAAAATTTGTTTTCCATGTATCTGTGGAGTCTCCTGTTTATGACATCACCTATGACTTGATATGCAAATGAACTGGCTTCCAATGGGTAATCTTTGTATACACACAGCAGCTTTCCAATAAATTGCTAATTATGTTATTATGGGGGTCATGTACTAAACATGAGTAAGGAGCAATTTGCGACTATTTGTAACATTCTGCGCTTGTTTTTCCTGTTTTGCGCCCCTTCCGTTTATTTTTATTTAGTGTGCATTTTAATAAATTGCGATTATATTTGCGCACGATTAAGAGTTTTGCGAATATTTTGTGAAAAATAATTCTTATTTGCGTGTGAAAATTACACCAGCTTTTACCAAGTGCTATCAAAAGGGGTAGGAAAAATATTCATAAAATTGCCTTTTTTAACCGCAATTATATCGGGTTTTATTCACAATTTGCCCGTATGTACTATTGGAGCGTTAAATGTTTAGTACATTGCAATAGGAGCAAAGCGCAAAAATAGTTTTGCACATAAAATATATTTGCATTTTTTTAGTACGTGCCCCTCTAGATGTTTAAAAGGGGGTGCAATCGTGCAGATTACTGTATGCATCTCCAGGACCTTCAGCTTCATCCATGAAGAAAGTGGGCAAAAAAAAAAGTGCTGTATTTTACTATATAAATCAAGAAGGACCTCGGTATTGGTAGAGTTGTACGGAGCACTGATCTAGGTTTTGTGCTCCTCAGTTCTAACCAGCGAGAGATTGTGAGACTTGGCATCAGTTTAGAAATGAAGGATAAAAGCCAGGTGACATTTAATGCCCGCCATAGGACCCGGTAAGAACGGTATTCCGCACCCATATACCGTTCATATCTCTTCCTATTCCCGCCCACTAATGCCATGTCAATCAGCTTATCGCGGTTACAATTATTTATAAAGTGTAGTCAGATTTCACACTGCTGTGTAAGGATGTACTAATACCCAGACTCCTACAGGATGATATTTGTAGAAATCAGCTTGACCTGGGATAAAGTATTCCTTGTGCAATGTACAAACCTGGGAGCAGTTGGCAGCAAAGTTCTTTTGCACACTTGTGGCCTACAGAGCAGATTATTCCCTCTACAAAAGGTGGTTTAGACTGTTATAAGTCTCCACTGCATGTGAGAACTAACAGACCCACCTGTATATTGTCTAGCAGCTATTGCCACTAGTCAAAGTGCGCAAAGGAGACCTGACTGAGCGAGCATAGACTTCGAACAAGCGTTCGACCGAAGGACCAAAAAAAAAACCACTTAGTGTTTGAGTCCCTTGCACCAATCACAAAGTGAATCGAGGGAGTGGGACACTGAGGGAGAAACCCGATCAGGGTTTTTAGAGACCCTGTGGATCCAATGCAAAGTCTTGTGACACCGAGATTCAGAGAAATGCGGGGGTCATTTTAAGTGTTGGCTACATTTAACCCGCAGACTGAGGCCACATCTGACCTAGGGGATCCCATGACTGGTCCCAGCAGTGGGATCCGGTAGTACAGCTCATCGCGGGGTTCAGCGTTGAGCTGCTGTTCCTACGACGTTCTAGGCTATCTGCGTGTTGGACTGGGTCATGTCTGTGAGGAGGGTGTATTAAAAGGACAATGGTCAGCAAAAAAAAAATCTGCTTAATTGAGCTATTTCATCAAGTGTAGATGTTTTAAACAGAAATTCTTTAAGGAAACAATACAAATATAATATTATATTATACTCTCTGCTTGTAAAATTCTATCGGGGGCGGACATGTTGTGTAGAATCTTGGGTCAGACGAAGGAAGATCTGAGCCAAGATGTCTGCCTTCCTGATACTGATATACAATACAGAGAGCTCAATAAGATGCTTCATTTGTGTTATTTCATTAAAGTATTTCTATTTAAAATGCCTGCATGATGCAATATTTCAATAATACATAATTTAATTTTTTGCCGACCGCAGGAAATCACCGGGGCACATGTACTGAACCGGTTATCAGCCTTAGTCATGTATTGTCCTTTTTTTTATATATTGTAGTTTTGATACTTCCAGTCTTCCTCCTTTATTGCTCATCCTCGTGCAAAAGCAATCTCACGAAAAATAATTATTTTTCTGTAACTAAAAATGACGCCAGTGTGAAAAAAAATAAATAAAACTTATAAAATGTCAGCTTTGTAAACATTCATCAAGGCCTTTAATGACTAATACACCGTTAAAGCAACAAGAAGCTGGTAAAATGCTAATATTTTTATTCCTAAAAGGTATTTGTTTAGCGCACACACTCTTTGTTTGACACTGATGGAGCAAGTATTAAAAAGGCCAATTCATATCTCAAGGAACAGATTACTTCTTTTGTACCTTCCTAATCTCAAACCCAAACTCCACATCATTAATTCACGAGCAGCAGGGAGATAGAAAGAAGAACATTAAACGGCCGCCGAGCGACTAAGAGGATGGCTTAATTGGTTGTGATTGGTTCAGCTCAGGAAGCAGCGGTTAAACCACGCAGCACAAGGATCAGAGTTCTAAACCGCGGTCAGGCCGACTTCAACAGCGCGATTTGCTATAGTGCGTCAAGCACTATGCGCAGTTTTAAATGTAGCCCGCATATATGTACGAGCATAATCACCAATCCATTGCATTGATGGAATACAAGGACATTTCTAAGTAAAAAAAAAAATATATATATATATATATATACAAATCCAAAAGGGAATGCACTCACCTAAACTAGCATATATTATAAGGGGTGCTGCTGAGACCAAATATTTATACAAAATCCAAAGATCAGCGCACTCACCTCAAAGCAGGTAGGAGAAAAACTCTTAAAGCTATAGGTTACACTCCAATATTGGAGTACTTTGACGTAGTGGTGGGCTTAGCATCATATGGCCATATATGTGACTAAATCTCCAATTTTGTTATCTTAGAAAGACAGGTGTTTTTAAGTAGCTTTAATAAAACCTATAGCTTTAAGAGTTTTTCTCCTACCTGCTTTGAGGTGAGTGCGCTGATCTTTGGATTTTGTATATATATATATATATATATTTATATATATATATATATATATATATTATATATATATATTATATATTATATATTATATATTTATATATATATAATGTGCATAATGTGTGCGTCTTCACACAGCCTCCAAGCCTTCGTCCAGGCCTGCGCAATTTTTCTGCAAAATCTTTTAGCGCAGTGAAAAAAATTCAAGTTAACAAAAAAATACCTGAAATCCCAATTAAAAGTCGTAAGAGGTTCTAAAAAAATATTTATAATTTTTTTTTTTAATTTTTTTTTTTTTGGGGGGGGGGGCACTCTGGTAAACCTTCATTCTTTGGCATGGTTACCCATCTGGCTTCCTGTGGGCTTCTTAGGGCGGCATCCACCTGTGGCCCACCACCTGCTGCTGAACTACAAATCCCACAATCCCCAACTAGCTTCTAGAATGCCAGAGAATTATGGTAGTTGTAGTCCAGAAACAGCTGGAGGGCCGCGGTTGGACAAACTGTTCAAACAAATCGTATCTGGCCACCGAGACCTGAGCTTTTTGCATGTTATCTGGGACACTAAGCTAGCACTCGTCTCGCCACGAGTCAAAGATTAGAACCAAAACAACAACAACAAAAACTGTGAAGCAGCACAGGAGGATTTGGCAATATCCGCGGTGAAGACAAACAGCGTGAACACTTGGACATGACGGATACAATGTATTCTGTAATACCGAGCTTTGGCAACGTACAGTGTAACAAGCAAGGATGCCCTGTCAACAGTCGCAGTCCGCAGAAGCAGATTTACTGGTGCCGGGTAACCGCCGTCCAACAGCAACAAAGAAAAATACGTGTGTTTCTTTCGAGAGCAGGATGGGAAGTAACCACAAGACCACAATCAAGAAAAACAAAATAAAATACTCCGTAACAGGATACCGGGTGGTGGTGGGGCACCAACATAAGTGCAACCCAGTGAGGGCCAACCTTGGCACTGCAGGTACTTGGGAGGTACATATGCCGTAGTGCTGAGAAAGCCTTTTGTTTGGGGTACAAAATATCCTATAAGTTTGCTGTCAGACATCTGCAGTGCCAAGGATGGCCATCACTGGTATAACCTGTGCTGGTATAGCCAGCGCCATCTCTGACCCCAAACAGCTTTCCAGCGCCATCTCTGACCCCAAACAGCTTGCCAGTGCCATCTCTGAACCCAAACAGCTTGCCAGTGCCATCTCTCACCTCAAACAGCTTGCCAGTGCCATCTCTGACCCCAAACAGCTTTCCAGCGCCATCTCTGACCCCAAACAGCTTGCCAGCGCCATCTCTGAACCCAAACAGCTTGCCAGTGCCATCTCTCACCTCCAAACAGCTTGCCAGTGCCATCTCTCACCTCCAAACAGCTTGCCAGTGCCATCTCTCACCTCCAAACAGCTTGCCAGTGCCATCTCTGACCCCAAACAGCTTGCCAGTGCCATCTCTGACCCCAAAGAGCTTGCCAGTGCCATCTCTCATCTCAAACAGCTTGCCAGTGCCATCTCTCACCTCCAAACAGCTTGCCAGTGCCATCTCTCACCTCCAAACAGCTTGCCAGTGCCATCTCTCACCTCCAAACAGCTTGCCAGTGCCATCTCTCACCCCCAAACAGCTTGCCAGTGCCATCTCTCACCCCAAACAGCTTGCCAGTGCCACCTCTCACCCCACACTGCTTGCCAGTGCCATCTCTGACCTCAAACAGCTTGCCTGTAACCTAGGTCACACATTAGAGGGATGCCAGATCAGCACTCTCCCAGTCTCCCTGTACCCCTCAGGACTTTTCAATTGATAATTTTTTGTCAATGGAGGGTGCATTCAGCAAGTCCTGCAGGGTGCCCGTCACCAGTAAATGCATTGCAACTTCCAGGATTTGTCAATACACCATCTGGGATCTGCCCAAGCACCCTCCAGGGCTTGCCATGCACTCCCTGGTATCTAGTGGGGGCAGCTGGATGTGCTTTCCACTACTATGCTGCCAAACACTTCTGCCGGGGCTTGCAACACAGAGCGGCAGGCGGTCGCTTGACACTAGCATTCCGTTTCACAAGACTCTGAAGTGTAGGGCAGCATCAGCGGGAATCTCTTTCCCAACTAATGTCCGGGCCGCCATGTCTGCTCCATGCAGTGGCGCACCAAGCAGAGCACAGACATCCTCCAGCAGCACTACTAGACAACGGGGAGAGCATGGCAAGCCCTGGCAGGCAACATCCTCAGACACTGGCCCTACCAGACACTAGGGAAACTGTGTGGAAGGTACTGATCTAGCACCATCTATTGTGTGGTACCAGGGACGGACCGCTCTCTCCCCCCCCCCCCCCCCCCCGCCCCCACCACCCTCCGCCTAGTACACCACTGCATGGAGCAGACATGGACATTAGCTGGGAAATGAATACAAACCTTCCATTGGCTGCCCAGTGTGCTACTTTAGTATATCTATGTATATATGTTTTATTCCATCGAACCAGAAGGTTGGCTTGATTTAACATGCACAACCAACCACGAGAGGCAGTCAGCCAGGCCTTTAATGCTCTCAGACAGCCAGATGCAATGTTTCAATTTGTGCGTACATGCAATCTGTTCAAACGGCCAGCTCGGCACGATCTTCTTACAGAACATTTGGAATTAAAGATACAGAGCCTGGAAATGCTATAAAATTAAAGGATTTGATGTCCTCCCTATAAACTGAACTGTTACCAATTCCCAAATAATAAAGAGAGGAATATTGACCTCCATCGACCATTGCCCAATCGGTGACACTCACATGAAATTCGATTTATTCAGTCTTGGCCGTGGAGAGAATTCTTCGTACTGATTGGCTGGGATAACAAGGTCCTTCACAGACAATGTAACCACATTAACGTCGGAAGCCCAGCTGCCTCAACAAGAAGCCAATAAAAGTACTGTAAACACATCTTGCAACATGCCGTTACCATGGGAACAAGCGCACAAACAGGCTAGTCACCCAGCTATCGGCAATTTACAGGTTAATGCCGCCTCGGTAAGCCACAGATTATAGAGAGAGAGATGTTCAATTTCACATTCCATCAACTGAGGGGGGACTAGTTAATGTTTCCGAGGGAAGGTCTCCTCTGCATGAGGCATCTGAAAAATGAGGTCTATCACTGCAGTAGCATGGCTGCCGGTCAGAGGATATGTTAAAATGTACACGCCAGCTTATCCTCATACTAGGACCACTCAGGTTTTCACTCGTGCATCCATATTAGAAGCACAAGCTTAGTGGCCCTTTATTGGGCCTTTAATGGTCTCTAATATTTATATTTATAGTCCACTATGTGTCCAAATGGTGGTATTTTTGACACTTTCCATGCTCTGCCACCAGCCCTTGTCAACGTTTTGGGAAGTAATTTTTTTGAGATTATTTTACATACTTCAGTCATGAATACACGTATTTCGGTATTTGTCACTGCCAAACAACACCTCAATATTCAAATTAGGGACATGCAGTCTATTTGACATTTTTCTAAGTTGACATATCTTCTTTTGCCTATCTTTCTTTGGGGCATACCCCAGTTTTGTTGTTTTTTTTTGCCATGAAAGTGTATATATTTGAAAAGTTGACCCCCCGAGGTATTGCATATGGGGTGAATTGATGCCTTTGATGCAAGCGTTTATCCAAAACAAATTGGAGAACGTGTGTGGTGGTAATTTTTCAATCTTGTTTTTTTTCCCCACACACGTTGGTTTTTGACTGCAACTTAGGAGAGCCTGTTATAGGTTACTGCAAGAAGACACTCCAGGTTGTTTTCTGCAAGGCCCCCCGAGGTAGATCTATGCCCCCCCATGCATAGGTTTGCCAGGATTTTTGGGAAGGTACAGCACAAATTTTAAGACTCGTTTAGGTCATTTTTAGGTATATTGCAACAATTGTAAACACCTGTTTGTGTTACATTATATACATTCTACTCCTCATAACTTTTTGGAGTGCATCAATTTAATATGCAAAATGTGCTTCTGCAGCCGGATCAATGCAATTGCAATGATCAACAGCAAGGAAGGGGTTAATAGCTCTTAGCAGAGCCCTTGTAATAAATTACAGTAAAAAAAAAAATTAACCCCTAAAAAATGCAGACAGCAAAAACGGTCAACTGTGTAGGCAGGGAAGGGTTTAAAACACAGGGAATGGCTTTGATAAAAGCCTTTGGGTCTCACAATTTGTAAAATGTTATTAAAATTAAATATCTTACTATCTCAAACAATACTGATTTGTCTCTCTCCCTCACCAAAACGCAAGCTCATACTCAACAAATATTGCTCTGACCAGGAGAATGGTGAGACCTCATCTGAGCTCTCACTCCACCTCCTACCCCTGCAATTGGCTGTTACTGAAGGGTAACGCCATCTTAGACACACTTTATGTGGCTGAAAATCAGCGTTATTTTTATCATTTTTTTAAAAAGTGTTGCTGACAGCCTCGACCTGCGAGGCAAGTCAGCAACACTCAGAGAGCAACAGTGCTTCTTTTGCTGCAGGATGGACTAGGCCCGTCCTGTGTCGGCAAGGGGTTCATAAAATATGTAACTGAACAAGTGTGACTGGGCGCCGCCATTTTGTGAAATATAGTGTTTTTGGGTGCCATCCCCCAGTGACTTTACAGTACAGCACTAGTATGTCACTTTGGGGCTGGGGGCACAGAATGCAGTCTGTAAGTCAAAATTCTGACCATAGACTTGCATTGAATGGGAGGGTAATGTAACTATTACATCACAAGGGGGCTGAGTTATGATCCTGTTTGATCAGGTCAATCTCCTCTCTTTGTGTTGTACACAGCCACCTAGTCCTGCTATGATACACAGGAGCCA
Source organism: Pelodytes ibericus (assembly GCA_036172795.1). Taxonomy (NCBI): domain Eukaryota; kingdom Metazoa; phylum Chordata; class Amphibia; order Anura; family Pelodytidae; genus Pelodytes; species Pelodytes ibericus. The sequence continues at coordinate 182,694,025 of CM069863.1, read as the reverse complement.
GTAAGAGAGAAGGGGTATATTATGACATAATCATGCAGGCTCTGCTCACAGTTGTAAAGTGAGACTGGCTGGAAGATTTTGTACGATGTTGCATCATGGCAAATATTCACAAAATGGAGCCAGAAGATAAACACCTAATTATTTTTCCTTTTAATGCAATTAATTCAATCATATATAAAAAATAAAAAAAAACATGGCACATGACTTATACATATGTGTTTTGTTGAAATGACCAGGTTATCTAGATACAACGTAGGTATGTGGCAGTGTCCCTTTAAGATTAAAATAGGTTTTAAACATGCCCGTGGTATCTCTGGTTTATGACATCAGCTTATGAGTTACACGGAAAATCTGTTTATTTGCATATCAAGCCAAAAGTGATATCATAAACAGGAGACACCCCAGACTGGCCTCACACCCGTTCTGGATGTATGCCTCTGTTTGTATTCCTGCTAACACAATGTATATAGATGGCTTTATTATCTACATTCCCAGTGCAAACAAGGTGTAGGTGATGAAGTGGCCTTAATTTCATCGAACCGTTCAATCCTTTCATTCCCAGACAGTCATGCAGCGCACACACCTCCGCCATGCAGCGCACACACCTCCGCCATGCAGCGCACACACCTCCGCCATGCTTTACCTAAACTGAAACCAAACAAACGGTTAAATTAAACCCGAAACTTGCCCTCCCCACAATCTTCACAAATAAGAGTGTCTGACTGGGACACGCTCAGTGATTAAATACCCGTTGGGGAAAAGGAGGGGGAGGCGGGGTGGGGGATTCTTCAGTTTCCTTGTAACCGAGCTAATTCTGCATCCGTGTGCACGGACGTGGGAAGGAAAATCTGACGGGATGACACAGAGTTCCCACGTGCCGTCCACGGGGCTACGCTTGGCAGTCTTCGAGGGCAAATCAGAGTCACAAACAAAACTTCCTGTTGCCGTGGCAACCCTCGCGATACGGTACAGCAGAAATGGACTCGGCGGCGGGAGTTTTTGTGATCAGGCTAGATATGTTAAATCTGTTCATCTCTGCCAATCTGTCACCGACCCCCTCTCTCCCCCCAAACCTCTTCCTTTCCAAAAGCACGGGGCTTTACATTATCCATAGCGACGGCGTTTATCTCTGTAATGTAAATACAGCGTCCGTGCTAAGCTGTGAATAATCTGCGTGTATGCTGAGCGGGCAGTACCTTCCTAGCGGGAAAATAAATGGCTTTCCTTGCAAACGCGCTGCCTGGATTCGCCACAAGCCTAAACTATTAACCCCTGGGCACCTGCCTTGTCGCTGGTTTGGTCACTCACCCCTTCGCGGCGCTTGGATGTTCTACTTATTTTTGGTTCCAAACGACGCTAGGACGGAATATAATGGCCCGCATTTAACAGCACTTTGCGGCTTAAAGCCGACGCTTAAAGCGAGCACGGGCTACATTTCACTAAAACTGTGCAGCGCCCCGAACTTCCACAAGTGACGCCGGGGAGGTCTCATGATTTTTTGGGACGGGGACCTACAAGGTCTATTAAGGCCCTGATCGGGTCTCCGCCATTGTGTCCCTGGCTTTCGATCACCTTGTGATTGGGGGGAGGGGGGGGTGTCAAGAAATATAAGTGGCGGGGTGTTTTTGGTGCAGTCGTCATGGAAACCAATAGATTGTTCCTGCAGATTGCTCCACTGTAAGAATGCTGTGTGAGAAGCGCTCTGTACACAGAGTGATCTAGGTGCCGTGGTGTGCCACACTGCTATGCTGTGGCACCCAGGTCTGTGGCAAGGTCTGTGAAGGTTCCATAGAACATTATTAATTTGTCCCTCGCAGACCAGAGCTCCAACCTTGCTCATAGAAACATAGAATGTGTCACTGACAGATAAGAACCATTCGGCCCATCTAGTCTGCACAATTTTCTAATTTTTTTTATTAGTCCCTGGCCCTATCTTATAGCTAGGATAGCCTTATACCTATCCCATGCATGCTTAAACTCCTTCACTGTATTAACCTCTAACACTTCCGCTGGAAGACTATTCCATACATCCACTACCCTCTCAGTAATGTAATACTTTCATTAGTCCCTGGCCTTATCTTATATCTAGGATAGCCTTATACCTATCCCACGCATGCTTAAACTCCTTCACTGTATTAACCTCTAACACTTCCGCTGGAAGGCTATTCCATACATCCACTACCCTCTCAGTAAAGTAATACTTCCTGATATTAAATCGTTGCCCCTCTAATTTAAGACTATGTCCTCTAGTTGTGGTAGTTTTTCTTCCTTTAAATATACTCTCTTCCTTTACTGTGTTGATTCCCTTTATGTATTTAAATGTTTCTATCATATCCCCCCATTATGTATTTCCTCCAAGCTATACATGTTAAGATGCTTTAACCTTTCCTGGTAAGTTTTATCCTTCAACCCATGAACCAGTTTAGTAGCCCTTCTCTGAACTCTCTCCAAAGTATCAATATCCTTCTGGAGATACGGTCTCCAGTACTGTGTACAATACTAATAGTGGACAATTTAATGACACCCTATTGACCTTCACAGACACACTGGTGTCATCGTAAGGACGCAGACCGTACAATGTTACCGAATATTTACAAAGAGTCCTATCTATCCCTGCTCCCAACCATGTATTTTATTTTTTTTTTTAAGGTCTTCAGGTAAGCATTTGGTAATATTGTATGGTCTGGTTTTACACCTGTGCTAAAGGAAGATGAAAAGGTACTCTTGAACCCAACACAAAAAGGTAAGTTTAATGGAGGTGGTAAGTGCACACGAAAAATATATGGATACCGCAAAACACTTGTGCTAAAGGAAGCCCCGAAAGGCTGCAATGTTGTGTATGTCCTACAAAGAGCAGATTTACATAGCTTACTGCATTCACAACGGTTCCATCTAACTCAGCTATCGCCAACGCACTGCTGCATTCACAAGGACGTCCACTGGTTACCCAGTAAGCTCGACTCCGACATACAAAGCCCTCTGCTGCTCCTGTCGATATATACGACTCAACCAATGCCCCTCTACTCCAAATAAGAGGCAATTCCTCCTCAATGAGGAGCATTATATCCCCCCCCCCCCTCGTCCCATCTCCCATTTATATAAAAAAAAAAAAAATTACAATGCTCTAAAGACAATGCAAAAATTTGGGACCTGGTAATGAGCCCTGACAAGGGCAGATTTTCATTCTACATATTTAATCAGCTCAGGGGTGAGCGAGATATGATTGGGGCATTCTGCAGATTTATAGTCTTCAAGGATATAGACATCTGGATTAATAATAATACATGTGGATCACGTTGACCCATATACACTATTTATTAAGAAGCGTTTTGTTTTACCAGGAGTAATCCATTGAGATCGCTCTCCTTTTCAAACATGACCTATAATAAAATTAAAATAAACATTGAGCGTTCTAGAGAATTCCAATTACTACAAATCTTAACATTAACATTCCATCGACTTAAACGACAAAAAAATAAACACATTTTAAAACCCACTAAATATAAAGAGAGGGGGAAAAATTGCCCCATTTTAAAAGCTTTCCCTTTCGATGTATTGGTTTACTCCATTTGGCAAATGGGTCATTAACATTTATTTATATATTGCCAACAATGTATTCTGCTCTATTAAACCCTTAATGACCATCCTGGAACTTCATGAATGTAAAAGGAGCGTGGGCAAATAAATAAAAATCATGAATAGGGCAATAACACCCCCCCCCCCCCCCCGTATCCTTAAAAGGTTATCTATATGTTAAAATCCTACTAGCGCTTTTCACTAGTGCTATCAACGTAAGTGGAGAAAATATATAGTTTTCTTTTTTTTAAAGTTATGCAACTATTTCAATGAACAATGTTTATGCTCCAAGTGTAAATAAAAAAAAAAAAATGGGGAAATTGTGTTAGAATTACACGCAAATGTGTAAATTAAGAAGGTTTTTAAAGGGGTCAGTGGAGTCTCCTGTTGATGACATCACCTGTGGCTTACTAAGCAAATGAACTACTTTCGATACCATCTATACCTTGTTTTTCCTGTAGAGAATAAAAAAAAATGATCTCCACGTTGTGTTAGCAGAACTGTAAGCAAAGGCCTAAACTAGAAGATGTGTTTTAAATGTTCTGGTTTTCAAGGAGAAAATGTAGCATTTGCATACCGTGCCACAGGTGATGTCATAAACAGGAGACTCCGCAGATGCATTTAAAACACATTTTTCTCCTAAATTAGGCATTTTCTTGCAGTTTTGCTAACACAATGTATAGATCATTTTCAATCATTTTTTATGCTCTACACGCACAGTAAAAAAACAATTTTTTGGCGATACCGTCCCTTTAAAACCTTTCCCCCCCACTTCATATATGTATTGTGATACTAACAGATCAATGTTCATAGTTAGGGTTGGCACCTGGACTGTATTTTACTGGCAGGCCAATGGAGACAGTACCAAGGCTGGTATTTTTTGGAAGAAAAGGTGACAACCCTATACATACTACACATTCGCAGTCCAAACAAGTTTTAGTTTACAGTCTCCCTTGATCCAATTCTTATTAGAAGAAATATGAATACTTGTCATTTTACCTTCAAATTATCCCATTTTTTTGTGTGATTTGCTGCTAATTTTAAATCCTTTAGAAAATACAGTCCGTAAGATCAGAGTAAATCACTATATCAGCAATAAAAACGGAACCTAAAACAAACAAACTTTCTAATACATTATAAAAGGTCTACAAGGAAAGCTCCCAAAATATCCCATCACTTCTACCAAACACAAGATTAGTTTTACATGAAATTATAACGACGAAGAGTTTAATCTCTCTGTACAGGAAGCGTAAAATTAAATCTCATTGGTGCCAGTCCAATTCCTACTATAATTGCATTCTAGCCAGTAACCCGAGCTACGAGTCGAAAGACATGGCTCTCGTCACTAGATTCCTTTTGACATATTTGTACAATAATAAACATATTAAGACAGAGATTGGATTCGACAGATCGGCTTAAGATCACATGCTGGAAACAAAATTAAATTTCCACAATCGGATCACTGATGGGGCTGAGCTTATCCCAGATTTTCTTTTCTTTCTTTCTTTTTTTTTTTTAATGGAGCTGTTTAAAAACAGAACTGTTTATTTGAAGGGCCATTGTAACCAAAACTAAAAAAAATAAATCTTTCCACTGGTTTTGTCACTTGCACCCCAGGGCAGCCATTCCAATCTTGCTTTTGGAGGTGCTACCAAAATTCTATTTAACCTCAATAGTTCCGAACCAATCTGCGCCAACGATCTGCATCTAAAAGATTCCAAATCATACGGCTCCTCCCACCGTCTGCATGTAAAAGATTCCAAATCATACGGCTCCTCCCACCGTCGGCATCTAAAAGATTACAAATCATACAGCTCCTCCCACCGTCTGCATGTAAAAGATTCCAAATCATACGGCTCCTCCCACCGTCGGCATCTAAAAGATTACAAATCATACAGCTCCTCCCACCGTCTGCATCTAAAAGATTTCAAATCATACGGCTCCTCCCACCGTCTGCATGTAAAAGATTCCAAATCATACGGCTCCTCCCACCGTCGGCATCTAAAAGATTACAAATCATACGGCTCCTCCCACCGTCTGCATCTAAAAGATTTCAAATCATACGGCTCCTCCCACCGTCGGCATCTAAAAGATTTCAAATCATCCGGCTCCTCCCACCGTCGGCATCTAAAAGATTCCAAATCATACAGCTCCTCCCACCGTCGGCATCTAAAAGATTCCAAATCATACAGCTCCTCCCACCATCGGCATCTAAAAGATTCCAAATCATACAGCTCCTCCCACCATCGGCATCTAAAAGATTCCAAATCATACAGCTCCTCCCACCGTCGACATCTAAAAGATTCCAAATCATACAGCTGTACACCTGGTGGAAAAACAGGGTGTATGCACACATTGCAAGTATAGTTCTCCTTAAGATATCGCTGAACTCATATTTGTGACTAAATTAAGCAAGTAATTAAAGGCTCCACCTTGTTCTAAAATAAATACATCCAATCAAGTGGGAAGTACTGTCGCTCTATTAATTTGAATGCATTTATTTTGAATTCAGACATTTCACGTGCGTCATTAGCTGCTGGGGGACATAGTGCAAACAGGGGGCTTTGTCTTGCGAGAGTATTTCAGGTTTGCGAAAGATGCCAAATTGCTGCATCGGACAGGTTACCATGCCAACTTACAAAGCCGGACGGGAAACAAACGACAAAGCCACAGAAGCAAGAATTATCCTGGAGGAAATGACACAGAGGCAGTAAAAATGGTAACCCCCCCCCCCCCATCCCCCATCCTCCATCCTCCTCCTCCTTCCGCTGCTGTAGGGAAGCTGTGCACATAAAAAAAATACTCAGCCCTGTAAACTGCTACTAATATTTAATGGGCATCAACACGTTTATGGGATGTTTTCCAAAACTAAAGTGCCTGAGATGGGCTATAATTCCCAAGGTGAACCCCCCGGACACAGGGCTGGATTTGAGAGAGCCATCCATGGGACATATCCCAACTGGTAAGACTAGGAATCAGCCAGAGCCCATCGAATTATATCTGATGTACAAGGACATCCGTGTAAACACAATTCCCTTATTGCCTCTTTGTAAAGATATACATCAAAGTTTAAGCTTCCTATTAGAAGAAGTTCTAATTACATACTTCTTAGAGCCTCGTTGCATGTGCATGGGGGGGGGGGTCCCCATTAAATAAATACAGTCCCCCTCCAAGTTTGATTGTGTGCGTGGATTTTGGAACTTCGATGGGTTACAATGACCCAATTTTCATAAAAGACACCAGGGGGTCACAAAACCAAATCCTAATTAGAAATCTGCAGGAAGGATAATGAGGACAAGACCTCTGAGAATTGGTTGAATTTAGGACAATACTGGCTGTCGATGAAGATGTAGATACGCATCTTTGTAAAAATCAGACTTTTTTTTTATAGTAAGGTCATGCTAATCCTGTTTGGTATTTGGATCTTAAAACCTACTGTAAGCCCGCTCACCTTTAAAAAAAAATAAAATAAAAAAAAGAAGAAGAAGAAGAAGAAGTAGTAGCGAGGGGAGAAAAAACAGAAGAAACAGGACATGCTTATCTTCCTCAACCTGCCGTAAGGAAAAAGATGTGTGATGGATATGTACAAAATTACACAATAACCGTAATCATTCCACTGGTTGCTATGGCGATTGGACCACTTTTAGATCATCGCATGTCAAAAATTGCACCAGGTACCCTGTGTAGAAAAATGCCTCCCACCCTGGGCCCCTAATATAATCCAAGGTGTCTTTATTCGTGATCCATCAGTAAGATTGCAATACAATTATGTCAGGAATGACAGACAGGTCAAGCGGGCAACAGCGTAAAATTTATATTTTATAATAATGTGTTAAGTTACATGTGATCAATCTTATATTAAGGTTGTGCGATTGGTTTACCCAATTTTATATACAGTCATGGACAAGGCTCGGTTTGTTTTTGTCAGGTGTGTCTTTGATTATTTGATCAAATATATTATCCCCCTTTCCACCTCCCATGTATATTTAAGGGTCTTGGGTAGGAGGCGACAGTAAGGACGATTAAGTGGAGAAACGCGTCAGGTGTGCAGACACCCACTGAAGCTTTGCTCAAATACATATTGTCTCCTAGAACAAACAAGTGACAATGTACGCTGTAACCCAACACCCAATACAGAAAATATATATAAATCTGGATTACCCTTAAATGTGAGGCAATCCACTCGGTGTTTACCGGAAGGGATAAAAAAAACAAATAATAATATAGTGTAGTAATTTAGACTTTAAAAGTGCAAGTGTTAAAAATAAATGTGAATACACTCACATTTCCTTGAGCAGAACTCTGCTCAATGTATGGTGCCTCATGGGAGCCTACAAGGGCTTAATGGTCCAATAGTTGTCCAGGAGATAACATAAGAGAGCAAAAAGGGGGAGACTCTTAGTATGAATGAATTTATTATTAAGGAAAAAAATATAAAAGATCTTACATTCAAAATAACAGGATTCAGCAGGAAAAAGTGCATAAATGTGTATATATATATTGTCTCCTGTTATTGCCAGTGTTTTCTCATCGATGGATTACAAATCAAGTTTTGGGTAACTGGTCCAGCCACAGAGTGCTATTTTGACCGCCTCTGTGGATCATGGGGGGCTTGATCCCCGCGGCACCAGATGGACTAAAGAGAAGGATGCGTGTTGAACCAACTTTGTAAAACCAAATTAGCTGCTTGGTTTGTCACAGTAACCAAATTTGCCTTCTTGGAATAATTCAGGAATTATTTACAAAACAAGATCCAGAAAATTATTGGATTAAATAACACGACAATACACAAACCGGGATACGCTGGGGTTTTACTAATATGTTCAATTTGAAATGGATACATACTTTCGAGGGATAGATATGTGGGGCCAAGATCTCACTTTTAGGTCTTTGCCCCACAACTGGCCTTTATATATAATCCCCAAAGTGTGCAAGATAAGCCTTTTCTAATGCCCCACTGGTCTGTGCCACTGTGTGTCTTACAGAAACCTAAGGGAGGTCGGATATTGACATTGAAGAAAGTGTATTACGGCTAAAAAAAAGCTATAAAAAAACAAAAACAAGAATCATCTAAATAGGTAGCGAAAGTATTAATCGTTTTAAAAAGTTCTAAAATGTTGGAATTACTCTTCGCACAGAGCAGAAGGTTTATTATATACTTGGATGAACAAACTTTATTCAAATCGGGTTTGAAAATCAGTCATTTCCAACCACTTTTCAAAAAGTATTCTCCAGATGGAGTCGAACTGGGTCTGAGCACTGGGCACCCAAGTATCACCGAGGGAATTGTTGGGAATACTTCTTGGTCAACTGCTCTTTTTTTTTTTTTTTGTAGGGTCGTTGGCATTTCTTTTTACAGGTCAAACAAACCCAAAACGGATGGTACCATGAAAAAAACAAAAAATATATATACTAACTATATACTCAATAGAAAATCTTTAATGAAATCTACAACCAACACATCTTATTGAGTCTTCTCTGCTCAGTATAGCTCCATCGGGGGTGGACATATTCAGAATCTTGAGTCAGATCTTCCTTCATCCAACCGAAAGTGACGAAAGATTTGACCCAAGATTCTAAACATGTCTGCCCCCTGAACGAGTTACAATAAGGTACTTTATTTGTTCTCTTACACTAAAACATTTATATTTAAAAAACATCTGCACTTGATGCAAACTTTCAATTAGACATTTTTTTTGCATACAGTTGTCCTTTAAGGACACTAAAACCTCTTCTTACAAAAAAGAAACTCTGTATAGCGTGATCTAAAGAAATGGTACAGATTACCTTGATAAGTTACAGCTATGAATCAACAAATAGTTGATGTTTTCGAGCTGCAAGTGGGGAGAGGGGGGGGGGGGGGGGGCGAAGAAAAGTTATAGAAAAATGCACTGAGCGTTTAGAGGCTGGTTGAAGACCAGCTCTGCCTCAACTGTAATGCAGAGCCGAGAGTAAAGACTGATGTACGGTGAATCTACACTGGAGGGGACAACGTGTTTGTTTTTTTAACCATTGCTTCTTCTTCGCAAGTGAGGGTTTAAAAACATAAAAATGTTTGGTTGTCCTTTAAAAGCAAGAAATCAGTTTTCCAAAATGACCGGGTTATCCCCAAAATGTCTGATGTTGCCACAAATTGCAAATTCCACCAACTCCTGTCAGAATTCTAATGTAAAACAGTATATTCCATGTCCAGACCCCCTTAAAGAAACATTGCACTTTTTTTTTTAACCCTTGAAGGAAGCAAGGGTTAAAAAAAAAAAAAACATGTCCCGGACTGATGGGCATGAAACGTGCCGGACTGATTGGTCCGCCCCCTGCTCAGAATGCGAGGGTCTCACGCTGCTAGCGCAGAGAGAGACCCTCGTTTTTGCATGGGATCAGCATAGGGATCTATTTAATGCCCCTCTGCTGATCCCATGAAAAAACAAGGGGCTCTCTCTGCGCGAGCAGAGAGCCAATCACCTGCTTTGATACAATCTTTCCAAATACTTGAGAGGGAGTGATCATTATTATAACTATTTGTGTATGTATGTATGTATGTAAGTGACAGGCAGCAGTTATATATACTGCGTCATAGTATCAGTGAGCTCTCAGGTTAGAAAGCCCTTCAGTAAAATGGTTATCACTAGTGTTGAGCGAACCCGAACCGCACTGTTCGGGTTCGTACCGAACGTTACGGTTTTTGGACCCCGGATCCGAACACGGACATTCCACTGTATGTTCGTGTTGGAGTTCGGGGATTACATTGTATGTAATGCTATGGGCTTTCTATAAACCGAAATAGAGTCCACATTCATACGAATAGGTCAATTGACCTATTCGTATGAATGGGGACACTCTTACCCACATTTTACTTCATTTTGCAGCCCTCTATCCCTTTCCAGGACTTTTTTAGAGGCATTTTAGTGGCCAAAAGTTTGTGTCCCCATTGACTTCAATGGGGTTCGGGGTCAAGTTCGAGCACGGACCCGGACATTTTTTTTCGAAGTTCGGCCGAACCTGCTGAACCCGAACATCCAGGTGTCCGCTCAACTCTAGTTATCACACATCAGAACATGTGCTAGAAGATCAAGATGCATTTCCAAGTATATAAATCAGAGGATTGCAAAAGACTACATAAAAGACATATAGTGCCAAGAAATCGTATACATTGCGACGGTAATGAACAGTCACACTGATAAGCCTGCATGTAGGGCACCCTCTATATGACGGGTGTGGAACAACATGCAGCCCTCCTTGGCACTGTTTTGTGCGGAAAATAAAAAAATTACAATAGTGTCATATAATTAGAAATTTAACAGCATAGCGCAGTATTGAATGATAACTCTGCACCCACTCAAGGAGAGCCATTTGCAAGATGGGTGGCTCACATAGAGTGATCAGAAATCGCCCAGAACCAAATAATAAATAAGGTATGGTGTCCACTAACAGAGTCCCATCAAAAGGTAACAATTCAGCAAGAGTTGGAGAACCTGCGGTCATCCTGAGCTGCATTTCCCATACTCCTCTGCCAGCCTCGCAGCTGAAAGAGCATCATGGAGCATCATTAGCAGCTGAAGGGCCACAGGTTCCCCACCCCTGCAATACAGCCTGTGGATCCCCAAAAGAGGGGGGGGGGGGGCTATACAAAGTGCTGCGAATATATTGCTGGAGCCATATAAATAAGTGGTAATGTAGCTTTGGCTATAAAAATAAAAATGTATTCATGTGGCTTGAAAGATGTATTAACAAAGGAAAAAAGGGATACAGCGTTGAACCACAAATCCCACAATCCTTAGCCACGTGACAGGACTTCTGTTTAAACAGCTCGCAGCCTGACCCCACACAGAAGAACTCCCACCCCTGGAGCCACTACATTTCCAAAATGTACATGTTACCACATGCCTGATCAATGCCTTTGGCAGGCTGTGCGCAGGAGATAAGCAATCTGTACCACACATTCCACGTGCAAAGCCAATAATGCACATTTTAACCCTTCAAATGCCAAAAGGGGGGTGGCGTTCTCTGGGTTAATCCAAAGATGCTTTACATAGTTCCAGCTAGAAGTTAGGACTGAATCAGAATCCATGCATATTTAAACAAATAACATATATATATATATATATATATATATACAGTGTAAAAATGACATGCACCACTTGAGAAACTTACAGAATAAATTAGAGGGATTAAAATAAAAAAGACTGGCATTTAAAAGGGATCCACTAATGCTTGCCTTTTACCCTGCCACAAAACACCTTACCTATACATTGTTAGCATGTTCTATGCTCCGTCTTATACTACAGTGCCAACATCTTGTGTCTGGCTCACTGTCTGCCTGCTCCCTCCTAGTTGTTTATTTAGGAGTATTCCCATTCACTCCTTTTCCACTAATATCCTCCCTAACATTAGCATTCACAGACATTTTCAGCCCTCCCTTCTTACATATCTTACTATTTTTCTTACAAAGACTATAGGATATCTTTTGAATGGTACTTTTCCTGGGGTCAACAGGGTTAACCGGAGAACAGAAAAATGCTGCCTACAACTGCTCCCTCCCCCCCACAAAGCTTATAAAGTGGGTGACAGTGAACCCCTGGGGCTTAGTGATCACGGTACAGTAAATCCATAAACAGCACTGACAAAGATGTGTGCGTGAAAGGTGAAGCAAAGCCTAAAGGCTGGAACCATGGCAGACCGAATCTGACATTAAGCTGGGAAATAAAGATACACTGAAATATTTCAGACATCTGGCACCATCACTGCAGCTAGAAAACTAACTTTGATGCATCTGGTAGAATTCAACCTGTACGTTGTACAGTTTGAGATTTTTTTTTTCCTTTGTACAAATACAGGCACAGGATCCTTGGGAATCTCTTTCCCCGTTCCATGCTCCTCTCTTATAAACAGTCGCACTTGTTTACTAGAGAGGATTACTTCAGATGCACCGTGTCCACTTGAACCGAACAGGAGGGGTAACCTGTGTGTTCAGGATCTGCTATCTGTGCATATGTGGAGCGGGCATCATCCATGTATATTAATGAACGCCTTACAATTGACTCTACAACAGAATGCTGAGAATGTACATTATTTTGCCTACAGCATATGATTTCAGTGATTATTTGAAAGCCCCAAGAGAAGTATTTGAGTTATATAGGGCTTGATTTCTTGAATTGATTTGCTTACCAGGAACCAAAGGCCTTCCCATTGTAAAATTGAAAAGATCAAGCCCCGTATAAGCAATTTGGTGTTAGGACCCACCTATATTGGAGTACTTTGACGTAGTGGTGGACTAAGCATAATATGTGACTAAATCTCCTACTGTGTTATGTTAGAAAGGTGTTTTTAAGGAGTGTTAATTAAAGGGACTGTATAGTTCCCCAAATGCATCTTCCAAATATTAATGCATATTAAAGGGCTTACAAAAGCCAATGCAGACTCCAGGAATGAGTCAAGGAGGTCTCAGTCAATCTGCGATTGGCTGAGAGTCACAAGCCTCTCCTGATTGGCCGAATCCCTTCTTTGCCTGGAGCGCAGTCTAAGCTGCAGCAGCAGCCTGCACCAGGTAAGAAACCCATACCTTCCCTATATATATATATATATAGCAGAAATAACAGGTCACCCTATGCACAACTGTTTTACAACCTGTAGATGTGCTGCAAGAGCTTCATGACTGGTGTAGTGCAGGGCTTTACAGACATTGGAAGCCAACTCAGTTGCTTTAATCTAAGCTCTCTCTGAAAAACTATCCAATAAAGGGTCTTCTACCAATCGACAATTTGGGAGTTGATCCAGCGCCCACAATCTGTGAGTGTGAGAGCCAGGGTCAGCTTTCCCTCAATACACAAAAATGTTGGGGAAAACGTCTGGTACGGAGTAAGATAAGCAGAGAATGAAATGGGTCTGAATAAGGAATTTCAGGAAGGTGTATATAGTTTATTTATAATGATTTAGATTTAGGTAATTAACGTGAGTAGTTGGGAGGGATGCACTATTAAAATAGATGCTCAGGACCACCAAATGGCGTAAAGCGAGCTCTGCTGTGGACCTGGATTGCTGTTTTATAATCTGACCTCAATTTGAGGTCAGATTATAAGACGACCTCGATTATAAGACGACCTCGATTATAAGACGAGGGGTAATTTTCAGATTTTATTTTCTGAAAAAAACCTTGTCTTATAATCGAGCAAATACGGTATATCAATGGAATTTGTATTAAAAAAAAATAAAAAATGGTTAATGGTAAAGACCATCTGATTAACTCTTGCATTTCCTGGTCTCTTCTACAAACAACTTTACGCTTCACAGCATACAACAGACATCCATGTAATGGGGGGGGGGGGGGGGGGGGGCAGAAAAGCTCTAACCATTATCTTGTGTGGTCTGCACATATCTGTGGGTGGTGACCTGGCTCTGTGGACAGGGGTATGGGGGCAAATGGAAAAGTTATGCAAGGAAGGGGTGCAGCCTAGAGAGGAAGGGGTGCAGCCTAGAGAGGAAGGGGTGCAGCCTAGAGAGGATGGGGTGCAGCCTAGAGAGGAAGGGGTGCAGCCTAGAGAGGAAGGGGTGCAGCCTAGAGAGGATGGGGTGCAGCCTAGAGAGGAAGGGGTGCAGCCTAGAGAGGATGGGGTGCAGCCTAGAGATGATGGGGTGCAGACTAGAGAGGATGGGGTGCAGCCTAGAGAGGAAGGGGTGCAGCCTAGAGAGGAAGGGGTGCAGCCTAGAGAGGAAGGGGTGCAGCCTAGAGAGGATGGGGTGCAGCCTAGAGAGGATGGGGTGCAGCCTAGAGAGGATGGGGTGCAGCCTAGAGAGGATGGGGTGCAGCCTAGAGAGGAAGGGGTGCAGCCTAGAGAGGAAGGGGTGCAGCCTAGAGAGGATGGGGTGCAGCCTAGAGAGGAAGGGGTGCAGCCTAGAGAGGAAGGGGTGCAGCCTAGAGAGGATGGGGTGCAGCCTAGAGAGGAAGGGGTGCAGCCTAGAGAGGAAGGGGTGCAGCCTAGAGAGGATGGGGTGCAGCCTAGAGAGGAAGGGGTGCAGCCTAGAGAGGAAGGGGTGCAGCCTAGAGAGGATGGGGTGCAGCCTAGAGAGGATGGGGTGCAGCCTAGAGAGGAAGGGGTGCAGCCTAGAGAGGATGGGGTGCAGCCTAGAGAGGATGGGGTGCAGCCTAGAGAGGATGGGGTGCAGCCTAGAGAGGATGGGGTGCAGCCTAGAGAGGATGGGGTGCAGCCTAGAGAGGATGGGGTGCAGCCTAGAGAGGAAGGGGTGCAGCCTAGAGAGGATGGGGTGCAGCCTAGAGAGGAAGGGGTGCAGCCTAGAGAGGATGGGGTGCAGCCTAGAGAGGATGGGGTGCAGCCTAGAGAGGATGGGGTGCAGCCTAGAGAGGAAGGGGTGCAGCCTAGAGAGGAAGGGGTGCAGCCTAGAGAGGAAGGGGTGCAGCCTAGAGAGGATGGGGTGCAACAAATGAAACTTGGGAGGTGTAGGTCAGGCCTAGGGCAGCACAAGTCCTAAATAAACCACTGTATGAATAAAACAAATGGCCACTGAATTAAACATGTCTCACATTACATCTGCACATTTGCATCATGATCTAATATTAAACCAGTCTCCTCACTGGGGAAGCACACAGATACCACATTTTAAAGACCCTGAACTAACTACTGAGCAAAGACACAGATTGTAACTAAAAGCAGTTTAATAAATGTCAAATGTTGCTCCATTGAGATTTTATCAGGGGCTCGTTAATTCTAGGCTGCAGTCATGTGACAAAAGTAGAGCACACGATTTGAGGGTTGGTACAGCAGAGAAAGCCTTCTAAAAACATTACACAACACCAAATCTAAGATCCAAGGCAGTGTGATCGTTCTCAATACAAGCCCAAAATGTCAAATCTGAGGTGGCACATCTCTTGTAAAAGTACTTTGCATCATACCAACACTTCGGCTGGAACATGTCATGTCTGTCTTAGTCACTTCTGTTCAGGAACTATATACCCAGTAGTGTATCTTCCACAAGGCAAACAAGGCACTCGCCTAGGGCGGCACATTGCCAGAGGGTGTTAAAGCACACTTCTGGTTCTTCAAACATTTTTTTCTCCTTCCCCCGCCATTCAGCAAGCTTTAGATTCTGTAATGGGCGTGATGGGGGCATGCAATGGGCGTGATGGGGGCATGCAATGGGGTGATAGTGGCATATAATGGGGGTATTTGGGACATGTAATGAAGGGATGGGGGCATGTAATGGAGGTGATGTGGCCAGATGATGGGGTGATGGGGCATGTCGTAGGTGTGCAACGTCGGTGGGGGGAGTGCCCGAATTTTGTCTGCCTAGGGCAGCACAAAACCAAGATATACCATTGCATATACCCCCATGATGCTCAGGTCAAGACTGACCCTAAGCATCATGGGGTATGTAGTTTCGAAATCCCTGCCGTGTCAAGGTCAGCACAGGTTTGTTGCCCATAAGCTCCTACCTTCCAATGGGGGATCAGCTCTCAATCCTTAAATCCTATTGATTCCATAAAGAACAGCCTGGCTCGGTACCTGTATAAAAATACGAAATGTAAGTTACATAGGGGTAATGACAAAGATCTGCTTTATTTTAACATACAATAATTAATCATGGGCATTTTAACCCCTGGAGCCCTTTCTACCTATGATCACGTGGGACACACGTGTTGCAAAGCACATGCCGGATTATCCTCATACTGGAGCCACTCATTCTCACTTGTACTTCTACGTTAGGAGCACAAATAAAAATACTTTAGTGTCCCCGGTAATAATTCAGAGGAAGTGGTTTCATATTGTACTCGCGCCTGGAAGAGAGAGGCGATTGCTGTTTTTTTCCAGGACAGGCGCTATGTGTCCTCTCCCAGCTCACAGTCATCCCGCATTCTGGAATCTCTGCCCACGCAGGTTCCCTAGAAGTGTAACGGTATTAATGGAAGGGGTTTCAATACTGCGTCATAGTAAGGATATCCAAGCAGGGATTATTTTTTTTTTTAACATATAATTTTTTTTTTTATTTATTATTTCAAACAATCTTTAACTCACTCAAGGCCAGGAGCTCACAAAATGTAAAATAAAAATAAATAAAATATATCTATATATATATATATATATTTACTCTTACTGGGTTTAAAACAAAATCAGCAGTTTAGTTTTATTTTAACGCCTGCATATTCGTTTAGGGAGAGACAGATTGGGAACTCTCCCCCGGTGGGAGGTGGGAGGTGGGCCTGAGTGAGCGAGAGCTACAGTCCTACAGATTACATTTCAACTGATAAAATCACATCTCGAAAAAGCAACAAACACTTGATCAAGTGGTGACCTTTATCGCAAAGTTTAAAAAAAAAAAAAAAAAAAAAGAAGAGAATATCCAATTGTACATATAGTTTTTATTCCAATATAGGGTTATTTATAAGGAGGTGAAAGTTTAAAAAATTGATGTCATCGACAGGAACATTCCATTGGCTTCCATGGTGGAAGCAATTGGAGCATTTTCGAATCATGCATCATAACCGAGCCTTTATACACAACCCTCTCCAAGCCCCCAAACTTGCAATGCACTAGGTTCCAAAAAGAGATTTTTAGATTTTATAGATGAAGTAAAGCTCCTGACCGAGGGTTTGAGATCCAGGTGCCTTATATACAGGGAGAAGACGCACATTACAATGAACAGTAAGGGATAAGGTTTTATATAACCTAACAGTTAAACATGCGAAGAGGTGGCATAGGAAGGGGTTGGCGCTTGGAAACAAACGACAATAACGATACAAGTGTGAGTCTACTCACAGAGGTGCTCTGAAAAACTCCTTGTCTTATGAATAAGCCTTAAATGCGAAACGCATCAGGAGTTATCCCCACTCTTTGCTTGATACTCTTCAATGAATTAAACAAACACTTTTTTGCGGAATCCTTGATTTATCTATAGTAGATCAGTGGTTAGCTAAGCTTTTGGATATCACGACCCCTTCCAACTTTTATCCAAGTCTCACACCCTTTTTCCGCGTTTTCAAGTTCTGATGGATCTTGGCTATCGTGAGGGGGTCTGACTTTCCCCGTTCCTTTCTGTTTGTGTACTTGTTACCGGGACAATAAAAGTATATTGAATATAAACTGGATTCTTCACGTCTTCAACATCCCCAAGCTAGATCACCTCAAGTCATAACATGCACCAGAGCACTACACAAAATGCACACATTCAATTCTCCAGTACAAATCGCCCTGGTAACAATGGTGCCTTGTTACTGAAAAATACTATCCATCAGACATTTTGGGGCCCCTTACATAACCACCATGTAGCACCCATGGCACTTGAAACCACACCCAGCTTGCACCCACAGGGTGCACCAAGATTGATTTACAGCGCCTTGCCAGAACACCTATATTGCACACCCAGGAGCATGCCCATCACCCAGATTGCACACCCAGGAGCATGCCCATCACCCAGATTGCACACCCAGGAACATGCCCAGCACCCAGATTGCACACCCAGGAACATGCCCAGCACCCAGATTGCACACCCAGGAACATGCCCAGCACCCAGATTGCACACCCAGGCCTTACCCCAGCCAGCACCCACATTGCATCCGCAGAATTTTCCTGGTGTCTAGAGGCGGGCAGATTGAGGTCTGTGAGCGCTGTCTAGGCGCAGACATCCTCCCATGTTGCCTTTCGCGTGTCAGCAGGCCACGCGGGAGAGTGTGAGAGGCAGCACAGTAGAATGTCTGTCCACTGGTCAGCGCACAGACATCCAGACGTCTGCAGAGATGGCTTGCCAGCGCAAGGCTTTTATTTGTTTGTTTTTTTCATTTAAAAGGACCTTTGGCTACTGCAATTATACTCACATCCAATGAGTTAAAGAAGGTATTTATTAAAAAAAAAAAAAGGATTGTTTAGCATTATAGTAGACAGCAGTATGCCAAATAGAGCACACTCGAGTGTGGTCTAACAGCTCCCAACACCCTCAGTCAGGTATAGTCAAAGGGGAGGAGATAAGGAGGGATAACAGAATCAGAAATAATAAACTGGAATGAAAACTAAGGGGAGTTTTTTTGGGGGGAGGAGTGTTCTCCAAGCCAGATCTATAAACCACGGAGAGTGAAAAAGACACACACAAGTGACTTGGGAATAAAAATGACAGAGTGGCAAAGGCCATTGTTCATTCCTGGGAAGCTGGTCTCAATAAATAGAAAGCAGCTTGGGGGCCAGGACTATCTCGAGCACCAGAAGCAGAGAAGGACCAGAGAGGAGGAAGGTCATTGTCCAATATCTGATCAGGTGAACATCTTCTGCTTCCAATGACCCGTATGTCAGATGAGATGATGTCATTCTGCTCCATGGAGCACAGTCAAGAGAAAATAATACATTACACACACACACACAAGGAACACATTGTACAAGACACAGAGGATCCAGTCATCCTTCTACTGCCAGCCCGCTGCTCCCAACGCATTCTGATATTGTCTAAGAGATCAGTTCACCATTACGGCTTTGCACATTATGTGAGTTAGTAGATCACCAGTGGAGTGAATGTCCCACAGTGCACAGCTGCCTGTGCGGCTTGTATTATTACTCCGAAAACTTGGACACCTCTTCAGCACCGATGAAGTCATTCAGAAAAAAAAACTAAGTTAGAACTTATTTCCACAATGCTTAAATCAGTATGACATAACATTGGGTCGAAAGCCACTTAAAGAGCCACTGACACGTCCACCACTCACGGAAACGTTTAGCGGTGCGAGTGTCGGGGTAGAAGGGCATCTTCCGTACCTCACTACAAAGCATGCCAGGCCGATCTGGTCGCCGACAGTCACTCACTGTTAGAGCTGTGAGACACCCTATAGATTTGGGCAAACAAAACTAGATCTAAAACAGACCCGGTCAGATGCAAACACCGGCCAAGACGGTATAACACCAGAAACTTTTTTTTTTATACTAAAGATTAAAAAACAGCTTTTAAAGAAATTTTTTTTTTTTTTTTTTAAAGAAAAAAAAGTTATCTGCAATGTAATAAAGTGTCATTAGATTAGAATAAATTGGTGGTGTAATAAGCTAAAACTGAACCATGAACAATTTAAGCGGAAGTTACGTACAAGCTCTGGGGCGAAAAACTTTGAAATGTGGTCTAATCAGCAGGACGGTTCTGTTGGGTTCCAAGGTAAATTGCTCTACATCTAGAACTCTGACCCAGACTAGATCTCTATTAATATCCCCCCCAGTCTCTCCAGTCGTGCAGAATAAAAATACAAGGCAAGAAGTTCAAAGCAACGTGCCCATCTGGTTTAATCTCGCCTTAGTAATGATGACGAATAAGAACATTTTTTTTTTTCGAAGAACATCAAAAGCCTGAACGAATGCATCGAAATGTCTGTTGAATGTAAGGGCACAGCCAAGGGCCCGGTACATGTGCAGGAGATTAAACACGCTACCACAGTACAAA
Source organism: Pelodytes ibericus (assembly GCA_036172795.1). Classification (NCBI taxonomy): domain Eukaryota; kingdom Metazoa; phylum Chordata; class Amphibia; order Anura; family Pelodytidae; genus Pelodytes; species Pelodytes ibericus. The sequence continues at coordinate 182,674,033 of CM069863.1, read as the reverse complement.
AGGAGCTGCGGAGGTTTATGAAAAACAGAGGAAAAACATTACACAAACCGGCGCCCAGACACAATGTTTCAATCGCTAATTTCATTTAAAACAACGACAAAAAAATATATATAAATATTTTTTTTTCTGCTTACAAATAGGAAGATTCGATACAAAGTTCACTCTTTTACAAAAAGAGTTTTGTAAAAATTGTTTGTACTGTTAATGGAGAGAACGAAAAGGATCTAACAAATGATCTCTGTGTTGTGTTAAAGGACACTATCACTTACATAAGATCTAACTAGATAAACTCGTCATTTAAAACAAACACATATATAAATCATATACCACTATTTGTTTGTTTTTTTGATATGATTGAATTAATTGCATATTAAAAGGAAAAATAAAATGAGGTGTTTATCTCCATTTTGAGAATATTTCCCATTAACCCCTTCATTATTAAATTATTTCAACATATATTTTTCCATTTTCGAGCATAGCTGTAAGGCTGCCACATTGCCTCCAATGACTTAAATTTGGAATAAGTCACATTTTTCAGCCTACCATTAAATTATATGCTACATGGCACCCCTATTAGCCGGTCAAACTTAGAAGTAAAATTAAGCAATTTTAATTTGTTTTTTTCTATCTTTAAAATTGCATGTCACTTTTAAACATTGTCGGGTCAAACTGCAGCCCTCCAGCTGCTCACCACCCACAACTCCCATAATACTCTGTGAGCTCCGAGGATGGCTGGGGACTATGGGAGGTGTAGTCCACAAACAGCTGGAGGTTTGACAACAGTGCTTTAAAAGAGATATTTTAAAACTTTAAAAGGAGCTGGGCTCTTCTGAAAGGGGTAAAAATAGGTCTAGATCATAATGTCCTCTTGTTCCCTTACAGCCGAGATGAAGGTATGTTCAGTGGGATATTTATTATACCGTTTAGGATATATACAGAGCCGTCGTTACCCTCTTTGAATGAGTAATAAGAACGCCATTCTAATTTTGGGACCAAATCGGAGCAATCTTTAGTCCGTCCAGTAAACATCCAGACTGGTCCAGCACCTACATTGCCTTTCGGATTTCCCCGATTCTAAGATGCACTTTTTTTTCCCCCACGGTTTTAACACCTCAGTAAATAGGGGCAGAGTCTTAGAATGAACGGTTGGGGTGTGTAAAATTACGAATTTTGGCTCGGTTTCGTCCAGTAGATTCGCCTCCATCCGTAGTGCGTTCTGCAGACCCCCCCCCCCCCCGCCCTCCCGCCCTCCCGGACTTGGTCGCCAGAAAAATGTCAGCCTCCCCGGCGGTAGATCATTTAGCGCTGCTGACGGCGTTGTTGAGAATAAGAGAAGTAAGAGCTGGCGAACATGGCTTCCAGATATTCCAAAGTGATGGTGCTATGTCATAGTTGAAGCGCGGGAGTGTCTGTGTCAGAGATTTCGGTCGCATGGTAAGTACAAACCTTAATTTATGTGCTTTTCTGTTGATGGTACTGAAAAATGGAGGGCGGGAGGGGTGTCTTAAAAGGGAGATATATATATATATATGCACTGTCACACATTAAGGGACAGGCAGATATGTGCACGCAGGCTCTGGCGCCCATGTTTATGTGAAAAGCATACTTTTGGTAAATATAAGTTAATCTGTAAATTTGCTGGTACAGTTTACTTACCTGAAGGTGACCTTGTCTTCTATTTTTTTGTTTTTGACGACCGATTCGTTTAAAATGAGGACATTAATAAAAATACATACTGCATGTGCAACTGTTTACACATTCCTCCCTCCCGAAGGGGCTTGCTCATTCACCCTTCAGATTTTTTTTTCCACACTGGCTCCATTCCTTTCACACTCAGGACACCCCAAACAAGGCATGTAATGAGTTAAAAACATATAACGAGGCCATTTTTTCCCCCCTAAGCTAAATTTGCATATAAAGCACCTTTTGTATGAATCTGGGCTGGTTCGCTGGCAGTCCCAGGGAATTCATCAAACGCTGGGACCATGCCAGGGCGAGAAGACAATTGGTAGTATAGATTTGAGGCCCTGTTAATTGGTAATCTCCTTCCCTGTCTGCGTTTTATAACAAAGGAAGAATTATTTTAATTTTTTTGTTTGGATTTGCGGTTACACGGAACTAAATTCATTAAACAGGTTACCAGCGACTATACCATGAAGGCCCAATGGTTCTCCATTTATACGTTGTGTCATTAGAAAGACAATGGGATGGTAAATATTCGCGCACTGAAAAGTGTTGTGAGAAATATAAAAAGGCGAAATCGCCATATGTTACGTAGAAACAGCAACTGCCCCTTTTTATAAATCTCGACACTGAGTATGGGAGAAGGACCTCCATCACACGTAGATTCCTCAAAATTCATCAAGCAATTTTTAGCGGTCTTTTAAATAAAAAATAAAAAAATGTATGCGTTGGCTGCGCCGGAACAACCAAAAAAAGAGACCAGTGAATGCAGCGCGAAATCTTGAAATGTGTCCTTTATACATAGGATAACACACACTGCCCCCAATAACACACTGTGTAGAAGAATCAAAGAAAGGATCCAGCACTCGACAATTTTCAGGCTTGAAAAAAACCCGCCAGGGTTGAAACGTCGCCTGTGTTTGAATAAATCTCTTCACTTAAAAATTGTAGAGTGCTGGATCCTTTCTTTGATTCTTCTACACTGTTGGCTTGGGTGGCGCCCAAGGACCTCGGAACCACTACATTCACGAGTGCGGATTTGGATCCATTTAATTTATTACCCAATAACACACACACTGCCCACGATACACACACACACACACACACACACACACTGCCCACGATACACACACACACACACACATTGCCCACGATACACACACACACACACACATTGCCCACGATACACACACACACACACTGCCCACGATAACACACACACACACACATTGGCCACGATAACACACACACACACACACACACATTGGCCACGATACACACACACACACACACACATTGGCCACGATACACACACACACACACACACACTGCCCACGATAACACACACACACACACACACTGCCCACGATAACACACACACACACACACACACTGCCCACGATAACACACACACACACACACACACTGCCCACGATAACACACACACACACTGCCCACGATAACACACACACACACACACACATTGGCCACGATACACACACACACACACACACTGCCCACGATAACACACACACACATTGGCCACGATAACTATACAGGGGGAGTGTAACCCGTGTCTTCTGGCAAGGAGGTATAGAAAGAACAAGTTATAAACCACATGGACCCCAAATGAGTCACTTACACAACCAAAACTAAAAAGTCCTTAGAACTGCCACAAATGGAGAGGCACATGTTCTACAGGAATCTGGATATTAAGGGCAATTTTACAAAGAATCTGTTCACAAAAATGTAAAAAAAAAAAAAAAAAATACAGACCAGACCAGAAATCAATTACCCCCTAAACAGCATGTCATCCGGACCGGCCATTAAAGGGTAACAGTCATTACAGCCACATCTGGAAACACTGATAGCAAAGTAGCGGAGACACCTCCCTGGAGACCAAGATAAAGACATGTCATTTAATTATTGCAGTGGTTTCAGGAGTCCGTCTTACTGCGCACACGACGCAACGAATGAAGCGCCATTTGCAAAAGCTTCAAAATTAGGGTCCGCACCCTGCTCTCTAAAAACACACGCCTGGTTTACTTCAAAGAAGGGGGGAACTTTTTTTTCTTAACCCCTCTGTGGATGGAAGGGTTAAAAAATAATTATAATTTAGGTTTCCTATGGCAGTAACCCCTCCACCCCCCACGGTCATCAATCGTAACCCTTCATCTCCAGGTTGCACCCTATCCCTCACATTGCTCCACTGCACCCGTATCCCTTTGCACAGTTCCCTGGAGAAATAGTGGGAACAGCCTGCACGTCAGTACAGGGAGCGCAAGGGAGTGAGGTGAGGACACTGGTAGCGCCAGCTGCCGCTCCCTACAGTGGTCAAGCCGGGGCCTAGTTGAAATACAACACTGGGTGGGGAAAAAATCTGCACTGTACAGAATAGGATGAGGAAGGTAAGTAACTATTACATGAAAACTGGGTCTAGGCATGGACATAGCAAAAGATAAATATATAGAAATATTGCAAACATTACCATAGGAAAATCAGTATTGACATCTCCAGGTGTGAGTACAGTAAATATAAATAATATGGATAATATTATTACTAAGCATCAGCTGGGTGGCATTTTGTACCAGAAAAATAAAATAATTATGATTGAGATCTGCCATGCCTGACTAGCAAGCCCAAAAGCATGGTGATTTAATAGATCACTGCGAGACATGAGATCCACAGCTAGACCATGTCCAGCTTCTGTGCAGCATATTGGGGGTCATGTTATGAGAAAAGATAAGAACTCTCTGGTTGCAGGAGACCAATTCCTAAAATTACATATCCGTACCCCTACGGACCCCTGCTTATCCATATTGGACCTGTGAGAACCTTACTGACAAAAAGAATGAAATAAACACATTTGTTTTCTTTCTAGCTATTTGGACAAGGTCCATTTACCCTGACTGTGGACTCGTCTTACCACAATAGGAATATTTAAATGGACACTCCAAGCATCAAATTCATTTGAGGTGTCTGGAACGTTTACGCCAGTGGCGTCCAACATGCAGGCCAAAATGCACGTAGACACGTCTGGTTTAAGTTTTACATTGTACAGGATTTCTTTTTGTATAGAAATGCAAGGCTGCAAAAGAGAAGTGTGTACAATGTGGTCTTATAGGCCCAGATAGATGCCACGCTAAACTCCTAGGGGCTACACGTGGTCTGTGCAACTCTGATTGACCATCAGGAGAGAATGCTAAATTACAAACATTCCCTCTTCTGGGTCACAGGTACTGTAATCTGCCCAATTCACCGGGTAAGAGACAGGGTCAGGAAGTTCAACATGCAAGTTAAGAGTATTAAAGGGACAGTCTAGTCCCCAAACTCACTTTGGTGCAAGATGAAGATTGCTTCTTGTATAGTGCACAGGTTTTTTTCCCAGTGTGATTTGATGCAGGCATTCTGTATAAATCACATTTTTAATATTTGACTCAAGCCCTCCCCCAGTGATTATTCTGCATGTTTACTGCAGGTGCAGCAGCATGGATTATATAAACACTGAGCATATAAGGTTTTGTTTCATTTAGTCACTTCCTGTGCTCTTCCAATTTAATCCATTATGCGGACTCTTGAGTGATCTTGCTCTTGTACACAGTAGGACCTCTTAACAGTGCAACACATTGTACTTTGAATGCACATTAATATGCATTAATATTTGCAAGATGCATTTTGGGCACCAGACCCTGTCAGTTGCAAGCTGTGTGGGGGTCAGAGTTATCAGAGTTCAGCAGAGAGGGGACTGCTGCCCGTTTATAGGAAGCAGAGGCCATGTATTGGTTCAGTGTGACCCATGTTGACTTACTGGTGGATATAACTATCCCCCCAGCAATGAAAGGGTCAAGGCAAAGCCTAAGGAGATGCAGAAGGAATTTGTTTGTCACAAGAAACAATTTGATACAAGGCAGGAAATGGAAGGAGCTAATGTAATAATGTAAGTTACAATGTAACAGCCGTCTCTTCCTGAAACTGCTCTGGCCTTGCTCGAATGGGTCTGGGGTTAACCCCTTCACTGACCCATTGAGATCGGACACGGGGCGAGAGAGGCGTTATGCATTCCGAAACATTCCCAAAAGGTGACCAACTGTAATAATGATAATAATAATAAAAAATGTAATAAGATCAGTGGCCTAAACAGCACGCTACTAAATGGACAGGCATCTAAATATGGCTGATATGGGGAATGCAGGAAAATGTATCAAAAATGATCTATGCATTGTGCATTGTGCATTGATTAAGGAGGAGGAAAAAAGTGTTTGTGGTGTCCCCTGTTTATGACATCACCCGTGGCACACATCACACTGAAAAATAGTTAATTTGCATATCAAGCCACAAGTGATGTCATATACAGAGGACAGGTCAGACAGGTGTAAACAAAACACACACACACACACATTTTCCTCTTCATTTCAAAATGTCTAGATTTTTGCTATCTTATTCTCTATATGATCAGTATAGACAAAGTGCAGGTGACACAGCTCCTGTAAACTCTTTTTTTTTTTTTTCTCTCTTACCACCGCACGTTTTTATTTTTAGGTAAAACTCTAAATTTATTCATGGTTCGGTCAATTAAATGCCATTATATCTGCAATTCTGTCTCCCTGCTCTGTAAGCCAGAGGGTTACTCCGCAGTTAAGAGTAAAAATAATGAATTCCGAATCTGTTTCTTATTATGTGATGGGAACGAAAGAAAAATCAATTTGTTACACGAGAGGCACATTTACCCCCCCCCCCCCTCATCTATAGGGGTCATGAAGCGTCGACTCAACAACCATGAATAGGCTCCAACTCCGTCCGCTTCAAAGCCCCCTTAATCTGATGTCGAAAGCAACAAGAGCCTCCTTAGCCCGGGTTCACATGGTTTGAGGGGCAACGTTTAATTGGTTCACCAATTATAGGAATTAGTTTCTTGGAGCCAAATCAGAAATGGCAAAAAAATCGGCCATGATCTGCTAATCCTACAGATATACTGCGATACTAATAGAACTTGCAGTAACAAAAACAACAAGTATTAACAGAAAAAACACAAAAAAAGATGCCTAAAATAGGCCGGTTCCTCAAAAGAACAAATGTTAGCAAAATAAATTGAGTTATGTTTTATTGAAAATTCGCACCAAGTGTAGGAATACTTATGACTTTCCTTTTTGAGTTTGCTCCATATATACATACCAGGGCGCGGACATCTTGGGTCGGCCCTTCCTTCATCTGACCCAAGATTCTAAACAACATGTCTGCCCCCTGATGGAGATATACAAAGCAAAGAGGGCCAGGGAGTTATATTAAGACTTAAAGGGACAGTCTAGTCCCCAAACTAACGTTGGTGCAAGACGTAGATCACTGCTTGTATAGTGCACAGGCTTTTTTTCCAGTGTGATTTGATGCGGGCATTCTGCATAAATCACATTTTTAATATTTGACTCAAGCCCTCCCCCAGATGTTTACTGCAGGTGCGGCAGCACTGATTATATAGACACTGAGCATATAAAGTTTTGTTTCATTTAGTCACTTCCTGTGCTCCTGGAATAGAATACATTGTGTGGACTGTGACAAACCTGCTCTTATACACAGTAGGATCTTTTAACAGTGCAACACATTATGTGATGACATCACTAGAGAGTCGGGAAATTCCACTCATTTGAATAAAATTATTCTCATTGGTTCCTGCAGCAAAAAAAAACAAAAAAAACTGCTCAGACTCAGTATGAGAAATGTTTCAGGTTTTATTCTTGCATGTTGATGACATCACCTGCAGCCTGATATGCAAATATGTGTAATTTGCATACCAAGTCACAAGGTGATGTCATAAGCTATTCTGTTTATATAGATCATATTTCAGATTCTTTTTATTCTCTGCATTCATAGTTCAAGCTATCTTTAGGCTGACTGACCCTTTAAGTGTTATGGATGCAGCCACCATAATAATCTCACCCACAGCACATAAAGCCATCTCTACGTCCAGTGCTCATCTGGCCGGACCGTCCAGAGCTGTACCCAGCATCGAACCTCCCCCCCTATACCAGAAGCCGAAAGCAATTAGGAAATAAATCTATTTTAAGAATCTGGTAATAACATGTCTAGAGGAGCCATCGCAGAGCAAAAAAAACTGCAGGAAATGTGCGGCTACTGGTTAAAAACGCAGGAAATACTTTATTTGCCCCATTTAACTAGAAACATTAAAAAAAAAAAAAAAAACAGGTTTCTTGTAACCGTCTACAAACACGACTGATTTCATGGAAGCAGCAGTCTGCTACGGCCTGTATACCTGCGTTATTAGATTTAGGTTAGATTGTAGAGAATAAAACATGATGTTCGCATTATAGCAAAGAAATCCACATTTTATGCATTTTTAGCATTTTTCCAACTCGACTACTTTGGTCTTAAGTGTGACAGCGGACAAGTCCCAGCCGCGCAGACGGACTAGAATGATGTAACTCCAGTTACCGCACCGGTCTGGCTGAGTGTGGCAAGAGTTGCGGCCTGGCTATGGCTGAATCGCTGTATGTTTTAGCGTGTTCCAGAAGTGATCGTCACGGGTCTGGTCTGAAAAACAAGCCTGTTACTTCCACGAGGGAGTCTACCAAACGGACGTCTTCTGGGGTTTGAGAAATGCGAGGATTGAACCAAAATGATGTGCTCGGAATGAAATGTTACTGTGTCATCTCCCATTTCTGCTTTGCAGAAACAAAAACATCGCACCAAAAAAAAAAAAAAAGCTTTTACTGGAGTCGTCAAAGCTCACCTCCATTCCACAGCAGAGGGGTTTCTGCCAGACTTGTATGAAGGGGCTGCAGTTAAACGTTATGGATTGGGGCTATTTGTGCAAAAAAAAAAATTAAAAAAACATAGTAATTTCTCTTACTAAAGGCAAAAATTGGCACAGGGCAGGTGTTACTGATTAGAGACCGGCAAGTAAAGGGTGCGTTATCAGCAATACACTTCTTACCAAAGCGGCACTCAATGGGTTAAATTATGTATATCGCAAAAAGAATATATATCCAGTTATAAATAAATGTAAAAAAAAAATATATAACCCACTCTGAAGGATCAAATATTATTGACGTCTAACTTCGGGTGAGACTTCCTGCCGGGACTTCTAGTGTGGAACAGGGATGGCTAACCTCGGCACTGCAGATGTTTGAGAACGACATATCCCATAATAGTCAGTCCGGAGGCTGACTGAGCATCATGGGATATGTAGCTCACAAACATCTGCAGTGCCAAGGTTAGTCGTCCCCCCTGTTCTACACTAGAAGTCCCGACAGGAAGTCACAACAAACAGCACAGGAGAGTATTTTTTTTCTACAGAGCCAATCTGGTTCTAATAAAATTCCAACTTCCAAAGAGTTGCCAACAGTCCTGGATTTTCCAGGATAGTCCCAACCGTAGCATCTAAATCTGGTTAATCATGCATGAAATTGACGGCCGGTGTGGTTTTCTGAAAAATACATTTTTATTTCATTGTTTAAACTTTTTTGGCGTATGGTCGGGAACCTTTTCAGAACTGGAAAGTGTGAGTTTAAGGGGGCGAAGGTTGGCCAACTGCGACACACCAACATTGTTGGCAAAGGATTATGGGACTTCTAGGCCGACAGCCAACAAGGGACAATCTAGAATAACCTTACCATTGATGTCAAGTATAAGAATATACTGGTTCTATGCTTTCTCTGTATTATTAATAAAGTAATAATAAAAAATATTCCAGAAAAACTTGTGCTTTTAAAACTAGGCATCTTTACTATAATGCAGCCTTGGCTACACAGGGAGAGCAGTCAGGGCCCAGTATAAAAGGAAGGAGGTATGAGGGGTGGAAGAAGCATAACACAGACACAAGATAACTTCACAGACACATTTAAAACATATAGGGGGTCATGTGCTACACGTGCGCTGGGGCAGGGAGAATAGGTAAGATATGATGTCATTTGCCAATATCTAACATTTTCTGTGTTTTTTTGTTTGTTTTGCGCCTCTTCTGTCTATATTTATAGTGTATTTCCCAGTTGCGGTCACAGATTGAGATTATATTTGCGCAAGCTGAAGACTTTTGCGAATAATTTGAGAAAAATTATTTTTTCTGGGCATGAAAAATGACACCGGCTTTTGTCCAGCGCCAATAAAAAAAAAAGGCAGAAAAGAAATATTCGCAAACAGGCCTGTTTTAATTTGCAAATATGCTCTTTTTTGTGGGGCAAAATTTGCTCATATTAACAAGTGAGAGTTAAATGTTGAGTAAATTTCAAAAGGCGCAAAGAGCAGAAATTGTTTTGCACTTAAAAACAAACAGAAGAGGTGCAAATCGGGGGGGGAGGGGCGGAAAATGTGACAAATAGTCACAAATTACCTCTTTTTTCCCCACTGCAGTACATGACCCCCTAAATCGGGGTGCCTGATTTTTTTTTTTTTTTACATTGGCTGTGGCGGTGCACTGAGCGCTGTCACAAGACGGAAGTGCGCTGTGGCGCAGACTCCTGATATTTGTCTGTTTTTTATATAGGCGCACACGTCGCCAGCGGCACTACTTCTCGCGCCATCTATATAAATAACCCCCAATGTATAGATCTGTTATTTTATATTCTCTACATACACTGGAAAAGCAGAGTTTCGGTTGACAGAGTCACTTTTGGGCAGTGTGGGAGCTCATTTAAGTGTTTTATTGGAACCTAGTCCAGCGCTGCCTCTGGCTGAGAAAGATGGGAGTTGCAGTTCAAGAATAATTTTTTTTTAAAAAGCATGGTAGTTAAATGATTTCGCAGCTCAGACGAGCACACCCCGGATACATCTGGAGATACTTGGCTTTTGCTTATATAATGAGACTAGATGCTTCAACAGAATCTAATCTTAGGAGAAGTATTTTATCAAGTTACATGTTAAATCAGTCAGGCACAGGCTACATATAAATGACATTATTACATACTGAGTGCGTGGGCTACGGATTCTGAACATAGAGAACAGATTTCATGAATCTAATGTTTTGTCATCAAATTAAAAAAAAAAAAATCTCTCTTTTGAAGAATGGATCTTCCAGAAAAGATTTTTTTGTTTTGTTTTTGTTTTTTTTAGCCATGAGCAACGGTTAATATTGATAGCAGGTAAGTACTTGGCCACATAGCGCATGTTCATGATTAAGCATTTGTGAAACGCGTAAGACGTGTTCCTCATCCCCACTGTTTTACCATTATTTTTGCTACGATAAAAGCATTTTAATGTAAAAGAACCGGAGTGCCGGCTTTATCCGTTCACCGCTATTTTATCTCTAGTTAAGAGGCTAGTCGGAGCACCGGGGGTTGGGCGGCCATAGGAGTGGAGCTCAGATTATCTCTTTGGAGACTCGGATATTCACATGGGGCATGTAACTATAAAATCTGTGTGTATGATTCAACATCCAAGACGGCCAGGATTACCGGTCATGTGTCCATTGATGTAACCCATTATAGGCCGAAGCCTGCACCGGGAGTTTTCCGGGTCCTTCCCGCAGAAGGAGGTGGGGAGTAATATTATTATCTGCATAGCTGGCAGACGACCAGGGTTGGTAGCTGGATACAGGTCTCGCCAATAAAGCCTGTTCAACTCTCAGGATTGCTTTGTCAGCTCAGCCACTCACTCTGCGGAGCTCACTAAAATGAGTACCATTAAGCTGTGTCATCTTACACTTACATGTGGCGGTCATCATTCCGAACAGACGGCTGTGAGAGCAGAGCATAGTCTTAAATCATAAAACCGCTTTCCAGGCAGTTAGGTGTTTTTTTTAAGACACAGAGGGTCATGTACTAAAAAAACGCAAATATATTTTACGTGCAAAACTATTTTTGCTCTTTGCTCCTATTGCAACGTACTAAACATTTAACGCTCACATAGTACATACGAGCAAATTGCGAATTTTTTCTACCTCTTTTGATAGCGCTCGCTAAAAGCTGGTGTAATTCTCACACGCAAATAAGAATTATTTTTCACGAAATATTCGCAAAGCTCTTTAGCGTGCGCAAATATAATCACAATTTATTAGCGCAACTGGAAAAATGCACGCTAAATAAAAAATAAACGGAAGAGGCGCAAATCAGGAAAAACAAGCGCAAAATGTTAAAAATAGTCACAAATTGCTCCTTACTCATGTTTTACCTACTTTTTTCCCCCCACTTCACTTGTTTAGTACATGACCCCCTTGGTCTACAGCATGAACTTCCTTCCTAACAGTCTCAGAAGTCACCCACTGACCAATTCATTAGTGTTAAAGGGACATTGGCCAAAAAATGCACAGCTCTTAGTACGTCATACATAGCACATGCCAGGTTATCCTCTGACCGGCAGCTTGGCGGTGGTCTCTCTGCCCTCGTTTTAATGCATGTTGCATTACGTTAACTGTATATTTTGCCTGTTTAAATTAGAACCAGACGTGAATTTAAAGAGCACCATTCTTACTGCCTGGCGTCTAACAGGTTAATTATAACTTGGTGGATTTTTAATATCACAGTGGACCATAGAAATCAGCTTGCTCCAGCAACGTTGGCAGCCACTGCCACGCAAGCCCCGATTATCTCCCAGCTGCCGCCTGGCTGCAGACCACCTGTATGCGAGAAGGACCACCAGGCATGTGATCTGGGCATGGAGGAGATGACGAGCAGGCATGGAAGACTGGGCTAAAGTCATCAATGGAGTTAATCAGATATTTCAGGATTTAAAACTCCATCCTGGTAATGGGTCATCTTCAGAGAAGTCTCAGACCTGACTCTCAGGCAGGATGTCCGGGGATTTGAACCTTTTTTTTAGATGTTACTTACATATTCCTTAGCTACATGCATGACTCGGAACTACGTATCCCATGATGCTCAAAACATCTTCAGTACCAAGGTTAGGAAGGCCCATGGGCGATAGTTCTGCTAAGGCCACCATTGCCCAACTTAGAGGGCAGCATGTTAAAATTACCCAGCTTAACCGTGCTCATTTTATTGACCTCAAAAAGGTTGAAAGGGGTCAGTTGATCCTGCAGGGAACTGAACACATTGGAAAGTTGATGCATTGTGCCCACTGAGCCCACTCACCAATATTATACTGAACCTTTCGAAAATAAAAATCGGTTTGCAAACGCAGTTTGTGAGGACGGAGATCGACAAACTACCAGTACCCGAATTTTGCCAGGACAGTCCAGTTATTTGTGGGGGAGGGTGCCTTGTCCTGCCAAATTCGGGTCAGTCCCGGCATTATTGCTGCCAGCGCTTAGCACTGTGTGCAGGCAGCATTGCATTTAAAGGGCGTCCGTCTTAAAGGGATACACAGTCTACACTAGAGGAATTGAGCTACAAACACCCGGTGTTTGTACTCCTGGGGGTCACTGGACATATCATGAACCCCAGACTGGAAATCCAGTACTGAACGTCAAGGTACGGCCAACATGTAACAATATAGGCTGACTGAGCATCATGGGATATGGAGCTGTGACTAGCACCCATTACATACTGGACCACACTCCATCACTAACTCAATAGCCTGCTGTGGATGACAGTCTATCACAGCTCCTTCCCCTACAGCTACTAGGCTTTATTATTATGACAAACCCCAGAAATCCAGCAACATCCCACTAGACAATAAAAAAAAACATTATCTACAGGTGGTTTTTTAACTCTCAGGACCCAAGCTGCGTGAAGACCAAATCGCTCCCATCATTGGTGCCCAAAAGGGTAATATATAAGGCAAATTTAAAGAAATAGCTCCCCACCCCCACCCCACTTCTCCTTGAGTCTTTACAGTTGCTTTGAAGCACAGTATAGCATGAGCAAGCCTAAGGTGCAAACCTTGACCAGCCCCGAGGTGCAAACCTTGGCCAGACCCGAGGTGCAAACCTTGGCCAGCCCCGAGGTGCAAACCTTGGCCAGCCCCGAGGTGCAAACCTTGGCCAGCCCCGAGGTGCAAACCTTGGCCAGCCCCGAGGTGCAAACCTTGGCCAGCCCCGAGGTGCAAACCTTGGCCAGCCCCGAGGTGCAAACCTTGGCCAGCCCCGAGGTGCAAACCTTGACCAGCCCCGAGGTGCAAACCTTGACCAGCCCCGAGGTGCAAACCTTGACCAGCCCCGAGGTGCAAACCTTGACCAGCCCGAGTTGCAAAGCTGACCAGCCCGAGGTGCAAAGCTGACCAGCCCGAGGTGCAAAGCTGACCAGACCGAGGTGCAAAGCTGACCAGCCCGAGTTGCAAACCTGACCAGACCGAGGTGCAAACCTGCCCAGCCCGAGGTGCAAAGCTGACCAGACCGAGGTGCAAAGCTGACCAGCCCGAGTTGCAAACCTGACCAGACCGAGGTGCAAACCTGCCCAGCCCGAGGTGCAAAGCTGACCAGACCAAGGTGCAAACCTGATCAGTCCTGCACCATTCCTGAGCATGTGTCCGGCTAGAGAGACGTGAAGAGAGAAGGGATAGAGGGGTGAAAGCATGGGGCGGGGGAAGAATTCGGAAATGAGTAACATCCGACACTGAGTGAGTGGACAGATGAGCAGATGCCTTTGTCAGGAGAGCGGGTCTGCTGAGTCACAGCCCACGGGGAAATGATTAATTAATGCCAGAGGCCTATTAACGGGATGCTCTGTAATGCACAATATACCATCCTCAGCCTGGCTTCACACTGGATCTATATGGGAACTGGCAAACTACTCCCTCTCTACCTCCCAATATAAAGCAATCTCCTCCTGTCAATTACAGATTAGCTTCATAAAAAAAACTTATACACACTGAGGAACCGGATGGCACACTTTAAATAAAACAATATAGTAGCAGAGGTATGATTAGGACCAATTTACAGGAGCACTATGAGAATTAATGGGTTTGCACCATCTCCCCCTACATACAATATGGTTTTTGACCCTTGCGCACACTGGATAAAGTTAATGCAGAACATTTACAGGAGTGGAGCTGCTAAAATGACCTGCTCCGCAGTGCTGCCGAATAAATCCGCTCGGAGCGCGGTAGTCACCCCCTCTCCTCACGGCGCTGCCGGAACTACATTTCCTATGAGCGCTCGCCTACACTGTACGGCGCCGGGAAGGGAGGAAAATAAACTTCACAATGGGGCTCCAGGAGGGCGAGTATCCCTTATCTGAACGGACACTTATCGCAAAAGAAAAAAGTAGGGTTTTGGGTCATTTCTGATCTTGGATCTTCGGATACGGGATACTCAACCTGTATAAAACATGTTGTAATGCACAGCATTAATTGTACAGTTATCGGACGACTTCCAGGATAGAAAACGAGGCGTCTTGCCAATGAAAGAGTTAATCATCTGTACCAAAAATAACATATTAAAATGGGGTGGGGGGGGTGCTAGAACTCCAGCACACGCCACATGCAGAGACCCCAATGGGTGACCCAGGTTTAGTACACTCTTTGATTTGTCGGGAATCCCCTATGTTACTGCTGGCTCCGTGAATGAACCAAGGAAAACACATGACCTCACTGGAAGGTTACTATATACACACACACTGCGGCTCCAGGAATAAAGGGTGTGAGTAGAAGAAACGGGAGGTGCAGAGGTCAGATTCTTTGCATTTTAGGTGGAACTGTAAATAAACCTGTAGATCAAAGGACATGATGCTAATTCAAGGTTGATGGTATTCATTGCAGGAAATGACCCATGACTGTCACAGGAAATGTGTCATTTGCATATGAAGCCAAGCAGTGATGTCATAATCCAGAGTCAGCCTTATTTTTATTAATTCAATGTATAGATCATTTCTTATTCTACACATTCACGTTGCAAACTATGCTTAGGTGACAGATTGCCATGAGGGTCAACAAGAAATGTTTTTCAGATATTACAAGTGTCCGTGTCTGGCTCCCGGGGGGGGGTCAAAATGCCCTTTCTGATGTGAGGAATGAACTGCAAGGGTGACTTTACCTGTAAGTATGTAACGCAAGGTATTATGTGTAGGTATGTGTGCGTGTGTGTTTGTGTGTATGTATGTATGTATGTATGTGTGTGTGTATGTGTCTGTATGTATGTGTGTGTATGTGTCTGTGTGTGTATGTATGTATATATGTGTGTGTGTATGTATGTATGTGTATATATGTGTGTCTAATACACTAATCTAATCTTCTCACTCTAACTAAACTGAGTGGCACTAGTAGGGGATACACTGGCACATGCCAATTTATCTTCTGATCAGCAGCCATAACACAGTGAAAGACCTCTATTTACACATACCACCAACAGAGGGGATCCCCAGCTAGGTCACAGTGTCCCCTGAGAGGCAGAGCAAGGGTTAAAAAAGAATTGGTCTTTTAAGGACCAGTGACAATGTTTGCAGTCATGCAGCCCAGTCCGTAACCCATGAATGACCAGGGAAGAGCAGAGACCACAAGGTTCATTTAAATCATCTAATGTCCAACAAGCAGGACATTCCGTGATGGTCAGGGCTTAAAGGACCACATTGTGATATTCAAAGGCCATTGGTCCATAAAGAGACTGTCTGGTGCCTTCCAAATATTAATGCATATTAATGTGCTTTCAAAGCACTTTCAAATGCATGTTTTACATGTTGCATTGCTTAAAATATAAAATACTTACAGCTAGATGAGATTGTGAAATTACAGCAATTTGCAAGAAACCAGGACTGCCCACACTAGCGGAGTAAGTCAATTCCCCTTTTTTTTTTTGCTGCAGGAACCAATGAGAATAATTTTATTCAAATTAATGGAACTTCCCGTCTCTCTAGTGAGGTCATCAGACAATGTGTTAAGATATCCCTACTGTATACAAGTGCAAGGTTACCCCATTCCACACAATGTATTCTTTTCCAGGAGCACAGGAAGTGACTAAATGATACAAAACGTTATATCCTCAGTGTATATATAATCGGTGCTGCCGCACCTGCAATAAACATGCAGAGTAATCACTGGGGGGAGGGCTTGAGTCACATATTAAAAATGTGATTTATACAGAATGGCTGCATCAAATCACACCTGTGCACTATACAAGCAGTGATCTTCATCTTGCACTAAAGTGAGTTTGGGGACCAGACTGTCCCTTTAAGAGGTTACAAACCCAGCTCTCAAAGGGTTAAGCCCACTCTTTCCCACATCTGGTTTTGTGCTATGAGTCATCTCTGATCCCAAGCATTGAGAGGTAACCTTCCCAATGCAAAGCCCTACTTACGACATGCTAGATAACTGGGAAGCATTTCAACTTGTTGCTTTCTCACTGCGAGTCTCAGATTTAAAACCTTCAGGGAGGATTAAAACAAAAAATATAAAAAAAACATTTTCCCCCTCGAATAAGTAAATTCTTGATTTCATATATTTGGCAGGTTTTCCCCCCAGAGTTCGACGAACCCAACTCTGTGACCCACAGGAAGACAGTACATCTGTGAAACAGGGATAAGCATGTTGGAGAAGTATAGCACACCGGTGATTAGCAGATATTTACCACCCACCAGCATATTCCCCAACTGCAATACTAGAGAACGAAAAAATAAATTAAAAAAAGTAGCAGAAATGTAAGAATTTGTTTACGATGCTCCTGTTTTTTTTTTTTTTTTTTTGTAGAGAGCTAATTACATTGTATTATATGAATCCCACAAATATTTCTCTGTCTATCTTTTATTTATCTACATTAAAAGGGACTGATACCTAAGCACGGTGTAATACTGTGAATATATAGAATAAACATTTGCTTAAAAAATAAAAAAAATGATCTATAGTATATTTATAAAATGTTCATCCACACAAAAGCTTGGAAAGTTAAAAGATGTACGCCAAAGCATAAATTAAGAGAAAAAAGATGTTCGAAAAGGGTTCGGGGGTCTCTCCTGTTTCGGATATCCCCTTATGTCCTGAGACAAAATACAGATCATTTCTCATTCTGTTTTATTATTTTCTGTCCGGACAAGGTAATCCATATTAAGGCAACTGGGTCCTTTAATACAGGAACCTTGACAGAGTGAATTAGCATGAAATACTTTATAAAAATCACCTTGATAAATACAGAGCCATGTAGAAAGATTTTTTTAAAAAAGGGTCTGGGAATGAGATCTACAGTGCATAAGAACCGTTATCACCAAGGTGATCAACTGTGTCAGGCTTGGGATCTTAGAAAGATTGCTGTAGATTCCTGAAAGAATGCATGCAAAGGTTACATTACAAACTTAATGGTCTACTTAATAAAGAGAGGATTGCAGGGAATTTCAAACTTAAGACCAAAGTAGTAGAGTTGGAAAAATTCTCCCCCCATTCAACTGCACTGGAGATTTTTTCCAACTCGACTACTTTGGCCTTCAGTTTGAAATTCCCGTCTCATTTCCCTTTTTTATTGAGCAGACATAGAAACATAGAATGTGTCGGCAGATAAGAACCATTCGGTCCATCTAGTCTGCCCAATTTTTGAATACTTTTATTAGTCCCCCGTTGCCGGTCTTATAGCTAGGATAGCCTTGTGTCTATCCCACGAATGCATAAAATCCTTCACTGTGTTTACCTCTACCACTTCTGCTGGAAGGCTATTCCATACATCCACTACCCTCTCAGTAAAGTAATACTTCCTGATATTACTTTTAAATCATTGCCCCTCTAATTTCAGACTATGTCCTCTAGTTGTGGTAGTTTTTCTTCTTTTAAATATACTCTCTTCCTTTACTGTGTTGATTCCCTTTATGTATATAAATGTTTCTATCATATCCCCCCTGTTACGTCTTTCCTCCAAGCTATACATGACTCGGATATGTTCACAGAACTTGCTTTGCTAATGGGCCCAATAAATAACTCTGCAATGATCATTAACCCTTAAAATCACACAGGAAGTAGAGGGTGAATGGAACAAATATACATTTAAGCCAAATATTGTTTCCAAGAAATAATAAAAATAAAAAAATGTTAAAAAAATTATAAAAATATACAATATTTCACAATTCCTTTGCACCAATTTTTTTCCTTGACTTTTTAGGAATTCTGCTGGTTCCTATATATTTGGGGGGATTGTTTTACATAGAACGGAAGTCCCACCTCCCAGGCACCTGATTTGTAGTAGGCTGGCTCCTGAATTGATCTGTTTGGCTCACTTGTTTCAAACCCTGTTCTAACGCAGTCTCTCTAACTGGATTCCATAGGGTCTAACGCACCGAGCTTGGAGTCAGCCCAAGAAATTGTCTGCTAGAAATCCAGCACAGCTCCGAATGCAGACGTCCCATTAAACATTAAAAAACAGGAGAAATCCCCCTTTGTCCATGTAAAGTGGTGAAGCCAATCTACTTCCCTTGCCGATGCTTTCCAAGATCAATGCCGAGTTACAGGCAGAGTAAATCAACACAGACACTAATAGAACCTCCAGATCGGAAGCCTCTCTACACTATACAGACGGCTACGTTAGTCAAACCGAGCTTTTAAAGAGGCAGTTCCATCTAGTTCATGTTCTGTATGTTATACGTGTCTACCTATCTAATCCTGGAGATGGGGGGGATAGCACATACTCTAAGGAGCCCAGGAAGTGATATTTCTATACAGGTCTATGTAGAATATTCAGCAACATATGTTATGAGCTGGCATTGGTAGGGTTGCCGGCAGGCCGGTAAAATATTGGCATCAGGCCAATGTTAAGTCTATGGAGACAGTACCAAGGCCGGTATTTTTTTGAAGAAAAGGTGGCAACCCTAAGTATTGGGCCCCTGGGACTTGTCAGAAATGTAAGTTTGGGAGCAGTATTCTCCAACTCATCGGTCTGTCTATGTTCATCTAAAGTATTATGTAGTTCCCTTATATACTCTCTACCAATTGTTGGCGCTATATAAAATACATATTAATGTAATGCAGGTGTCACACTGAATGAATTTCCCATACAGGAAAAAAAAAAAAAAAAAATCACAGTGAAATAATATATAGAACAAATATTCTCCTAACATGACTGCAGCATCCAACAGAGCATCCAACAGGGCAATAAAACACTTCCACAGAGGAAGAAGGAGAAAAGGATAGCAGGTCTATAGAATAACACTGTATAGAAGTATGCAATATGTTGGCGGGGGGGGGTATTACACTCACAAACTGGAAAGTTGTAGTAGCAGAAGTGTCCAGAGCCTGGGCGTCCACTGTCCAGCACCAAGAAAGTGCTATAGGGATTTATTATCTTTGTATGATAAAAGTTGTACTGTGCCACTGCTGATTGTTTTATCTTCTTTTTTTTTTAATCAGAAGATTATAGATTTATATCTGATGAGCTTGACTGGTATTTCCAATCTGCGAGTACATGAATACATATGGCATACTTATAACCGGTCCATAAGATGACACTGTATATCTCTGGTTTTTATGGCAAACCTGTGGCACTGGTGACACATCTGTACCTCGGAGGTGGCACTCTGCATCATCGTATATTGAAGGGCACAGGGCCCCTGAGATGGAGCAATGGAAGAGAAAGAAATAAAAACATGGAGAAGGGGAAATTTAATTAAAAAAATAAAATAAAAAGGAGTCTGCAATGAAAAGGAAATTAGAACATGGGGTAAAATGGCACTTACCGATATAGAGTACCGTATACAGTAAGGTAAAAGAGTCAGCAAAAAAAATTAAATTACAAACTTGTAATTGGAAAAGTGCATCAAGTGTAGACAGAAATGCTTTAATGAATGAATACAAATAAAGCATCTTCTTGACCCGTCTATGTTCGGTATAGCTCTATCATGTCTATCAGTTGCCCTATAACAAAGCTGGTTCGCTTCGCTCAGGGCATTTAGACGGCTCTGCGGATTTCATGTATTTTGTTAAAGCTTAGTAACATATTATATTCAGCGACGAGGGAGTTTGCCAAGCCTGGGACTAGTCAGTGAGAACGAATGAAAAAAAAAAAAGAGAGTGAAATCAGATCGCAACGGTCACAGTTCTGGAGGGAGAGAGTCGCATGTGTAATAAAAACCAAGGCCAAAGAGGAGAATATTAGAGGAAAATGAGTAACAGGCTGTGACCTCTGGGCTACATTCGGAAGGAAGGATGTACATTTCAAAGGGGAAAAAAAAAATGCAACTTCGGGGGCCAGAGGTCAGACTCGGAAGCTACAGGGCACCCGACCAACTTAAAAGGGGAGGAAGTATTTTAAATGAATGGTGGTGTATTCATGGCGTGGAATGCCAGTGGAGGTGGCAGAAGATGCCTTCGATGGAGACATGAGGGATTGGGGATCCATGGAAGAGAACTCCACCCAGATAAGCGACAGAAATTATACATTTATCTCAGGATAAAAGGCCAGTACTAGGTTTAATAAATAATATCTACATCAGGGATTGACAAACGCTGCCTAAATTTGCAACTAAGGTCTCCTAATTGTTTATAAATAGAACTCTTTGGAGGTCCCATTTCCCTGACTCCGGAAATTACAGGGCTGGCTCCTGATTTTGTCTGGCTGGGTCCGAAACGCTACAGGATATTTGTAAAGTCCTGATTTACTTCTATTACATTAAAACATTTATTTATAAAGCGCCAACAATTTTAGATGAAACAGAGGCAGGATACAGGAGGTAGGGAGCCCTGAAGTGGTTGGCAGCGGTGATACAGTTTTAGATACACGTCGAATATACTTACCCTTTCCCCCTGTCCTCCAGAATTGACAACTTTTTTGGGGGGCCAGGAAATCCAATACACACAACCGCCGAACGTCACAATCTGGTAACATAACCCAATGGCAAGTTCGCTTATGTGTCTACCCCAATCTGAACACACAGGGGGTTATGTCACAACATTCCCGCATACAAAAGTGTGTAATGGAACGCCTAGCAAACCTGACACTGGTCAGTTACTAAAAAGCACCGGATTCCATATACATGGGATACACCCAGTTGTGCATCTTAGTTTTGTGCTGCCCTATGCAGACAAAATTCGGGCACCTCCCCACCCATGCTGCACACCTACGACATGCCCTATCACCCATATTGCACATACATTAAATGCCCCATCACCCCCATTATATACCCCCACTAGGTACATTACATGCCTCCATCACTCCCATTAATTGGAAGGAGCTTGCTGAACGGTGGGGGAGGGAGTGAAAATGTTTGAAGCACCAGAAGTGTGCTTTAACACCCTCTGGCAAAGTGCCGCCCTCTGGCAAAGTGCCGCCCTAGGCGAGTGCCCTGTTTGTCTTGTGGAAGTTACACTACTGGATACACCAGTGCGAGGAGAAATATTCGAGACGCGGTACGCAGACTCCCAACACATGTGAGAGGTTAGGCCCACAAATGAACCTCCAATGAAAAAGAGAGCGGTAACTATAGCACAGAGCTTCTCATCAATGAAACAGAAGGCGACAGAGATTCTCCGAGAGCCGGGGTCTCTAGATCACAAGTGCCGCGTGTGTGTTCCCAGCCAGCCGTAGCACAGTGAGGAATGATTGCCATACCACTCCGAATAACAGAGAGCCCGAGGAAATCCATTTATACGTCGCTGCGTCCGTGTGTCAGCTGGATGGAAACAAACAAGGGGGGCTGGGGGGTGTAGGGTTCTTGGACCCTGCCAGCATCTGCTCCACTAGCCTGGACAAATGTTTTGAAATTAAATATTTCCTTTCCTGCCTTAACATATTTTCCACTGTTAAGATCGAAACATGACAGAAGCGGGTCGCTAACTAAAAAACAAATTAAAATGTTAATAGTGCAATTATCCAAATGTTCAGCCTTATGTTTGCTGAAAGAACCGGTATCCTCACATAAAAGGCACACCCATATACTGACCAGAAAAAGAAATGGAACCTAATGATTTAAGGGGCTGCATGGGGGTCAGTGTGCCAGCATTGGAAGGGCCAGCGACCTCCCATGTGTGTGTGTGTGCCAGGCATGGGAAGGGCCAGCAACCTCCCACGTGTGTGTGTGTGCCTGACATCGAAAGGGCCAGCGACCTCCCACGTGTGAGCGTGCCAGGCATCAGAAGGGCCAGCGACCTCCACCATGTGTGAGTGTGCCAGGCATCGGAAGGGCCACCGGCATCCAACGTGTGTGTGTGTGTGTGTGTGCAAGGTATCAGAAGGGACAGTGACCTCCCACGTGTGTGTGTGTGTGTGTGCAAGGTATCAGAAGGGACAGTGACCTCCCACGTGTGTGTGTGTGTGTGTGTGCAAGGTATCAGAAGGGACAGTGACCTCCCACGTGTGTGTGTGCGTGCCAGGCATCGGAAGGGTCAGCGACCTCCCACGTGTGAGTGTGCGTGCCAGGCATCGGAAGGGTCAGCGACCTCCCACGTGTGTGTGTGCGTGCCAGGCATCGGAAGGGCCAGCGACCTCCCAGGTGTGTGTGTGCCAGGCAACGGAAGGGTCAGTGACCTCCCACGTGTGTGTGCCAGGCATCGGAAGGGTCAGTGACCTCCCACGTGTGTGTGCCAGGCATCGGAAGGGTCAGTGACCTCCCACGTGTGTGTGCCAGGCATCGGAAGGGCCAGCGACCTCCCAGGTGTGTGTGCGCGCGCCAGGCATGGGAAAGGCCAGCGACCTCCCACGTGTGTGTGTGCCAGGCAACGGAAGGGCCAGCGACCTCCCAGGTGTGTGTGTGCCAGGCAACGGAAGGGCCAGCAACCTCCCACGTGTGTGTGTGCGCGCCAGGCATGGGAAGGGCCAGCAACCTCCCATGTGTGTGTGTGCCAGGCATGGGAAGGGCCAGCAACCTCCCATGTGTGTGTGTGTGCCAGGCATGGGAAGGGCCAGCAACCTCCCACGTGTGTGTGTGTGCCTGACATCGAAAGGGCCAGCGACCTTCCACGTGTGTGTGTGCCTGGCATCGGAAGGGCCAGCGACCTCCCACGTGTGTGTGTGCCAGGTATCGGAAGGGCCAGCGACCTCCCACGTGTGTGTGTGCCAGGTATCGGAAGGGTCAGCGACCTCCCACGTGTGTGTGTGTGCCAGGTATCGGAAGGGTCAGCGACCTCCCACGTGTGCGTGTGTGCCAGGTATCGGAAGGGTCAGCGACCTCCCACGTGTGTGTGTGCCAGGTATCGGAAGGGTCAGCGACCTCCCACGTGTGTGTGTGCCAGGTATCGGAAGGGTCAGCGACCTCACCATCATTCCTCATTAGCCTGGAGTCCTTCATCTCTCCACAGCTTCCTCCCCCTCTGGCATATCAAGATATAATGAAGGGCAAGGGGATAGTAGTGGACACCACTGAATAACAAACACATGTTATGCATGGACACCACATGGCACAGCTTGACATGCAGGAGGAAAAAGAAAACACTGACTGAACCACCGCTGCCAACAGCGTCAATATAATTCCATAAGGGCTTGGAAAATACATTTTTTAGGAGCTATAGAAATGTTTCTATGTAAGCCCTAGAGTTCTAATACAATAGGAGGCAGACATTGGGATTTTAGGAGCCCCGAAGTAATCCCCAAAAAAACTATGATTATGAAATCATGTTAAAATATCGTCTTACAAACGGCGTGGTGCCTCGGATCTTTACATCGTATTCTGAATCACAGCCGTGTCCCCCAAGACCTCCAAAACAGGATCCCCTATCTCCAAATAGCTTTGGCTATCTATTCATAAAGACATCAAATGAAAACATCAGACAGCAAGAAGGAAAAAGAAAGGAAAAAAAAAAAATGAAAGTTTTTCAGGTTCAGTGAATATAACCTAAGTGGGGATCACCCAGAATGCCGAGATCACTAATTAAATAATTAACCAGTGTCGGTGAAGAACAGGGCCAGGGGCTGGGGAGGCGTGGGGGCCGAGGGGGGGCTAGGGATGGATCTCAGCATGAAATGTAGAAAAGGCCACTTTGTGAGAAGCACTGCTGACTAATGCCTAGTTTTGATTTAACACCATTGATTAAGCGTTTTGGGGGTTTTTTGCTTCTGAATTACTGTGATATAAGACAACATGTTTCTTTGTCTAACCAGCCATTCTTCACCATTACTGTAAATTGAAAAAATAAACAACAATAAATAATGGGCTAATGCATCAGCAGTAGAATCTGTTCAACCCTTCAGGGGGTCACAGGTTCAATACCTGGCAGGGTTGACTCTACATCCTTCCGAAGTAGATAAAATGAGTACCATTGAATGCCCTGGGTGGTGGGCAAAACTATCATCCCCAGGACGTCCTTGGAAACCAGAGAATATCTGAATGTACCTTTCCTGGTTAAACACTTTATTAGTATTATTATTAAATATTATTATTATTATTATTGTGACCTCTGCTGAGGCAGGGCAGAATATGTTACAGTTCTTTAAAAAAAAATACACACAGATACTTTGCCTATAATTTTGTAATTACGAAATAAAAGGTTTATATACAGTATGAAAGCGTACGATTATAGATATGCTTACTAAAATATATATATATTTTTATTTATTTTTTTGTTAAACTTGAGGGGTGGGGGGACCTGGAAAATATATTTTTGGAAGAAAAAGAAATGTAAAAAGCTGCAAATCTGTAATAAACAAATGTAATAAATAGCCTCAGTATTGCATGCTCTATGAGTTAATTCTCCATTCTGTTTAATTTTTGGTGACTATGATTTGTGAGAATTGTATGTGGGGAGGAATAAGTCATTTATGGAGCATTAGCAATTTGATCATTTACATGGTATATCCTTCTGGCACCCCACAGTCTTATGCTACAGCTGGCTATGGCCATGCTGAGTGCAGAGGAATGTAAACACAGATCAAACGCTTGGTGACATCATGCACCAACCCATTCATGGGAAAGAACAAACCCTGTGGAGTATTCACAAAGTCTTAGTCATAAGCCAGCTCACTCCAGCCCGGCTGCTAGAGAGAGAGAGAGAGAGAGAGAAACATGCATCGGGGAGAACACTACCAGGGCCAGGGAGGGAAGCATGCTACCAGGGCCAGGGAGGGAAGCACGCTACCAGGGCCAGGGAGGGAAGCACGCTACCAGGGCCAGGGAGGGAAGCATGCTACCAGGGCCAGGGAGGGAAGCACGCTGCCAGGGAGGGAAGCACGATACCAGGGCCAGGGAGGGAAGCACGCTACCAGGGCCAGGGAGGGAAGCATGCTACCAGGGCCAGGGAGGGAAGCACGCTACCAGGGCCAGGGAGGGAAGCATGCTACCAGGGCCAGGGAGGGAAGCATGCTACCAGGGCCAGGGAGGGAAGCACGCTACCAGGGCCAGGGAGGGAAGCATGCTACCAGGGCCAGGGAGGGAAGCATGCTACCAGGGCCAGGGAGGGAAGCACGCTACCAGGGCCAGGGAGGGAAGCATGCTACCAGGGCCAGGGAGGGAAGCATGCTACCAGGGCCAGGGAGGGAAGCACGCTACCAGGGCCAGGGAGGGAAGCACGCTACCAGGGCCAGGGAGGGAAGCACGCTACCAGGGCCAGGGAGGGAAGCACGCTACCAGGGCCAGGGAGGGAAGCACGCTACCAGGGCCAGGGAGGGAAGCACGCTACCAGGGCCAGGGATGGAAGTACGCTGCCAGGGAGGGAAGCACGCTACCAGTCCTTCTCTCGATAGGTATAGATAGATATATATCAATTCATTCTTTCTTACCCATGTCCCCAAAGCACTTTTCAGTGCCTTGTCTGCCCTTAAGCAGCTTGTCCCTCCATCCTGGATCCCTGCCACCCCCTCCATCCTGGATCTCTGCCGCCCTCTCCATCCTGGATCTCTGCCGCCCCCTCCACCCTGGATCTCTGCCGCCCCCTCCACCCTGGATCTCTGCCGCCCCCGCCATCCTGCCACCCTAGCCCAGGGCTAACTTGGGCGGAATTATACCAGTAACGAGCTGTACGCAAGAAAACATATGATACAATTCTAAATTCCGATAGATATCTCTTTGTTGTGGCTCAACACTTTTTTCATTGAAAGTAGTTCATTTGCATATGAAGCTTCATGTTTTGTCATAAACAGAAGACACATGTAACACATACAGCATTTTTTCTTTTATTCATGAATCTGGGTCCTGTTCTGCTAACACAAAGTACAAATCACTGTTCATCATTTTGTATTCTCTATATTCCCAGAATAAACTCCCTTTAAAAAGTTCTGGGGGTATTTGCAACAGAAAATAGCACGCCTGTAATATTTTAAGAAACAAGTATGTAATACCAGGCTTATAAAATGAATACCGCAGCCAAAGCCAGCGAAATAATCATAAACAGAGGGTAAAATGGCCAATCATTTTTATTTATTTTTTAAACACATCATTCTGGAAGCATGGCAGAGCGACATGTTATTGTGGTTGATCTATTTTCCTGATTTGACCACGATTGAAACCAGATAATTACAGGGTTCTTGGGTTCAAACGGGATTCCTCCAAAGTAATGGTGTAATTACACAGGCAGAGCCGCCATTAAGATCAACATGCGTGCCGGGCCAAAACCTTTTAAATACAGAGTGGCAGAAGGTGATCTGTTCCAATCAGAAATGGTTCCTGGACTTACACATGTATATATATATATATATAATTTTTTTTCGGGCTTTGGAATTTAGATAGAAAGGTATCAAAGACGTTTCCTTGTGTACAGCTTGTCAATGGTATCATTCAGCCTCAGGCTCAAGCCCGCTTAGCTGGGTATTTATGCCTAGGGCGGCAGGCTGGAGGGGGCGGCTAGGATCCAGGATGGATGGAGAAGGTGCTTACTGGCAGACATGGCACTGGAAAGTCTTTTTCGGTGTCACGGGTACCGTGACATCACATGGTATGCGTATATCTGTTAGGGGTACACAGGAGAGAAGGGGATGGAGCTTGAAAAGAAAGAGGTGTGACAAATGAGTGTTAGTTTAAAATCGGGTCTGGGCAGCACCTATGTACATCACCCCTGTGCGCACTGAAGGAGCATTCAGTGAAATAGTTAAACAGGGAAATCCTCTCCCATCACTAATAATAGACAGAGAGTCTATAGATATAATAGGGTCATCCGGAATGGGCTGAAATCGCCAGCAGATAATGACTATTCACCGCTATCACACAACACAGGATTGTGCACAAGGTACAAAATAAAAAATATAATAAAAATAAAAAAATCCTCCCTTCCTTCCTGATACAGTTTCCATTCTTTGCAGCATCCCAAACAGACGCGGCCATTCGCATAAAGTTACGCTCTGCTGTCTCCGATTATTACCGATTGCAGGATTTTATTTTATTTTTTTGGTGCCAGGTGGGCGAGGCTGCATTTGTAACTCCTCCACCTTCCCCACCATGACATTTCTACTCATGACCCATTTTATATGGCAACCACTCCATCACTTTCTCCAATCAGACTGCATTCACAATAATCACTTTCAACAGCGCCATATTGCCCCCACAGCACTTGCCACAGTGTCACTTTGCCCCTGAGAACATGCCAGATATAGGCGGTAACAAGTGTTAATGTTGGAACCTAACGAGACTTTGTGAGGTACAATTTAATCATGTTCTATGGACCTTCCCACACCTTGCCATGGTTTAGCTTCCGGTTGTATATAGTTTGACAGATGTTCGACCGAAAAAGTGTCAGCAAGCACAAACTTCATCCTTTGCGCTACACTCACGAACATGGTGCTCCCAACACCTCTGCCTGATCTGCCCCTGGATCCACAACGAATGTATGAAAAGGAACTAACTCTGCCGAAGTACCACCCTCATAACTTTCCCAGTGCCCGAAAGAACGTTGTGTTATGGTAGAAGTGGGTCAGTACACGTGTACACAGAGGAACACACTGGCATGCCCTATGGGCAGGGCATCTTTAAAGGGGCAACTACTCTTCACTCATTTTGTGTATGTTGTACAGATGTTTTTAAAATGTAAAATGCAGTTATTTTTACTCCTGTAGTTTTAAAATTGCAACAGCAATAAACTATTACCCTTTACCAGTATACCTACTATCCTAGACAAAGACTATGAAACAGGCAATTTTGCGAATATTTTTTCTACCCCTTTTGATAGCACACGCTAAAAGCTGGTGTAATTTTCACACGCAAATAAGAATTTTTTTTTCACAAAAATATTCGCAAAACTCTTTAGCGTGAGCAAATATAATCACAATTTATTAGCGCCAACCGGAAAAATACACGCCAAATAAAAATAAAACGGAAGAGGCGCAAATCACTCCTTACTTATGTTTTACCTACTTTTTTCCCACTGCACTTGTTTAGTACATGACCCCCAAAATGAGGCATGTAAAATACTGTCACTACATCAGACTTCTGGTGGTCAAATGGAAAAAAGGAGGAAAATGCTAATGTTCTCACTCACAAAATACCCCCCAAAAAAACCAAAGAAGACAGATCTAGACAAACAGGGCGTCTGCAATCCTAAATTTAGAACTAGAAAAATTTGTGACAATGCACAGAATGGCAGGGAGGCAGTGTGTGTACAGACAATCAGATTTTATTCGCAGGAAACCCCTCAAAGTCGCTCAGAATAGAAACAGAAAAATATACACAGCCTGTATTGCGTCCATCCTGCAGGGAAGCGAGTCCTATGGAGTAACACATGGCCGGGGTATGTATATATGTGTGTCTCTTATTATCCAGCAAGTGGGATCACTCGAATTTTCAGGTTTCTAATTAAATGTAAAGCTTTGCACATGCAGGAGAGGTTAAAAAAAATAAGGGCTTTTAATTAACCAACAATACAAAATGTTATTTTACACACTGGGCCTTGTCTACTTCATCTATAAGCCAGTTAAACATTTTTGGGGTTTTTGTTCCAGCCCATGTCATCCATCAGCTTTAAAAGTATTTTTTGAAAGCTGGCAGTGGCCTGGCATGGTTTCCCAAACAGATGTGATGTGTATGCAACCTGGTCAGTATAATGAAACCCACAGGCAGATGAGCACTGGACACCCAGAATGCTCTTGTGTAGGTACAAATGATTACCTAGCCCCCCCCCCCCCCCCCCCCTCTCAGAGGCCACGCTGGGCATGACTGCTGACATGTCAATCCCTGGGTTCCAGAAATGATTGCATTAAAACAAAGTCATTGTGTCCAGGTTTTATGAAGCCAGAATCTGCATGGGGTCAGTAAAAACACACACACACACACACACACTCACAGAAACACACACACACACACAGAAACAAACACACACACACACACACACAGAAACAAACACACACACACACACACACAGAAACAAACACACACACACACACACACTCACAGAAACAAACACACACACAAACAAACACACACACACACTCACAGAAACAAACACACACACTCACAGAAACAAACACACACACACACTCACAGAAACAAACACACACAAACAAACACACAGACACAAACAGGTGACCAGAGCAGTGAATTATTCAAAAAAGCTGGGAGCCAGCAGCCCACCTGTGAGATCAGGAATGTTAAGCCTAAATTTATTTAGGAAGGGGGTTGGGGGGAAATGGCACAAATAACCTGCAGGAACCTCAGGTATTTACATAGGACTTTATCCATGAAAGAGAACGGCAGGGAATTCAGAAGGGATTTCAAAAAAGGAGGGACCGAGTCACCTAAACATTGTCATTACTGTTACTATACATTGTATTAGCAAAACTGCCAGCAAATGCCTAAATTAGGAGAAAAAATGTGTTTTAAATGTGTCTGTGGAGTCTGCTGCTTATGACATCATCAGTGGCACTGTATGCAAATGATCTGGTGCCACAGGTGATGTCATAAGCAGGAGACTCCCCGTGTACAGTCACAGACCCAGTTATCCACAAGCAGTAGAACAGACAGAAAAATTGAAATGTGTCATCAACATTTTTGTTATTTTTTTTTTTTGATGATTAGAGGCATCAACAAGATCTGGCGCTCACGGCCCCTCTAATTAGCATGGATGTAACATAAAACCACACAATAGCATTGCCGTGATTCCGGACGGCAGCCACAGTCGGAGAATTATTTTCCTTAAATGAATTCCTGAGGCTTCTGGGAATAAAGCCATTATTTCATATTAGAGACAATAAGAATTCATTTTTTCCTTTTGCTGGGGGAAAAAAAAAAAAAAAAGAAAAGAAATCAAAATATCACAGAGAGACACACACACACACACTTCAACAATTCCCCATTTTCCATCAACCACTAGTTAACAAGCAAGAGAGCGTTAGGGTCATGAGACAAGCCAACTGTCATGTGTCCCAAGATGCTTCCAAATCACTTCTCTGTGGTTGAACAAATTCATCAAGTTCACGTCATCTGGCAACAGAAGGACGAATATGACAACTTGTTACAGATTCACAACAAGGCACACTACCTGGGCACACTCCTCGAGCTCGCACAGATCCTTCAAATGTGGATTTAAAAACAACCCACACAAAAAAATGTTTGTAAAAAAATAAATAATGCAGCTTTAGCTGCAAAATCCATGTGTGTAGTGCACTCCATTGGATCTCTGTGTGGAAATACATTGGCAGGAACTTTGGCTGATACACCTAATGGGGTTTATTTGGACAACTGGTGCAGACAGAAGTTAAATTAAATAACTCCCAATGTGGAATTTGTTGCATGAACAATAAAATATTTTTTTACCCCTCACCTAAGCTCAGGCTCGAACCCCAAAGATAAACAGTTCATTAAAAATGACTGCAGTATACTTACCCATTGAGATTATGGGTGCCAAAAGTACACCCCCGGCATTATTAGTCTACCAGAAAAATCACCAAGAAAGTATGTATTGAAATACTCAACGTAGTCGTAGTAACAATGTAGCAAGTATTACAAAAGGAGTAAAAAATTGTTTTATAAAAGATATATAAAAGGGACAATAAAGATATACAGATACCCTCACGTCACATCTATTGAACCTTTTACTTCCTGGCGTGTTTGATGACGAGGTGAGGGGGGGGGGGGATATTAGAAACACTTTTAAAACCCTTATAGACCCCGTGGTTTCACCCTGAAGCCACTTTTTCACGGTCCTTGCGCCTGCCACCCGCTGGCCTCGCTTTGAAACCAGCATTGCACACCGATGGGTAGAGGCGCCTGGTCGTCGGTTTAGTATCAGCCGTGGCGACAGCGTTGACCGTTGAAAGATTCAGTAGCAGATCACGCGCGATCCAGTATTACTGTCCGCTGACTTTCATTATGAAAGCACGTTAAAATATGTAACAATCTTAAAAATAATTTTATGGTTCAAAATAAAAAGCGTTTATGATTTACACGATTTTGAAACAAATTTTATTTTGTTTCTTTTCTTTTTGCTGCAGCTGGAAGGATGGGCAGAAGGGTTGAACTTGATGGACTTGTGTCTTTTTTCAACACAAATTACAATGTTACAGATGGGGCGATATTTTGGGGTAGGAGAAGGGTTTAAGCTGAATATACAGAGATCAGCATCCCTTCATGCTTCTACCCTTCTTCTAATTAAAGGAAAAATCAAGCTAAGTATTGTTTATACATAGACAAATAAAAGATCTGCAAGCAAATGCATAAAATGTTTAAAAAATAAAAAAAAAGTCTGTGGTGTCTCGTAATTATGATATCACCTATGGCTTCATATACAAATGAACTAATTTTCAATGGAAAAAGTGTAATCTGCGTATGAAGCCACAAGACATACACATCTCCTTTGTTTAAGGAATTAATGTGCAATTTTGCTAACACCATGTATAGATCATTATATTATATTATATATATATTTTAATACACTACATTCACAGCATAAGCATTGTTAAGGTTGACCGAGCCATTTAATGCATAGCTGATAAATAGATGTCCACAGTGAGTGAAATCTACACATATTTATAAAAAATAAAATGTAAAAAGTCTATGTGGAACAATACCTTTACTGATATTTTGGGTGTAGGTGTACTGGCCCTCAAGCCTCCACTGCATTAATAGAAGCCACATTCACGCTCTATATTGTTCTGGCAGACTCCATTTGGAGGTCTCTCTTCTTGCATCACAATTATCTGTGTAGAGCAACAGTGGACCACCTCTACTCACATCAACACACAGCCTCTGCCATAACTGCTCCATCTACGGAATACAGGACGTACAATCTGCAGCCAACACATGGCTGATCAAAGAAGCACCAGGATTCAAATCTGTCATTTATTTTGTAATTCTGCAATCTAAAAATGAATAATATTAATAATATTTAGCGCAAAAACAAAATGTATTTTTATTGGTTTATGGAAAACACGAGATAGGTAAAGAATAACAAAGTGAGAAGAAAAAAATAACTTTTAACCTATAACACACCAAACGCATGGATTCAGATGAATTCCACCTATTGTTCTATAAGGTATCCTTATAATAATAATCCTTATAATAATACATTTTATTAGACTCCACAAAAAAAGTTACGAGGTGAAGCTGAACAACTAGAACAGCCAAGGATTTATTGTGATATCAGTTTCCCCAATATAAAACCTCCCGGATTATTAATGTAATGTCCGTGGAAGCTTCCCTGTGGCTCCAGACGACTACCAATGTCTCAGCATAGAGAAGCCAGCATGCATATATCATCCGTCTATGGAAAGCCCCCGAAAAACCATTGTAATAAAAATAAAAGGTTTTAAGCTATCAAGACTGGATTTCTTCGTGGCATGAAGGGCTGGGATGGAAGAGCAATTCCAATTCTTTTAAAATTGGGCATTTTATATATTTATTTATTTTTTTCAGGGGTTATTGAGCCAATTAGATCTCAGTCTCAAAACGACGGGAAAAAAAATATATATATATTTATATATATATATATATATATCAAAAAATATAGAGAAAAATATACATAATTTATCATTTATTTTGTATTTATTTATTTTTAATTATTTTTTTTTATTGTATTGAAACCAAAAAACGTGGCAGACAAGAATGGACTGTATAAATATCAACAATTTCTATTCAGTGTTAGTGGAACTGCAAGAATCTCCATTTTAAGGGGAAAATGGGTTTTAAATCGAATTAACTATTACAGTGGAGAATACGTAACTTACACACAGTCAGTAAGATGATGTCATAAACAGGAGACAGTCACACAGCCAACAAAGATTAGGAGACTCTGTATCCAGTGACATAACATGGATATGGGACATTTTGGGCAGGATTCAATCTACAAATTAAAAGGGTATATCGTTTGTAACTTAGTGGCACATTATCATATAGCATGTCAAAAAATCATGGCTTTAGGATTAGAAAACAAAAGCCACGGATTATTAAATACCACGGTTTATCCCCTGCTCCCATTTTATATCTATTGCCCTTTGACAAGCTGCACAATTAAACCTATTATATTCCACAATTGATCAGGTTTGTGACTTTTTATTGATTTCTAACATTCATAACCTATAGTTACATTTATCTGATTATCAGACTTTCCCAAACTAGATTATATCAGACGTAGGATAAGGGAAATCCCTTTCTCTCCAGCCCCCTGGGGGGGCTCTATTTATTTCAAGTGCACAAACCGATTAATGATGCCTTCCCAAATGTCACACA
Organism: Pelodytes ibericus; assembly: GCA_036172795.1. Classification (NCBI taxonomy): domain Eukaryota; kingdom Metazoa; phylum Chordata; class Amphibia; order Anura; family Pelodytidae; genus Pelodytes; species Pelodytes ibericus. The sequence continues at coordinate 182,640,032 of CM069863.1, read as the reverse complement.
GGTAATGGCTCGATCATCACCCCCTGCGGCTGATTGGACAGCTGTTGGGATAGGGGATAATAATTTAACCAAGTACACCAAGATATACTCGCCGGTATCACCGGTACACCAAGATATACTCGCTGCCAAGTATTGCCCAATCAGAACATGAGAAACAGGGTGCTAAATATCTCTGGCTGCCAATACATGGTATTAGTAAGGGGGAGGAGGGGGGATCACAATGCCCCCAGTGCTGCCTGTCTAGCACTATGCAAAGCCAGCTAAAAGAATGTAACTATTCTCATGTATATACCAAAAGCCCCTGCCTGCATCATAACACATCATGCAAATAACACTGCCAGGATAGCTCCAGGCCTCCCCAGCACTGAAAGAGTTACTGAAAGGACAGGAGGGAGGGATACCATGTGTCAGCCCCTCTCACCGCATGTACAGGATACAGAGTGCATGGAATAATGTAACATGTGTCAGGCCCTCTCACCGCATGTACAGGATACAGAGTGCATGGAATAATGTAACATGTGTCAGGCCCTCTCACCGCATGTACAGGATACAGAGTGCATGGAATAATGTAACATGTGTCAGCCCCTCTCACCGCATGTACAGGATACAGAGTGCATGGAATAATGTAACATGTGTCAGGCCCTCTCACCGCATGTACAGGATACAGAGTGCATGGAATAATGTAACATGTGTCAGGCCCTCTCACCGCATGTACAGGATACAGAGTGCACGGAATAATGTAACATGTGTCAGCCCCTCTCACCGCATGTACAGGATACAGAGTGCACGGAATAATGTAACATGTGTCAGGCCCTCTCACCGCATGTACAGGATACAGAGTGCACGGAATAATGTAACATGTGTCAGGCCCTCTCACCGCATGTACAGGATACAGAGTGCATGGAATAATGTAACATGTGTCAGGCCCTCTCACCGCATGTACAGGATACAGAGTGCACGAATAATGTAACATGTGTCAGCCCCTCTCACCGCATGTACAGGATACAGAGTGCATGGAATAATGTAACATGTGTCAGCCCCTCTCACCGCATGTACAGGATACAGAGTGCATGGAATAATGTAACATGTGTCAGGCCCTCTCACCGCATGTACAGGATATAGAGTGCATGGAATAATGTAACATGTGTCAGCCCCTCTCACCGCATGTACAGGATACAGAGTGCATGGAATAATGTAACATGTGTCAGCCCCTCTCACCGCATGTACAGGATATAGAGTGCATGGAATAATGTAACATGTGTCAGCCCCTCTCACCGCATGTACAGGATACAGAGTGCATGGAATAATGTAACATGTGTCAGGCCCTCTCACCGCATGTACAGGATACAGAGTGCATGGAATAATGTAACATGTGTCAGGCCCTCTCACCGCATGTACAGGATACAGAGTGGATGGAATAATGTAACATGTGTCAGGCCCACGCACTGAAAATCTGCACAGAGAATATGTCATAATATAACGTGTGTCAAGCCCACTCACTGCACATACAGGATACACAGAGTACATGTAATAATATAACGTCAGCCCCTCTCACCGCACATACATGATACACAGAGGATATGTAATATAACATTGCATGCGTCAGCCCCTCTCACCTCACATGATACACAGAGTATACATAATAATATGACATGTCAGCACCTCTCACTGCACACACAATACGCAGAGTATATGTAATTATATAACATGTCAAGCCAAATCACTGCACATATATGATACACAGAGTGCATGTAATAATGTAATGTGTCAGGCCCACTCAATGAACATCTGCGCAAACACACACATACACGATACACAGAGTGCATGTAATAATATAACGTGTCAGGTCCACTTATATTATTACATGGACCCTGTGTATCATGTGTATGCAGATGTTCAGTGAGTGGGCCTTACACATGTTATATTATTACATGCACGCTGTGTATCATGTATCACGTGTCAGGCCCACTCACTGAACATCTGTACACACATGATACACAGGGTCCATGTAATAATATAACATGTGTCAGGCCCATTTACTGAACATCTACACAAACACACATGATACACAGGATGCATGTAATAATATAACATGTGTCAGGCCCACTCACTGAACATCTGCACACACATGATACACAGAGTGCATGTAATATAACATGTGTCAGGTCTACTCACTGAACATCTGCACACACGATACACAGAGTGCATGTAATATAACATGTGTCAGGTCTACTCACTGAACATCTGCACACACGATACACAGAGTGCATGTAATATAACATGTGTCAGGTCAACTCACTGAACATCTGTACACACATGATACACAGGGTCCATGTAATAATATAACATGTGTCAGGCCCACTCACTGAACATCTACACAAACACACATGATACACAGGATGCATGTAATAATATAACATGTGTCAGGTCCACTCACTGAACATCTGCACACACATGATACACAGAGTGCATGTAATATAACATGCGTCAGGTCAACTCACTGATCATCTGTACACACATGATACACAGAGTGCATGTAATATAACATGTGTCAGGTCCACTCACTGAACATCTGCACACACATGATACACAGAGTGCATGTAATATAACATGTGTCAGGTCAACTCACTGATCATCTGTACACACATGATACACAGAGTGCATGTAATATAACATGTGTCAGGTCCACTCACTGAACATCTGCACACACATGATACACAGAGTGCATGTAATATAACATGTGTCAGGTCCACTCACTGAACATCTGCACACACATGATACACAGAGTACATGTAATATAACATGTGTCAGGTCCACTCACTGAACATCTGCACACACATGATACACAGAGTGCATGTAATATAACATGTGTCAGGTCAACTCACTGATCATCTGCACACACATGATACACAGAGTACATGCAATATAACATGTGTCAGGTCCACTCACTGAACATCTGCACACACATGATACACAGAGTGCATGTAATATAACATGTGTCAGGTCAACTCACTGATCATCTGTACACACATGATACACAGAGTGCATGTAATATAACATGTGTCAGGTCCACTCACTGAACATCTGCACACACATGATACACAGAGTGCATGTAATATAACATGTGTCAGGTCCACTCACTGAACATCTGCACACACATGATACACAGAGTACATGTAATATAACATGTGTCAGGTCCACTCACTGAACATCTGTACACACATGATACAGAGTGCATGCAATATAACATGTGTCAGGTCCACTCACTGAACATCTGCACACACATGATACACAGAGTACATGCAATATAACATGTGTCAGGTCCACTCACTGAACATCTGTACACACATAGTGCATGTAATAATATAACATGGGTCAGGCCCACTCACTGTACATGTAATAATATAACATGACCATCAGCACATACCTTGTGTCAGGCCCTCTCAATGTACATGTACACACAGGTAGGGGGGGGGGGGGGGCTGTGCATGTAATTATATAACATGACTATCATGTACACAAAGAAAAAAAAAACATTCTGTGCACAGAGAGAGGGGTGTATATCTGAAAACAATTTATATATATATATACACACACACACACACACACACACACAAACACACACACACACACACATACATACATATATATACAAACACACACATTTTAAGTTTACTTGCTTGTGTATACGTTTAAGGGGACACACTACATCTATATATTTGGGGGGTTTACATAAAGTATGTGGAGAGGATGTGATTATGTCTATGTATCAATATAATCATTGTGTGGACTGTAGGAATCTGGTGGTGTCATGTTAAAACTCCTATGGTTTTACCTCCCCCGCAGGTAAATAATCATATAGGGTATCCTGGGGCTATAACACCACCCAAAAGCCCCAGCAGTGTGTACTAAACAGAAGAGATGAATGCACAAAACACACACAGGAAAAGAAAGCAAATGGATTCAGCAGAGATAAACAACACTGAGATCCTTACCCACTGCTCCTGGATTCAGTGATCTATGCCTCCCCAGGTATGAGATCCAGTGATCTGTGCCTTCCCAGGAATGAGATCCAGTGATCTGTGCCTTCCCAGGAATGAGATCCAGTGATCTGTGCCTTCCCAGGAATGAGATCCAGTGATCTGTGCCTTCCCAGGAATGAGATCCAGTGATCTGTGCCTTCCCAGGAATGAGATCCAGTGATCTGTGCCTTCCCAGGAATGAGATCCAGTGATCTGTGCCTTCCCAGGAATGAGATCCAGTGATCTGTGCCTTCCCAGGAATGAGATCCAGTGATCTGTGCCTCCCCGGGAATGAGATCCAGTGATCTGTGCCTCCCCAGGAATGAGATCTCCCCAGAAATGAGATCCAGTGATCTGTGCCTCCCCAGGAATGAGATCCAGTGATCTTTGCCTCCCCAGGAATGGGATCCAGTGATCTGTGCCTCCCCAGGAATGGGATCCAGTGATCTGTGCCTCCCCAGGAATGGGATCCAGTGAGATATTGCTCCCAGAGATGAGATCCAGTGATGGTAAAATGGATTTTTCGCTCTCCAGGGTGGTGGTGGAAGAAAAGGCGTGTTAGATCCTCCGAGAGAAGTTACAATCCAGACACAGGGTGGAGATCCAGAGAATCCTGCGTGCTGAGGGTCCTACTGCAGCCTCATTGTTGCCCTTTGCCCCTCAGGCGTGCGGGGTAGTAGGGGAAGGGGGTATTTGGGAGTGTGGGGTTGCTAAAGCCCTGTGTGATCCGCCATGTTGTCTGTGCACACAGTGATCACGGCAGAGGGAGGGATGCAGGAGGCGAGTAACACAGCTTACACCATCCCTGAATCTGCTCACACTAGTGCCAGCCTCGCCGGGACTGAAAGGGGGCGGGGCACCTGCCAATCATCCACAAGGCCCCGCCCACTGCACAGCTGACCCTGCCTAGAGTGCAACAAACTAGAAAACCACACTGGGGGTTAATCTGAGTCAGGGTTCAGAAAGTACACTGGGGGTTAATCTGAGTCAGGGTTCAGAAAGTACACTGGGGGTTAATCTGAGTCAGGGTTCAGAAAGTACACTGGGGGTTAATCTGAGTCAGGGTTCAGAAAGTACACTGGGGGTTAATCTGGAGCAAGGTTCAGAAAGTACACTGGGGGTTAATCTGGGGCAAGGATCAGAAAGTACACTGGGGGTTAATCTGGAGCATGGTTCAGAAAGTACACTGGGGGTTAATCTGAGTCAGGGTTCAGAAAGTACACTGGGGGTTAATCTGGATTAGGGTTCAGAAAGTACACTGGGGGTTAATCTGAGTCAGGGTTCAGAAAGTACACTGGGGGTTAATCTGGGTCAGGGTTCAGAAAGTACACTGGGGGTTAATCTGAGTCAGGGTTCAGAAAGTACACTGGGGGTTAATCTGAGTCAGGGTTCAGAAAGTACACTGGGGGTTAATCTGAGTCAGGGTTCAGAAAGTACACTGGGGGTTAATCTGAGTCAGGGTTCAGAAAGTACACTGGGGGTTAATCTGAGTCAGGGTTCAGAAAGTACACTGGGGGTTAATCTGGGTCAGGGTTCAGAAAGTACACTGGGGGTTAATCTGGGTCAGGGTTCAGAAAGTACACTGGGGGTTAATCTGGGTCAGGGTTCAGAAAGTACACTGGGGGTTAATCTGAGTCAGGGTTCAGAAAGTACACTGGGTGTTAATCTGAGTCAGGGTTCAGAAAGTACACTGGGGGTTAATCTGAGTCAGGGTTCAGAAAGTACACTGGGGGTTAATCTGGAGCAAGGTTCAGAAAGTACACTGGGAGTTAATCTGGGTCAGGGTTCTGAAAGTACACTGGGGTTAATCTGGAGCAAGGTTCAGAAAGTACACTGGGGTTAATCTGAGTCAGGGTTCAGAAAGTACACTGGGGGTTAATCTGGAGCATGGTTCAGAAAGTACACTGGGGGTTAATCTGGGTCAGGGTTCTGAAAGTACACTGGGGTTAATCTGGAGCAAGGTTCAGAAAGTACACTGGGGGTTAATCTGAGTCAGGGTTCAGAAAGTACACTGGGGGTTAATCTGGAGCATGGTTCAGAAAGTACACTGGGGGTTAATCTGGGTCAGGGTTCTGAAAGTACACTGGGGTTAATCTGGAGCAAGGTTCAGAAAGTACACTGGGGTTAATCTGGGTCAGGGTTCAGAAAGTACACTGGGGGTTAATCTGAGTCAGGGTTCAGAAAGTACACTGGGGGTTAATCTGGGTCAGGGTTCTGAAAGTACACTGGGGTTAATCTGGAGCAAGGTTCAGAAAGTACACTGGGGTTAATCTGGAGCAAGGTTCAGAAAGTACACTGGGGGGTTAATCTGGATTAGGGTTCAGAAAGTACACTGGGGGTTAATCTGAGTCAGGGTTCAGAAAGTACACTGGGGGTTAATCTGGGTCAGGGTTCAGAAAGTACACTGGGGGTTAATCTGGGTCAGGGTTCAGAAAGTACACTGGGGGTTAATCTGAGTCAGGGTTCAGAAAGTACACTGGGGGTTAATCTGGGTCAGGGTTCAGAAAGTACACTGGGGGTTAATCTGGGTCAGGGTTCAGAAAGTACACTGGGGTTAATCTGAGTCAGGGTTCAGAAAGTACACTGGGGGTTAATCTGGGTCAGGGTTCAGAAAGTACACTGGGGGTTAATCTGGGTCAGGGTTCAGAAAGTACACTGGGGGTTAATCTGGGTCAGGGTTCAGAAAGTACACTGGGGGTTAATCTGGGGCAAGGTTCAGAAAGTACACTGGGGGTTAATCTGGGGCAAGGTTCAGAAAGTACACTGGGGGTTAATCTGGGTCAGGTTTCAGAAAGTACACTGGGGGTTAATCTGAGTCAGGGTTCAGAAAGTACACTGGGGGTTAATCTGAGTCAGGTTTCAGAAAGTACACTGGGGGTTAATCTGGGGCAAGGTTCAGAAAGTACACTAGGGGTTAATCTGGGGCAAGGTTCTGAAAGTACACTGGGGGTTAATCTGGGGCAAGGTTCATAAAGTACACTGGGGGTTAATCTGGGTCACGGTTCAGAAAGTACACTGGGGGTTAATCTAAATCAGAGTTCAGAAAGTACACTGGGGGTTAATCTGAGTCAGGGTTCAGAAAGTACACTGGGGGTTAATCTGGGGCAAGGATCAGAAAGTACACTGGGGGTTAATCTGGAGCATGGTTCAGAAAGTACACTGGGGGTTAATCTGAGTCAGGGTTCAGAAAGTACACTGGGGGTTAATCTGGATTAGGGTTTAGAAAGTACACTGGGGGTTAATCTGAGTCAGGGTTCAGAAAGTACACTGGGGGTTAATCTGGGTCAGGGTTCAGAAAGTACACTGGGGGTTAATCTGAGTCAGGGTTCATAAAGTACACTGGGGGTTAATCTGAGTCAGGGTTCAGAAAGTACACTGGGGGTTAATCTGAGTCAGGGTTCAGAAAGTACACTGGGGGTTAATCTGAGTCAGGGTTCAGAAAGTACACTGGGGGTTAATCTGAGTCAGGGTTCAGAAAGTACACTGGGGGTTAATCTGGGTCAGGGTTCAGAAAGTACACTGGGGGTTAATCTGGGTCAGGGTTCAGAAAGTACACTGGGGGTTAATCTGGGTCAGGGTTCAGAAAGTACACTGGGGGTTAATCTGAGTCAGGGTTCAGAAAGTACACTGGGGGTTAATCTGAGTCAGGGTTCAGAAAGTACACTGGGGGTTAATCTGAGTCAGGGTTCAGAAAGTACACTGGGGGTTAATCTGGAGCAAGGTTCAGAAAGTACACTGGGAGTTAATCTGGGTCAGGGTTCTGAAAGTACACTGGGGTTAATCTGGAGCAAGGTTCAGAAAGTACACTGGGGTTAATCTGAGTCAGGGTTCAGAAAGTACACTGGGGGTTAATCTGGAGCATGGTTCAGAAAGTACACTGGGGGTTAATCTGGGTCAGGGTTCTGAAAGTACACTGGGGTTAATCTGGAGCAAGGTTCAGAAAGTACACTGGGGGTTAATCTGAGTCAGGGTTCAGAAAGTACACTGGGGGTTAATCTGGAGCATGGTTCAGAAAGTACACTGGGGGTTAATCTGGGTCAGGGTTCTGAAAGTACACTGGGGTTAATCTGGAGCAAGGTTCAGAAAGTACACTGGGGTTAATCTGGGTCAGGGTTCAGAAAGTACACTGGGGGTTAATCTGAGTCAGGGTTCAGAAAGTACACTGGGGGTTAATCTGGGTCAGGGTTCTGAAAGTACACTGGGGTTAATCTGGAGCAAGGTTCAGAAAGTACACTGGGGTTAATCTGGAGCAAGGTTCAGAAAGTACACTGGGGGGTTAATCTGGATTAGGGTTCAGAAAGTACACTGGGGGTTAATCTGAGTCAGGGTTCAGAAAGTACACTGGGGGTTAATCTGGGTCAGGGTTCAGAAAGTACACTGGGGGTTAATCTGGGTCAGGGTTCAGAAAGTACACTGGGGGTTAATCTGAGTCAGGGTTCAGAAAGTACACTGGGGGTTAATCTGGGTCAGGGTTCAGAAAGTACACTGGGGGTTAATCTGGGTCAGGGTTCAGAAAGTACACTGGGGTTAATCTGAGTCAGGGTTCAGAAAGTACACTGGGGGTTAATCTGGGTCAGGGTTCAGAAAGTACACTGGGGGTTAATCTGGGTCAGGGTTCAGAAAGTACACTGGGGGTTAATCTGGGTCAGGGTTCAGAAAGTACACTGGGGGTTAATCTGGGGCAAGGTTCAGAAAGTACACTGGGGGTTAATCTGGGGCAAGGTTCAGAAAGTACACTGGGGGTTAATCTGGGTCAGGTTTCAGAAAGTACACTGGGGGTTAATCTGAGTCAGGGTTCAGAAAGTACACTGGGGGTTAATCTGAGTCAGGTTTCAGAAAGTACACTGGGGGTTAATCTGGGGCAAGGTTCAGAAAGTACACTAGGGGTTAATCTGGGGCAAGGTTCTGAAAGTACACTGGGGGTTAATCTGGGGCAAGGTTCATAAAGTACACTGGGGGTTAATCTGGGTCACGGTTCAGAAAGTACACTGGGGGTTAATCTAAATCAGAGTTCAGAAAGTACACTGGGGGTTAATCTGAGTCAGGGTTCAGAAAGTACACTGGGGGTTAATCTGAGTCAGGGTTCAGAAAGTACACTGGGGGTTAATCTGGAGCAAGGTTCAGAAAGTACACTGGGGGTTAATCTGGAGCAAGGTTCAGAAAGTACACTGGGGGTTAATCTGGAGCAAGGTTCAGAAAGTACACTGGGGGTTAATCTGGAGCATGGTTCAGAAAGTACTCTGGGGGTTAATCTGAGTCAGGGTTCAGAAAGTACACTGGAGGTTAATCTGGAGCAAGGTTCAGAAAGTACACTGGGGGTTAATCTGGAGCATGGTTCAGAAAGTACACTGGGGGTTAATCTGAGTCAGGGTTCAGAAAGTACACTGGGGGTTAATCTGGGGCAAGGTTCAGAAAGTACACTGGGGGTTAATCTGGGTCAGGGTTCAGAAAGTACACTGGGGGTTAATCTGGAGCAAGGTTCAGAAAGTACACTGGGGGTTAATCTGGAGCAAGGTTCAGAAAGTACACTGGGGGTTAATCTGGAGCATGGTTCAGAAAGTACACTGGGGGTTAATCTGAGTCAGGGTTCAGAAAGTACACTGGGGGTTAATCATGGAAATGCTGACCATTCCACCTCCACAATTTAAATGGCAATTAAACCTTTTTTTATTTGGACTTGTGCATCTAATATAAAGATGCACTGCCCCTAGTGTGAGGATAAACTGTCAGATACATTTCATGATTCATGCATGTCCATGACTGGCAGCTGCCATCCATCTCTGGGAAACAGACTGTCCAGTCTGGTCGGCGACTGTCTCTCTATGCTAGTGCACTCCCTCATTTTCAATGGGACGTTGACTAGATCCCCTCTGGTGATCCACTTTGAAAAGAAGCGCCTCTATCTGCACTAGCTACATGGACACCCCTATCAGTCAAGCGATGGGAGCCCCCATAAAACCATAAACCCATGTATCAGGAGCGGATGCTCCATATGTGCTAGGGTGGAGAGGGGGAGAAGGAACTGATAGGGGGTGAGGAGGGGGAGAAAGAACTGATAGGGGAGGAGGGGGAGAAAGAACTGATAGGGGGTGAGGAGGGGAGAAATAACTGATAGGGGAGGAGGGGGAGAAAGAACTGATAGGGGGAGGAGGGGGAGAAAGAACTGATAGGGGGTGAGGAGGGGAGAAATAACTGATAGAGGAGAAGGGGGAGAAAGAACTGATAGGGGGTGAGGAGGGGAGAAAGAACTGATAGGGGGTGAGGAGGGGGAGAAAGAACTGATAGGGGGAGGAGGGGGAGAAAGAACTGATAGGGGGAGGAGGGGGAGAAAGAACTGATAGAGGAGAAGGGGGAGAAAGAACTGATAGGGGGTGAGGAGGGGAGAAAGAACTGATAGGGGAGGAGGGGGAGAAATAACTGATAGGGGGTGAGGAGGGGGAGAAAGAACTGATAGGGGGTGAGGAGGGGAGAAATAACTGATAGGGGAGGAGGGGGAGAAAGAACTGATAGGGGGAGGAGGGGAGAAAGAACTGATAGGGGGTGAGGAGGGGGAGAAAGAACTGATAGGGGGAGGAGAGGGAGAAAGAACTGATAGGGGGTGAGGAGGGGAGAAATAACTGATAGGGGAGGAGGGGGAGAAAGAACTGATAGGGGGAGGAGGGGAGAAATAACTGATAGGGGAGGAGGGGGAGAAAGAACTGATAGGGGGAGGAGGGGAGAAATAACTGATAGGGGGAGGGGGAGAAAGAACTGATAGGGGGAGGAGGGGGAGAAAGAACTGATAGGGGGAGGAGGGGGAGAAAGAACTGATAGGGGGAGGAGGGGGAGAAAGAACTGATAGGGGGAGGAGGGGAGAAATAACTGATAGGGGAGGAGGGGGAGAAAGAACTGATAGGGGGAGGAGGGGGAGAAAGAACTGATAGGGGGAGGAGGGGGAGAAAGAACTGATAGGGGGTGAGGAGGGGGAGAAAGAACTGATAGGGGGTGAGGAGGGGAGAAATAACTGATAGAGGAGAAGGGGGAGAAAGAACTGATAGGGAGAGGAGGGGGAGAAAGAACTGATAGAGGAGAAGGGGGAGAAAGAACTGATAGGGGGTGAGGAGGGTAATAAATAACATATGGGGAGGGGGAAAGAGTTAGCAACAGATATGGGGGAAGATAACCGATATGGAGGAAGGAGGAGAGATAACAGTTATGGGGTGTAGGGAGAGACATACATGGGATGGGAGAAGAAAGAGACATACATGGGAAGGGAGAGAGATATACATGGCAAGGCAGAGGAAAGAGACAGACATGGGAAGGGAGAAGAAAGAGACAGACATGGGAAGGGAGAAGAAAGAGACAGACATGGGAAGGGAGAGAAGAGAGAAAGAAATGAGGTTAGAGGGGGCGCCACAGGGGTGCCATAGGGCGCCTGAACACTGAAGGCAGGCCCTGCGTCTGTCACTCAGTTGCACGATAAGCCCCTGCCATGTATCCGTATGATAAATTTTGGGTTTACTTGGGAGAAGGGCCACACTAGTGTTTAACCTCATCTAAGAAAGCAGGGGTTAAAAAAAAACTAATTGTCCTTTAACATACCTCCCAATTGTCCCACTTTGCACAGGATAGACCCGATTTCAAACAGCAGCGAAGATGTAGGTCTCCAGTGTCTAAGACACCGGAGCGGAGTCTGGCTACTGTGCATGCGCAGCACTAGCCACTGTGAGCAAGTGGCTAACACTAAATTTGCCGGGGGTAAGAGTTGGGAGGTATGCTTTAATTACATTTAAATGATGTTCTATGTATTCCATATGTGCATTTCCCATGATCCCAGATCGGAATACACAGTCCCCTATGTAACCTCATGTTGGATTGCACATTGTTTTTGTGGCCTCCCTCTGGTGACCTGACAGGAGGGGAGTGTGGTTACCCCAATGGGGAGTTTCGTAACGGTTTGAGGTATGCAAAGCAGGCCAAGTGTTCAGCATAGGGCGACCGCAGTGCTGTTTTGGTGAGAGAGGCTTATAAACGCCTACTCCGAGGCTGTAGTCTTTATTAGGAGCCCTGGTATATGTATTTTTCATGGGCCCCTCTGAATGTGGGGCAGTGTGGACGCCCCAGTTCATAATTGCAATGGGTGGTTATTTTAACCAATATTACACCTATACATGCAGAAGGCTGCACCCAATACCCCTGGACATCTCCTGCCCTAACAGAAAGTGCCCCCACCCTAAATATCAGCCCTAGACAAAAGGAACTTATAGAGGGACTAAAAAAAAAACCAAACATTTTTAATGAGACACAAAGCAAATTCTTACTCATAACAACTGCCTTCTGTTTGTTTGGTGCACCCAGTGTTCAAAAGATATGTAAGACTAGGGGGCAGCCATTTTGCATGGCAGAGTAACTATCTCCTCCCATCATTGATGTGCGCGCATGTCAATCACATTCATCTAACCAATAGCTGGGTAGGAGATGAGCATCATTCAAAAGCCCACTTGTCTTGAGTAGAAGTTGTGGAGGAGGATACAGTCCCTTTATAATTGGAATTATGCTGGTTTTAGCAGGTCCTGGCTACTCTCTCCAGCTGGGATGTACGGGGTGTGTAACTGTGGCCCTCCATCCGTTCATGGACTACATTTCCCAATTTACCCACACCAACCTGTTAGCTTGACAGAGCATTATGGGATATGCAGTCCAGCAGCAGCTGGAGAGCCTCAGTTTGACACCCCTGCTTGATGCACAGGCACAATCCCACCGATTCGGGCCTATGCATAAAGAGCAAATAGGTTCAAACTACTACAAGCAGAGCAATCAGCAGGACCGTTCTATCGGTTTCTATGGTGATTTTTGGTTTTCTTCATTTTTTTGGAACTTTTAGCCCCGATTTGCTCTTTACCGTCAGTAATCCTGAATATTAATAAACATCTGCTTCATGACACATGCGTTCTGCTTATCTGTGCTAAAGGGAGACGTATTTATCTGATCCCCAGCTTCGTAAAAAAAAAAAGGGGGCTTCCTCTCGCATGAGTAAGATCAAGTCATGTTTTAGGAGAAGAAATGATCGCAAACCCAAAATAGCCACGTTTATGGACCACTTGTCTGACCACATGTGGCAGGTCACGCCCTGATACGAATTCGTCTGCACTTATCGGCCTTGTCCTTCCATTCCTGCTAGCGCCTTCACAGTCGCCCTTGGTTGTCGTTGTTTGTGACATTGTGATCGTCAGTTGTTGAGTTTGTTACATAACAGTGACGAAAAAGTATTACACAAACAACAAAAGAATCCCTGTGTTTATACACAATAAAAGTCTGTAACAATATGTGAAAATAGCATTTCTAGGAATCCAGTTTCGTGGGTTTGGCCAAACCCTTCACTTATAACCTCTTTAAATCGACCGTCCCACCTACAAGGTCCCAAAAATATTTTTATACTGTATTTTTCCATTTATAAGATGCCCTCATGTATAAGATGCTCCCCTACTTTTTTCAGCCCCAAATAATTTTTTTTGCTTTAAATATTTTTATATATTTTATTTGTAATTCATGGATTATAACAAATAAGTATATAACATTTTGTAAACGGGGGGTGGGGGGGGGGAGACAGAGCATGTGGGGAGAAGGTTGGGAGGTATAAAGAGGGAAATGACAGAGAAGGGGGAAAAGTGGGAGGGATTTGGCGGGTAATCTGATGGAATTCGGATAAAGGTACTCTCTTAAAGGGTTACTTCCGTGTATAAGACGACCCCTTATTTTTGCTCTAAAAATTTTAGAAAAAAGGATGTTTTATCCACATAAAAAAATGTTAAGTGCTGTAAAAAAATACATTTCAAAAATCATTCGCATTCATTTTTTCCTCAATACTTTCTACCTCCCAAAAACTGCTTCAGAAGTGTAGCTATAGCTAGCCTATCTCTCCAAGACTGCCTTCCTGCGTTAGATCTCCGCACACACCACGCCTCTCTGTATTCAAAGAACTTGAAACAGCTGAGTTCAGAAAAGAGAATCTGAATTTCACAGCAGGCCCGCCATCAGGGGGTGACAAAATACTGGCATATTGAGTGGCAAAATACCGGCATATTAAATGGCTAAATACTGGCATATTGAGTGGCAAAATACCGGCATATTAAATGACAAAATACTGGCATATTGAGTGGCAAAATCCTGGCATATTGAGTGGCAAAATACTGGCATATTAAATGGCTAAATACTGGCATATTGAGTGGCAAAATACCAGCATATTGAATGGCTAAATACTGGCATATTTAGTGGCAAAATACCAGCATATTGAATGGTTAAATACTGGCATATTGAGTGGCAAAATACCGGCATATTGAATGGCTAAATACTGGCATATTGAGTGGCAAAATACCAGCATATTGAGTGGCAAAATACTGGCATATTGAATGGCTAAATACTGGCATATTGAGTGGCAAAATCCTGGCATATTGAATGGCAAAATACTGGCATATTGAATGGCAAAATACTGGCATATTTAGTGGCAAAATCCTGACTTATTGAGTGGCTAAATCCTGGCATACTGAGTGGCTAAATACTGGCATATTGAGTGGCTAAATACTGGCATATTGAATGGCAAAATACTGGCATATTGAATGGCAAAATACTGGCATATTTAGTGGCAAAATCCTGACTTATTGAGTGGCTAAATCCTGGCATACTGAGTGGCTAAATACTGGCATATTGAGTGGCTAAATACCGGCATATTGAATGGCTAAATACTGGCATTTTGAGTGGCAAAATACCAGCATATTGAATGGCTAAATCCTGGCATACTGAGTGGCTAAATACTAGCATATTGAGTGGCTAAATACCGGCATATTGAATGGCTAAATACTGGCATATTGAGTGGCAAAATCCTGGCATATTGAATGGCTAAATACTGGCATATTGAGTGGCAAAATCCTGACTTATTGAGTGGCTAAATCCTGGCATATTGAGTGGCAAAATCCTGGCATATTGAGTGGCTAAATCCTGGCATACTGAGTGGCAAAATCCTGACTTATTGAGTGGCTAAATCCTGGCATACTGAGTGGCTAAATACTAGCATATTGAGTGGCTAAATACCGGCATATTGAATGGCTAAATACTGGCATATTGAGTGGCAAAATCCTGGCATATTGAATGGCTAAATACTGGCATATTGAGTGGCAAAATCCTGACTTATTGAGTGGCTAAATCCTGGCATACTGAGTGGCTAAATACTAGCATATTGAGTGGCTAAATACCGGCATATTGAATGGCTAAATACTGGCATATTGAGTGGCAAAATCCTGGCATATTGAATGGCTAAATACTGGCATATTGAGTGGCAAAATCCTGACTTATTGAGTGGCTAAATCCTGGCATATTGAGTGGCAAAATACTGGCATATTGACCAACTGCTCCCAACCACCCTCCATATTACACTAGACCTGGATAACATGCTTGTGAGGTAGGTGGGGCGAGTGGGAGATATTGTGGGGGGGGGCAGAAAATGTGTTCAGTAAGGGGCCCTGGAATTCCTGATGGCGGCCCTGTTCCACAGTAAAGGATAAGGACAGCGATTGGTTTTAGCGCAGTGACAGACGGCACGCCTCCTCCTACTCACTCCTGCCGTTGACACTGAATTTAGAAGCCCCATAAAAATTATTTTCAAAGTAAAACTACAAGTGAACTGTACTTTATTTTGAAGTTAAAACAAGTGTACGTCATGGAAATTAGACCATATATAGAAATAAGCTAGGTGGAACTGCCCATTTTAATGAGGCAAAGTAATTTAACTCTCTCAATGCTATATTAACCTGTAACGCTTCAATCCAGACATTCACAGGCATCATTGATAAAGCTGTTTGTCAATGACACTGGCAGTTGTGTTCACCTGTTATTATAGATCTTCACTTTATTGAGTAGACCTAAGTTGTATGGTTTTACTGCTCTTTGGCATCATATACAAAGTTTATTAATGTACTTACCTCTCACTGGTATCCTATGCATTATTTAGATATTTCTATTTGTATAATGCCTTGCATAGAAATTTACTGTTCATTGGCATCATATACATATTTTATATATTTACTGCTCTTTGGCATCAAATACAAAGTTTATGTATTTACTGCTCTTTGGCATCATATGCAAAGTTTATTTATGCACTTACCTCTCACTTGTATCCTATGCATTATTTAGATGTTACTATTGGTATAATGCCTTGCATAGAAATTTGTTGTTCATGGGCATCATATACAAAGTTTATGTATTTACTGCTCTTTGGCATCATATACAAAGTTTATGTATTTACTGCTCTTTGGCATCATATGCAAAGTTTATTTATACAATTACCTCTCACAAGTATCCTGTACATCATTTAGATATTTCTCTTGGTATAAAGCCTTGCATAAAAAGTTACTGCTCTTTGGCATCATCATGGTCCAACCAAGCATATAAGCTTCTTCACTGCAATTCTATCAAATACTCCATGGGTTCTAGGCCCAGATCTTTTGGACACCTAGCAACACTCCTGCTGCCCCTGATAGTGCTTTACAAGCAAACAGGGATCAATAACATGTTGTAGTATTATTTCATTAATGCATTTTTATTGAAACTGTCTATACTGTACTGGATGCCATCTTTCATTAAGACATAGTTTTATTTTTTGGCTGTCGGTTGTCATTTTACTTCCTATAATACATTAACCCTCATTCAGCTGTACCCTTCATTCCATGAATGGGTTGGGAGCGTGGGAAAGGTGTAACTCGTGTGATGGCACCGCTATTAGCAATATTCATGAGCCACCTTCCATACCTGACTCCTCAAAGCGGACAGAGCGGATAGTAAATACCTGTGGATGATCCTAGCATCCCTGGGATTGGTTTCAAGGTTTACGGAGGACAATATAAGTCAAATACATCTGGGAGTTTTTATAAGGGGCAGAATAGATGGCAGTGGAGCTGACAATCTACTGCTAAAGTCAAAGGATGCATGTTAGTACAGACTACATAATAACAGGGTGAGAGTCTGAGATCTCTCTATCTCACCCCTTAGGTAAACAAAGTGGGTTCTTTTAAAAACCTCCTACCAGCATTCACAAGCTGAAGGAAGCCTGATAAGACTTGTCTTGAAAGGTTATGTAAGGCATATTTGCATTCAGATCCATCAATCTGTAATTGGAACAGGCTTCTGTCTGTAAGTCAAATGAGGGATCCCATCACAGCTCAGGAATGGGAATGTGATGAGATAACCCCAGGTGGGCTAGATGCATAAATAAAAATGATGGAAGATTAAAGCAATGCTGGGAGAAAGTGCTAAAAGTGAAACAATCTTTGTCCTAGGATTACCCTCTAAGAACTCCCTCGGAAACATCAGCCCTTTAGATTTGGTTTTCTATCTTGCAATGGAGATCGGACAGGCTATTCCCAAAAAAAAGGTGAATTGCAGGTGAATGGAGAGGAACATTTCGGTCTCAGCAGTTAAGCCGTACGTTGTGCCCGGATAAACCTAGTGTATTCATTAAAGAGAGGATTCCAGGGAACTGTAGCGAAGGAAGACGGGAATTTCAAACTTTAGGCCCATGTAGCAGGATGTGTTGCCTGCGATGGGCGAAATGCGTTAGTAATGTAAATTGTGTTTAGTTGAAAGATTGTATCAAGTATTTTAAATATAAAATCAGGAGGCTACCTTGAGTCAGATATCTTGCCTGGATGGAGGACGGCGAAACGCGTCGCTGACGAATATTTCATATTTGTGCTGATCCAGTACCTGCTGAATTTGTCCATTTACCTGAATGTATACATGGAGACTTATCAGATTATATCTGATGTTTGTGAGTTACATTACTCACTTTGATTTTAATGTGTGCACATATTACACTATTGTGGTTTCTATCTTCTTCTAGAGGATTTTTCTCTTGGTGTCATGTTGTATTCTTTAATATATACTTTTTGCCTAGATCATACACAGGGTAAGGACAATATATGTTATGTATTTATTTTAGAGTTCCATCTTTGTATATATGTCTCTCGTTTTATTTGTGTGACTTTTGGGGGGTCTTTCACTATTTCTTCCAAATAAAAAGGTTTACTTAAACACTGTCAATTCTCTCCATGTGGTGGAATACCTGGCTGGGCCTGAAATATGAGAACGAGTGGTACTTCATAAAAAATAAAAAATAAAAATCCAAATACTAGTAAACTCATACTTCCCAAATATTCTGTTTCCTAAGTAATACTCCCCCTAGCGGGCAGTTTGCAATATTGGCAGTGAAAGGAATATTAGACTCAACAGAAAATTAAAGGGACTGTATCAGCTATACATGACGGATACTGCGAATGTCGAGAAAAAAACAGTGGATGCATGGAATAGTCTTCCAGTATAAGTGGTAGAGGTTAATACAGTGAAGGAGTTTAAGCATGCGTGGGATAGGTATAAGGCTATCCTAGATATAAGATAAGGCCAGGGACTAATGAAAGTATTACTGTACTGAGAGGGTAGTGGATGCATGGAATAGCCTTCCAGTAGAAGAGGTAGAGGTTAATACAGTGAAGGAGTTTAAGCATGCATGGGATATACACAAGGCTATCCTAAATATAAGATAAGGCCAGGAACTAATGAAAGTATTACTTTACTGAGAGGGTAGTGGATGCATGGAATAGTCTTCCAGTAGAAGTGGTAAAGGTTAATACAGTAAAGGAGTTTCAGCATGCGTGGGATAGGTATAAAGCTACCCTAGATATAAGATAAGGTCAGGGACTAATGAAAGTATTACTTTACTGAGAGGGTAGTGAATGCATGGAATAGTCTTCCAGTAGAAGTGGTAGAGGTTAATACAGTGAAGGAGTTTAAAGATGATTGGGATAGGCACAAGGCTATCCTAGATTTAAGATTAGGCTAGGGACTAATGAAAGTATTACTTTACTGAGAGGGTAGTGGATGTATGGAATAGTCTTCCAGTAGAAGTGGTAGAGGTTAATACAGTGAAGGAGTTTAAAGATGATTGGGATAGGCACAAGGCTATCCTAGATGTAAGATAAGGCCGGTGACACATTCTATGTTTCTTTGTGGTATGTGTGGGATCTCTCCAGGTCAATATAAAGCAATATATTATTCTCATGTTTACAGAGATTTCAGTCTGAAAATAAGAGCTGTGATCGCGTATGAAATTAATGTAGAATAAAAATAAATCCTTTTTTACTCCAGATTGTGCAAAGATCCTGCTGGTGTGTAAATGAGTTACAAGTTAGAATATACTCCCCCACGGAGTACAACAAGTGGCTGCAGGGTGCCTTGAGCAGACCACGGAACATTTGTCTGTGGCCTGGGCTCTGGTTTACAAACATGTCTCTTATGTCTGACACTTCTTTGCAGTCCTTTTGCTCTTCCCCCCCAACCAGTACATTCCATGTTGAGGGTCCTGTCTGGTGAACTGGGGTAGCTACCTGCGACACTTGTTCTGTCTGGTGGCTTGAGGTGGCTATTGAAGAAAGGTAGCAGAGCCTTGACGGAGGTACCCAGCCGGGGTAGGATTCCATCACAGCCTCTATCGATCAAAGAATTTTAAACTTTAAGCCAATATAACCGAGATCGACAAAATCTCCAACGCAGCTGAATGGGAGTGTTAATTCCAACTCGGCTACTTTGGCCTGAAGTTTGAAATTCCCTTCTTAATTCCCTGTCATTCTCTCTTTTATCGAGTAGACCCTTATCCCTAAAGTTTACATTTCCAAGAATCATGGTAACTTGGATGTATCTGGAGTCAAGAACTATGTCAGCAATCATTAGATATGGAGCCGGGACACCGGCCAAGACTTGACACATGTGCGACTGTAACACTGCGGACAAAACCCGGACGCTTGTAACCGGGACAGAAGCTTCGGTATAAATATGAATGAGGCAGACCAAGTAGACCTTAGATAAAACACAACTTCAGTAAAAAAGAAAAAAAAAATCACTGGAACTTTTTTTTCCCAGCAAAGGGGCCACTAGAAAATGCTAATTCATCGACATTGTAAGTTGTGTAAGTATTTATCATGCACTTTGCATCCATTACTCTTTTTTTGTTTCGTCTCAATACTGGTTCAGTTTCCCAGGCCTTGGGAGGGGGGTTCAGACAAACCCGTCCTGTTTTATCTTTACAAACAAGACTAGACTAATCCTTTAGATACCAGGGGGGGTTTTGTACCCCATGTCATTCAAAATCGCTAATAAAGAATATCAATAGTTACACCGTGGTTAGGGGTTCGTGCAAAAATTGAAATAACAATGTATCCGTTCTGCTACGAAATGCTTGTCTGCTGTATAATGAACTCGTAGGGGGTGTCGCAATAACAACACAAAACGTTACCAGGGTTTGTACATAAGAGATATTGGGTTTGATGCAATGATGGGCGTTAAGGCCCGCAGAAGTACATGTTTAAATACCGCACATTATTTCTAAAGGAATAACGTGTGATTCAACTTAGACGGGGATTGCGGAAATACCAAAATTAAAATAAAATGGGAAAAAAAAATGTTTTTAAATAAATTCTATGATCCTATCGATAATGGTTTGCTCATGGTCGGTGGAAAGCAAACCAGAATGAAAGCTCAGCCCAGGAGGGCTGGCCTTTCAAATGAGCATAGGAGGCATCTGATTTGCCAATAGTAGGCTATTTTGAAAACCAGCCAATACTAGTGCTGGGACAAGGAGGCTTCTGATTGGTTGACAGAGCCCCCTCCCCCCATTCTAAGTAGAGTTTGACTTATTCTCGGGGATCAAGTTTGACCTCCTCTCAACCTTGCAAAAAAATATTAGTGAATCCCTTTAAGGCACACTACAGTGTTTCAATAGGGTTTTTTTTTTTTAACGGGCGTGGTATTGATTTTACGACACCCATTAATTGTTTTAGCGGCATGCGTTGAATCGGGAAAGCTGTTTTTTGGGTTTTTTTTACAGCTAATGCAAGTTTTTCAAGTAATGGGAGCCGCAGAACCTAGGCCATCATCTCATTTTCAGCTACGTCCTGTTTATTTACTCAAGGGGAACTTGCCAGGAATCAAACCTGCAATCATGAGAATGAAACAAATTGTAGTTGTAATGGTCATGGTGTCCTAATACTTTTGTCCATATAGTGTGTGTGTGTATATATTTATTAACTAATAGTGTGTGTGTGTGTGTGTGTGTGTGTGTATATATTTATTAACTAATAGTATGTGTGTGTGTGTGTGTGTGTGTGTGTGTATATATTTATTAACTAATAGTGTGTGTGTGTGTGTGTGTGTGTGTATATATTTATTACATTGTGTAATTTCATTGTGTATATATATATATATATATATATATATATATATATATATAGTACATTGTGTAATTACATTGTGTATATATATAGTGTGTATATACATATATATTAGCTAACTTAGTGTGTATATATATATATATTAGCTAATATAGTGTGTGTATATATATATATATATATATATATATATATATATATATATATATAAGTATATTGTGTGTATATATATATATATATATATATTAGCTAATTTAGTGTGTGTGTATATATATAGTACATTGTGTAATTACATTGTATATATATATATATATATATATATATATATATATATATATATATATATAATATTACATTGACCCACAGCCCTCATGGTGGAATCTTCTGCTCTGTTAGTATATAGAGCTTTATTCCCTAAGAATGAACTGCAGGGAAGTGAGAAGGGAATTTCAAACTTAGGGCTAAAGTAGCCGAGTTGGAGAAATTCTCCCATTCAGTTATGAATATAATATAATATTAAAGGATGTTAATATCTACTTTTAGTTTTGTTTATATATATACATACACAGTGGATATAAAAAGTCTACACACCCCTGTTAAAATGTCAGGTTTCTGTGCTGTAAAAAAATGAGACAAAGATAAATCATTTCAGAACCTTTTCCACCTTTAATGTGACCTATAAACTGTACAAGTCAATTGAAAAACAAACTGAAATCTTTTAGATAGAGGGAAGAAAAAATATAAAAATAAAATAACGTGGTTGCATAAGTGTGCACACCGTTAAACTAATACTTTGTTGAAGCACCTTTTGATTTTATTACAGCACTCAGTCTTTTTGGGTATGAGTCTATCAGCATGGCACATTTTGACTTAGCAAGATTTGCCCACTCTTCTTTGCAAAAACACTCCAAATCTGTCAGATTGCGAGGGCATCTCCTGTGCACAGCCCTTTTCAGATCACCCCACAGATTTTCAATCGGATTCAGGTCTGGGCTCTGGCTGGGCCATTCCAAAACTTGTACAGTTTATAGGTCACATTAAAGGTGGAAAAAGTTCTGAAATGATTTATCTTTGTCTCATTTTTTTTTTACAGCACAGAAACCTGACATTTTAACAGGGGTGTGTAGACTTTTTATATCCACTGTATATCTGTTTATATATTTTGTTTGTTTGCTATATAATATGTATAGAGTTTGGTCCCTTGGTAAGTGGAAGATATAAAATGATACACTGTCCCCTCTGCTGCCATCTGCTTGGTTTTTTTTTTTAACTTTCTTTAACAAGGGCAAAAATAATAAATAATCCATCCTCAGTATCAGATATTGCAAATTCCTTATGACATTTGCTGACTTGTAGAGCTGGCTTCCTGCAAGGCCGGAACACTGCAAACTGATCACTCATGAATTACTAATGAATTTCCTTCTCTCTTGGTATAAGGTACGAAGTGTGCCTATTTTATGTGTATTACTTATTTAAATTAAAACATTACAGAAACATAGGCATGCCAAACATGTCACTGGCAGATAAGACCCATTCTGCCCATCTGGTCTGTTACATTTTCTAAATACTTTTATTAGTCCCCAGTTCCCTATCTTAAATCTATGATAGGCTTATACCTATCCCACGCATGCTTAAACTCCTTCACTGTATTAACCTCTACCACTTCTACTGGAAGACTATTCCATGCATCCACTACCCTCTCAGTAATGTAATACTTTCATTAGTCCCTGACCTTATCTTATATCTAGGATAGCCTTATACCTATCCCACGCATGCTTAAACTCCTTCACTGTATTAACCTCTACCACTTCTACTGGAAGACTATTCCATACATCCTCTACCCTCTCAGTAATGTAATACTTTCATTAGTCCCTGACCTTATCTTATATCTAGGATAGCCTTATACCTATCCCATGCATGCTTAAACCCCTTTCTCTGTATTAACCTCTATCACTTCTACTGGAAGACTATTCCATACATCCACTACCCTCTCAGTAATGTAATACTTTCATTAGTCCCTGACCTTATCTTATATCTAGGATAGCCTTGTGCCTATCCCACGCATGCTTAAACGCCTTCACTGTATTAACCTCTATCACTTCTACTGGAAGACTATTCCATACATCCACTACCCTCTCAGTAATGTAATACTTTCATTAGTCCCTGACCTTATCTTATATCTAGGATAGCCTTATACCTATCCCATGCATGCTTAAACGCCTTCACTGTATTAACCTCTATCACTTCTACTGGAAGACTATTCCATACATCCACTACCCTCTCAGTAATGTAATACTTTCATTAGTCCCTGACCTTATCTTATATCTAGGATAGCCTTATACCTATCCCACGCATGCTTAAACTCCTTCACTGTATTAACCTCTATCACTTCTACTGGAAGACTATTCCATACATCCACTACCCTCTCAGTAAGTAATACTTTCATTAGTCCCTGGCCTTATCTTATATCTAGGATAGCCTTATACCTATCCCATGCATGCTTAAACTCCTTCACTGTATTAACCTCTACCACTTCTACTGGAAGACTATTCCATACATCCACTACCCTCTCAGTAAAGTAATACTTTCATTAGTCCCTGGCCTTATCTTATATCTAGTATAGCCTTATACCTATCCCACGTATGCTTAAACTTCTTCACTGGATTAACCTCTACCACTTCTACTGGAAGGCTATTCCATACATCCACTACCCTCTCAGTAAGTAATACTTTCATTAGTCCCTGGCCTTATCTTATATCTAGGATAGCCTTATACCTATCCCATGCATGCTTAAACTCCTTCACTGTATTAACCTCTACCACTTCTACTGGAAGACTATTCCATACATCCACTACCCTCTCAGTAAAGTAATACTTTCATTAGTCCCTGGCCTTATCTTATATCTGGGATAGCCTTATACCTATCCCACGCATGCTTAAACTCCTTCACTGTATTTACCTCTACCACTTCTACTGGAAGACTATCCATGCATCCACTACCCTCTCAGTAAAGTAATACTTTCATTAGTCCCTGGCCCTGTCTTAAATCTATGATAGCCTTATACCTATCCTATGCATGCTTAACACCTCCGTTCCCGACAATGGATGTGCCTGACACGTCCTGCGGTGAATCAAGCGGTTTTCGCGATCAGCGATCGCGAAAACCACTTTAGCGGTGCTGGTCTATTATAGAAACATAGAATGTGTCGGCAGATAAGAACCATTCGGTCCATCTAGTCTGCCCAATTTTTTTTTTTTTAGTACTTTTATTAGTCCCCCGTTCCCGGTCTTATAGCTAGGATAGCCTTATACCTATCCCATGCATGCTTAAAATCCTTGACTGTGTTTACTTCTACCACTTCTGCTGGAAGGCTATTCCATACATCCACTACCCTCTCAGTAAAGTAATACTTCCTCGACATCGAGGCAATAGCCAGCACTGAAATTTCTTTTCTGGGCCACCCACGATCGCCCCATGGAGCAGCATGCTCCATCAATATGGCTATGCCCTCTAGAGGTCTGAGCTTCGGAAGTGAAAGTAACTTCACTTCCGTCACTCTGAATATGCTACTTGACTAGTCCCCTAGTGGTAGTTAAGTAGCATAGCAATGTAAAAAATAAAACTAAATATTTAATTAACTAAAAACTAGTTATATAGTTAGATTAGGCTATAGGGTTAAAATTAAATATTTTTTAGCATAAGGGATAGGGTTAAAATTAAATTAAAATTTAAATATATTAAGGGATAGCATAAGGGTTAGAGTTGGGGTTAAATTTAGTGTTAAGGTTACATTTTGGGTTCGGGTTGGGGTCAAAAGGTCAATATAGGAAAAAAGCAAAAAACACTATTTTTGGTTTTTGCCCCATAACTCGCAAAAAAATACCGAAAAATATGGAAACATGCATATTTCTGAACTCGGGACAACATTTAGAAACTATTTAGATGGGGTCTTTTTTAATGATTGTATTTGTGTAAATTATATTTTAGGTGAAAATTAGAAAAAGTGTTTTTTTTTTTTTTTTTACATTTTTCATCATATTTTATTTGATGGGACGCATGGGAACCTAACTAGAGTCCCTCCTCATTCATAAGAATTTCTTATGAATGGGGACTCGACTCTAGTTCGGTTTATAGAAAGCCAATAGTATTCTATAAGCCGAAAGTCTATAAACCGAACGACGTTCGGATTATAGAATACATGTAATTCTATTGCTGTTCTATAAGCCGAAAGTCTATAAACCGAACGACGTTCGGATTATAGAATACATGTAATTCTATTGCTGTTCTATAAGCCGAAAGTCTATAAACCGAACGACGTTCCGTTTATAGACTTTTGGTTTATGGAATGTATAATGCAATGCATTACTATAAACCGAAATAGAGTCGGTTTATAGAATGCCATTGCCAATTCCATAAACCGAAATTCGTTTATTATGTCGGTTTATGTAATGGCTATTTTGCTATTGGTATTCCATAAACCGACTCTATTTTGGTTTATAGAATTGCCAATAGCATGAAATGATTTGAATTTAGTATTAAAAAATAAATTGAAAAAAGTGGAGAGTTTTAACCCCTTTGTGACGCATGGTGCTTGCGTCCCAAATGACGTAAGCACCAAAACGTCACGATTTGTTCTTGGCCACTGATCACAAGGTGATCGTTAGCCAGGAACACTATGGCAGAGACCCAATCAGGGTCTTAATAGACCCTGTGGGTCCCTGCCCAAAAATTGCAAGCCCTTCGGACGTCACGCACGATTTAGAGAAATGTAGCTGGTGCTCGTTTTGAGCACCAGCTAAATTTCCCCTGTCAGACTGAGGCCATTTAAAATGGCCTCATCTGACAGGTGGGATCCCGCTGCAAGTGCCTGCAGCATGATCCGAGCCGCGATATGAGCTGTTTAACACAGGCCGTACTATGCCGTCCTAACGACTTTAAGGGACTTAAAATCAGGACGGCATAGAACGTCCCAACGTCACGAATGGGTTAACGTTTGCTCTGGTCATAATCACAGCACAGGCTTGTAGGAGTTAACTGTAATTACATTAATACATGAAAAGAACATAAGTAATATAGTAAAAATGTACAAAATAAAATTTATTTTGAAAAAAACTAAATGAGGTCCATAAACTTGGAAGGAAACGGATCACAGTAAAAAGAAACTGTGATCAGCAAGGGAAGTGTTAATACCCCTTTTATAATCGAGGTCGTCTTATAATCTGACCTCAAATTGAGGTCAGACTATAAGACTGGGATCCAGGTCCCCAGCAGAGCTGCAGGGGACCTGGATCCCCCTCTCTAACAGCAGGGGATGTCTGCGCGATGAGCGCAGATCTCCCCTGCTGCCGCCCGGCATGACCGCCGGGACTTCTATGATGAAGCTGGGTACTTCCAGCTTCCTCATAAAAGTCCTGGCGGTCGTTCCGGGCGGCAGCAGGGGAGGTCTCGCTCATCGCGCAGACATCCTCCGCTGCCTCGCTAGCCACCAGGGAGAATCGGGCAGCTGGGGGATATCTGCACAAATCGTGCAGACAACCTCCATGCTGCCCGACACTTCCGTCTATTATGTATAGTGCATACATCCCCCGGCTGCCCCCACTAGCCACCAGGGAGCAAGAAACAGGTGAGGGGGGGACAGAATAACAAGGGGGGGGGGGCAGAGAGAAACAAGGGGAGGGAAGGGGGGAAGAGACAGACACAAGGGGAGCGAGGGGGGAGCCAAAGGGAGGGTGAGAGAGAGACAACACTAAGGGGGGGAGAGCGACAAATCTGGGGGCAAGGCAAAGAGAGAGGCAGCATTGTCACATAAAAGGAAATAAAAACAAGAATTTTTTTATATCATAATTTTTTATTAAAAAAGCAATTTACATGTGAATATATACTAGACATGTGCATTCGTTTTCGGACGAATGCATTTTCGTCCGAAAATAGCATTTTCGTCCATTCGCCCTAAAAACGAAGAACGAAAATGCTAAGCTAACGAAAGCCGAATGAACGAATGGTTAATAAACGAAAATCATTCGTTCATTCGTCCATTCGTAGTACTATTGCATTCTATACGCCGAAATAGAGTCGGTTTATAGAATACGATAGCATAATACACTTACATTCCATAAAACGAACGACTTTCGGTTTATGGAATGCATGTAAGTCTTTTGTCATTCTATAAACCGAAAGTTCGGTTTATAGAATAGCAATAGGATTACATGTATTCCATAAGCCGAAAGTCTATAAACCGAACGTTTGGTTTATAGACTTTCGGCTTATAGAAAACATGTAGTACTATTGCCTTTCTATGAACCGAACGAGAGCACCATTCATAAGAATTTCTTATGAATGGGGCTCTCGTTCGGTTTATAGAAAGCCAATAGTATTACACGTATTCTATAAAACGAATGAATACAACTAAACGAATTTCGTCCGAAACGAATGCAGTAATGAACGAAATTCGTTTTAGACTACTTCTTTTTGTCTCATCTAGTACAGACACCAACCAGAGGGGAAGCCTGGATTTGGTAATAACTAACATGGAGGAGCTTATCTCTAACATCCAAGTAAGGAAGCATTTAGGGAATAGTGACCATAAAATGGTATCCTTTGAGATTAATTCAAAAAGGCAAATTGGTATGGGTCCCACCAACACACTGAATTTTAAAAAGGCCAACTTCTGTAGGTTTAATCCGTCCCTTGGTCTAGTTGACTGGGATGGATTATTTTTGGGAAAAACACAGAAGGTAAGTGGAATATCTTCAAACTAACACTACAAAAATATACATATAAATGTCTACCCTTTGGTAGCAAATACAAAAGAAGCAAACTAAAACCAATGTGGCTAACCAGTAAGGTAAATCAGGAAATAAATAAAAAGCAAGTAGCATTTAAACATTATAAAGCTGAGGGATCAGCAGAGGCCTTTGCAAAATATAAATATGCCAACAAAGACTGTAAAAAGGCAATTAAACAGTGACCGCTGGCGGCTGCAAAGGACTATAAGATATTGGCATATATTAAAAGTGGTACTGGCTAACGGGAGGAAAATATTATATTCTGCCTCTTTGCAGAACCAAGTGCAGAGGAGGGCTACAAAACTAATCAGGGGAATGGAAAGTTTTAGTTATGAAGAAAGGCTGGAAAAAAGCAAAATTTGTACACAGTATCCATTATACCTCCACTCCATAACCCCGCCACTCCATTATCCCGCCACTCCATTACACCGCCTCTCCACGACCCCGCCACTCCATTACCCCGCCACTCCATTACACCGCCTCTCCATTACACCTCCACTCCATTACACCTCCTCTCCATTACACCTCCTCTCCATTACACCTCCTCTCCATTACACCTCCACTCCATTACACCTCCTCTCCATTACACCTCCTCTCCATTATACCTCCTCTCCATTACACCTCCACTCCATTATACCTCCTCTCCATTACACCTCCTCATCATTACACCTCCTCTCCATTACACCTCCACTCCATTATACCTCCTCTCCATTACACCTCCTCTCCATTACACCTCCTCTCCATTACACCTCCTCTCCATTACACCTCCACTCCATTACACCTCCTCTCCATTATACCTCCTCTCCATTACACCTCCTCTCCATTACACCTCCACTCCATTACACCTCCTCTCCATTACACCTCCTCTCCATTACACCTCCTCTCCATTACACCTCCACTCCATTACACCTCCACTCCATTATACCTCCTCTCCATTATACCTCCTCTCCATTACATCTCCACTCCATTACACCTCCTCTCCATTACACCTCCTCTCCATTACACCTCCTCTCCATTACATCTCCACTCCATTACACCTCCTCTCCATTACACCTCCTCTCCATTACAGCTCCTCTCCATTACACCTCCACTCCATTACACCTCCACTCCATTACACCTCCTCTCCATTATACCTCCTCTCCATTATACCTCCTCTCCATTATACCTCCTCTCCAATACACCTCCTCTCCATTACACCTCCACTCCATTATACCTCCACTCCATTACATCTCCTCTCCATTACACCTCCTCATCATTACGCCTCCTCTCCATTACACCTCCTCATCATTACACCTCCTCTCCATTACACCTCCACTCCATTACACCTCCACTCCATTACACCTCCTCTCCATTACACCTCCTCTCCATTACACCTCCTCATCATTACACCTCCTCTCCATTACACCTCCACTCCATTATACCTCCTCATCATTACATCTCCACTCCATTACACCTCCTCTCCATTATACCTCCTCTCCATTATACCTCCTCTCCATTACACCTCCTCTCCATTACACCTCCTCTCCATTACACCTCCTCTCCATTATACCTCCTCTCCATTACACCTCCTCTCCATTACACCTCCTCTCCATTACACCTCCACTCCATTATACCTCCTCATCATTACATCTCCACTCCATTACACCTCCACTCCATTATACCTCCTCTCCATTATACCTCCTCTCCATTACATCTCCACTCCATTACACCTCCTCTCCATTACACCTCCTCTCCATTACACCTCCTCTCCATTACACCTCCTCTCCATTACATCTCCACTCCATTACACCTCCTCTCCATTACACCTCCTCTCCATTACAGCTCCTCTCCATTACACCTCCACTCCATTACACCTCCACTCCATTACACCTCCACTCCATTACACCTCCACTCCATTACACCTCCTCTCCATTACACCTCCTCTCCATTACCCCTCCTCTCCATTACACCTCCACTCCATTACACCTCCTCTCCATTACACCTCCTCTCCATTATACCTCCTCTCCATTACACCTCCACTCCATTATACCTCCTCTCCATTACACCTCCTCATCATTACACCTCCTCTCCATTACACCTCCACTCCATTATACCTCCTCTCCATTACACCTCCTCTCCATTACACCTCCTCTCCATTACACCTCCACTCCATTACACCTCCTCTCCATTATACCTCCTCTCCATTACACCTCCTCTCCATTACACCTCCACTCCATTACACCTCCTCTCCATTACACCTCCTCTCCATTACACCTCCTCTCCATTACACCTCCACTCCATTACACCTCCACTCCATTATACCTCCTCTCCATTATACCTCCTCTCCATTACATCTCCACTCCATTACACCTCCTCTCCATTACACCTCCTCTCCATTACACCTCCTCTCCATTACACCTCCTCTCCATTACATCTCCACTCCATTACACCTCCTCTCCATTACACCTCCTCTCCATTACAGCTCCTCTCCATTACACCTCCACTCCATTACACCTCCACTCCATTACACCTCCTCTCCATTATACCTCCTCTCCATTATACCTCCTCTCCATTATACCTCCTCTCCAATACACCTCCTCTCCATTACACCTCCACTCCATTATACCTCCACTCCATTACATCTCCTCTCCATTACACCTCCTCATCATTACGCCTCCTCTCCATTACACCTCCTCATCATTACACCTCCTCTCCATTACACCTCCACTCCATTACACCTCCACTCCATTACACCTCCTCTCCATTACACCTCCTCTCCATTACACCTCCTCATCATTACACCTCCTCTCCATTACACCTCCACTCCATTATACCTCCTCATCATTACATCTCCACTCCATTACACCTCCTCTCCATTATACCTCCTCTCCATTATACCTCCTCTCCATTACACCTCCTCTCCATTACACCTCCTCTCCATTACACCTCCTCTCCATTATACCTCCTCTCCATTACACCTCCTCACCATTACACCTCCTCTCCATTACACCTCCACTCCATTATACCTCCTCATCATTACATCTCCACTCCATTACACCTCCTCTCCATTATACCTCCTCTCCATTATACCTCCTCTCCATTACACCTCCTCTCCATTACACCTCCACTCCATTACACCTCCTCTCCATTATACCTCCACTCCATTACATCTCCTCTCCATTACACCTCCACTCCATTATACCTCCTCTCCATTATACCTCCTCTCCATTATACCTCCTCTCCATTACACATCCTCTCCATTATACCTCCTCTCCATTATACCTCCTCTCCATTATACCTCCACTCCATTACATCTCCTCTCCATTACACCTCCTCATCATTACGCCTCCTCTCCATTACACCTCCTCATCATTACACCTCCTCTCCATTACACCTCCACTCCATTACACCTCCACTCCATTACACCTCCTCTCCATTACACCTCCTCTCCATTACACCTCCTCATCATTACACCTCCTCTCCATTACACCTCCACTCCATTACACCTCCTCTCCATTACACCTCCTCTCCATTACACCTCCACTCCATTACACCTCCACTCCATTACACCTCCTCTCCATTACACCTCCACTCCATTACACCTCCACTCCATTACACCTCCTCTCCATTACACCTCCTCTCCATTACACCTCCACTCCATTACACCTCCTCTCCATTACACCTCCTCTCCATTACACCTCCTCTCCATTACACCTCCTCTCCATTAGACCTCCACTCCATTACACCTCCTCATCATTACACCTCCACTCCATTACACCTCCTCTCCATTACACCTCCTCTCCATTACACCTCCACTCCATTACACCTCCACTCCATTACACCTCCTCTCCATTACACCTCCACTCCATTACACCTCCTCTCCATTACACCTCCTCTCCATTACACCTCCACTCCATTACACCTCCACTCCATTACACCTCCTCTCCATTATACCTCCTCTCCATTATACCTCCTCTCCATTATACCTCCTCTCCAATACACCTCCTCTCCATTACACCTCCACTCCATTATACCTCCACTCCATTACATCTCCTCTCCATTACACCTCCTCATCATTACGCCTCCTCTCCATTACACCTCCTCATCATTACACCTCCTCTCCATTACACCTCCACTCCATTACACCTCCACTCCATTACACCTCCTCTCCATTACACCTCCTCTCCATTACACCTCCTCATCATTACACCTCCTCTCCATTACACCTCCACTCCATTATACCTCCTCATCATTACATCTCCACTCCATTACACCTCCTCTCCATTATACCTCCTCTCCATTATACCTCCTCTCCATTACACCTCCTCTCCATTACACCTCCTCTCCATTACACCTCCTCTCCATTATACCTCCTCTCCATTACACCTCCTCTCCATTACACCTCCTCTCCATTACACCTCCACTCCATTATACCTCCTCATCATTACATCTCCACTCCATTACACCTCCACTCCATTATACCTCCTCTCCATTATACCTCCTCTCCATTACATCTCCACTCCATTACACCTCCTCTCCATTACACCTCCTCTCCATTACACCTCCTCTCCATTACACCTCCTCTCCATTACACCTCCACTCCATTACACCTCCTCTCCATTACACCTCCTCTCCATTACACCTCCTCTCCATTACACCTCCACTCCATTACACCTCCACTCCATTACACCTCCACTCCATTACACCTCCACTCCATTACACCTCCACTCCATTACACCTCCTCTCCATTACACCTCCTCTCCATTACACCTCCTCTCCATTACACCTCCACTCCATTACACCTCCTCTCCATTACACCTCCTCTCCATTATACCTCCTCTCCATTACACCTCCA
This sequence comes from Pelodytes ibericus, assembly GCA_036172795.1. NCBI lineage: Eukaryota > Metazoa > Chordata > Amphibia > Anura > Pelodytidae > Pelodytes > Pelodytes ibericus. The sequence continues at coordinate 182,607,145 of CM069863.1, read as the reverse complement.
CTCCATTATACCTCCTCTCCATTACACCTCCTCATCATTACACCTCCTCTCCATTACACCTCCACTCCATTATACCTCCTCTCCATTACACCTCCTCTCCATTACACCTCCTCTCCATTACACCTCCACTCCATTACACCTCCTCTCCATTATACCTCCTCTCCATTACACCTCCTCTCCATTACACCTCCACTCCATTACACCTCCTCTCCATTACACCTCCTCTCCATTACACCTCCTCTCCATTACACCTCCACTCCATTACACCTCCACTCCATTATACCTCCTCTCCATTATACCTCCTCTCCATTACACCTCCACTCCATTACACCTCCTCTCCATTACACCTCCTCTCCATTACACCTCCTCTCCATTACACCTCCTCTCCATTACACCTCCACTCCATTACACCTCCTCTCCATTACACCTCCTCTCCATTACAGCTCCTCTCCATTACACCTCCACTCCATTACACCTCCACTCCATTACACCTCCTCTCCATTATACCTCCTCTCCATTATACCTCCTCTCCATTACACCTCCTCTCCATTACACCTCCTCTCCATTACACCTCCACTCCATTATACCTCCACTCCATTACATCTCCTCTCCATTACACCTCCTCATCATTACGCCTCCTCTCCATTACACCTCCTCATCATTACACCTCCTCTCCATTACACCTCCACTCCATTACACCTCCACTCCATTACACCTCCTCTCCATTACACCTCCTCTCCATTACACCTCCTCATCATTACACCTCCTCTCCATTACACCTCCACTCCATTATACCTCCTCATCATTACATCTCCACTCCATTACACCTCCTCTCCATTATACCTCCTCTCCATTATACCTCCTCTCCATTACACCTCCTCTCCATTACACCTCCTCTCCATTACACCTCCTCTCCATTATACCTCCTCTCCATTACACCTCCTCACCATTACACCTCCTCTCCATTACACCTCCACTCCATTATACCTCCTCATCATTACATCTCCACTCCATTACACCTCCTCTCCATTATACCTCCTCTCCATTATACCTCCTCTCCATTACACCTCCTCTCCATTACACCTCCACTCCATTACACCTCCTCTCCATTATACCTCCACTCCATTACATCTCCTCTCCATTACACCTCCACTCCATTATACCTCCTCTCCATTATACCTCCTCTCCATTATACCTCCTCTCCATTACACATCCTCTCCATTATACCTCCTCTCCATTATACCTCCTCTCCATTATACCTCCACTCCATTACATCTCCTCTCCATTACACCTCCTCATCATTACGCCTCCTCTCCATTACACCTCCTCATCATTACACCTCCTCTCCATTACACCTCCACTCCATTACACCTCCACTCCATTACACCTCCTCTCCATTACACCTCCTCTCCATTACACCTCCTCATCATTACACCTCCTCTCCATTACACCTCCACTCCATTACACCTCCTCTCCATTACACCTCCTCTCCATTACACCTCCACTCCATTACACCTCCACTCCATTACACCTCCTCTCCATTACACCTCCACTCCATTACACCTCCACTCCATTACACCTCCTCTCCATTACACCTCCACTCCATTACACCTCCACTCCATTACACCTCCACTCCATTACACCTCCACTCCATTACACCTCCTCTCCATTACACCTCCTCTCCATTAGACCTCCACTCCATTACACCTCCTCATCATTACACCTCCACTCCATTACACCTCCTCTCCATTACACCTCCTCTCCATTACACCTCCACTCCATTACACCTCCACTCCATTACACCTCCTCTCCATTACACCTCCACTCCATTACACCTCCTCTCCATTACACCTCCACTCCATTACACCTCCTCATCATTACACCTCCACTCCATTATACCTCCTCTCCATTACACCTCCTCATCATTACACCTCCACTCCATTACACCTCCACTCCATCACACCTCCACTCCATTACACCTCCTCTCCATTATACCTCCTCATCATTACATCTCCACTCCATTACACCTCCTCTCCATTATACCTCCTCTCCATTATACCTCCTCTCCATTACACCTCCTCTCCATTACACCTCCTCTCCATTACACCTCCTCTCCATTATACCTCCTCTCCATTACACCTCCTCTCCATTACACCTCCTCTCCATTACACCTCCTCTCCATTACACCTCCACTCCATTATACCTCCTCATCATTACATCTCCACTCCATTACACCTCCTCTCCATTATACCTCCTCTCCATTATACCTCCTCTCCATTACACCTCCTCTCCATTACACCTCCACTCCATTACACCTCCTCTCCATTATAGCTCCACTCCATTACATCTCCTCTCCATTACACCTCCACTCCATTATACCTCCTCTCCATTATACCTCCTCTCCATTATACCTCCTCTCCATTACACCTCCTCTCCATTATACCTCCTCTCCATTATACCTCCTCTCCATTATACCTCCACTCCATTACATCTCCTCTCCATTACACCTCCTCATCATTACGCCTCCTCTCCATTACACCTCCTCATCATTACACCTCCTCTCCATTACACCTCCACTCCATTACACCTCCACTCCATTACACCTCCTCTCCATTACACCTCCTCTCCATTACACCTCCTCATCATTACTCCTCCTCTCCATTACACCTCCACTCCATTACACCTCCTCTCCATTACACCTCCTCTCCATTACACCTCCGCTCCATTACACCTCCACTCCATTACACCTCCTCTCCATTACACCTCCTCTCCATTACACCTCCACTCCATTACACCTCCACTCCATTACACCTCCTCTCCATTACACCTCCTCTCCATTACACCTCCACTCCATTACACCTCCTCTCCATTACACCTCCTCTCCATTACACCTCCACTCCATTACACCTCCACTCCATTACACCTCCTCTCCATTACACCTCCTCATCATTACACCTCCACTCCATTACACCTCCACTCCATTACACCTCCTCTCCATTACACCTCCTCATCATTACACCTCCTCTCCATTACACCTCCTCTCCATTACACCTCCTAATCATTACACCTCCTCTCCATTACACCTCCACTCCATTACACCTCCTCTCCATTACACCTCCTCTCCATTACACCTCCACTCCATTACACCTCCACTCCATTACACCTCCTCTCCATTACACCTCCTCTCCATTACACCTCCTCATCATTACACCTCCTCTCCATTACACCTCCACTCCATTACACCTCCACTCCATTACACCTCCTCTCCATTAAACCTCCTCTCCATTACACCTCCACTCCATTACACCTCCACTCCATTACACCTCCACTCCATTACACCTCCTCTCCATTACACCTCCACTCCATTACACCTCCTCTCCATTACACCTCCACTCCATTACACCTCCACTCCATTACACCTCCTCTCCATTACACCTCCACTCCATTACACCTCCACTCCATTACACCTCCTCTCCATTACACCTCCTCTCCATTAGACCTCCACTCCATTACACCTCCTCATCATTACACCTCCACTCCATTACACCTCCTCTCCATTACACCTCCTCTCCATTACACCTCCACTCCATTACACCTCCACTCCATTACACCTCCTCTCCATTACACCTCCACTCCATTACACCTCCACTCCATTACACCTCCTCTCCATTACACCTCCACTCCATTACACCTCCACTCCATTACACCTCCTTTCCATTACACCTCCTCTCCATTACACCTCCACTCCATTATACCTCCTCTCCATTACACCTCCTCTCCATTACACCTCCTCTCCATTACACCTCCTCATCATTACACCTCCACTCCATTACACCTCCACTCCATTATACCTCCTCTCCATTACACCTCCTCTCCATTATACCTCCTCTCCATTACACCTCCTCATCATTACACCTCCACTCCATTACACCTCCACTCCATTATACCTCCTCTCCATTTCACCTCCACTCCATTACACCTCCACTCCATTATACCTCCACTCCATTACACCTCCACTCCATTATACCTCCACTCCATTACATCTCCACTCCATTACACCTCCACTCCATTATACCTCCACTCCATTACATCTCCACTCTAATATACCTCCACTCCATTATACCTCCACTCCATTACACCTCCACTCCATTACATCTCCACTCCATTATACCACCACTCCATTACACCTCCACTCCATTACACCTCCTCTCCATTACACCTCCACTCCATTATACCTCCTCTCCATTATACCTCCTCTCCATTATACCTCCACTCCATTACACCTCCTCTCCATTACACCTCCACTCCATTACACCTCCACTCCATTACACCTCCACTCCATTACACCTCCTCTCCATTACACCTCCTCTCCATTACACCTCCTCTCCATTACACCTCCACTCCATTACACCTCCACTCCATTATACCTCCTCTCCATTACACCTCCACTCCATTACACCTCCTCTCCATTACACCTCCTCATCATTACACCTCCACTCCATTACACCTCCACTCCATTATACCTCCTCTCCATTACACCTCCACTCCATTACACCTCCACTCCATTACACCTCCTCATCATTACACCTCCACTCCATTATACCTCCTCTCCATTACACCTCCACTCCATTACACCTCCTCTCCATTACACCTCCTCATCATTACACCTCCACTCCATTACACCTCCACTCCATTATACCTCCTCTCCATTACACCTCCACTCCATTACACCTCCACTCCATTACACCTCCACTCCATTACACCTCCTCTCCATTACACCTCCACTCCATTACAACTCCTCATCATTACACCTCCTCATCATTACACCTCCACTCCATTACACCTCCACTCCATTACACCTCCTCTCCATTACACCTCCACTCCATTATACCTCCTCTCCATTACACCTCCTCTCCATTATACCTCCACTCCATTACACCTCCACTCCATTATACCTCCACTCCATTACATCTCCACTCCAGTACACCTCCACTCCATTATACCTCCACTCCATTACATCTCCACTCTAATATACCTCCACTCCATTATACCTCCACTCCATTACACCTCCACTCCATTACATCTCCACTCCATTATACCACCACTCCATTACACCTCCACTCCATTACACCTCCTCTCCATTACACCTCCACTCCATTATACCTCCTCTCCATTATACCTCCTCTCCATTATACCTCCACTCCATTACACCTCCTCTCCATTACACCTCCTCTCCATTACACCTCCACTCCATTATACCTCCTCTCCATTACACCTCCTCTCCATTACACCTCCACTCCATTATACCTCCTCTCCATTACACCTCCTCTCCATTACACCTCCTCATCATTACACCTCCACTCCATTACACCTCCACTCCATTACACCTCCTCTCCATTACACCTCCTCTCCATTACACCTCCACTCCATTATACCTCCTCTCCATTACACCTCCTCTCCATTACACCTCCTCTCCATTACACCTCCTCATCATTACACCTCCACTCCATTACACCTCCACTCCATTATACCTCCTCTCCATTACACCTCCTCTCCATTATACCTCCTCTCCATTACACCTCCTCATCATTACACCTCCTCATCATTACACCTCCACTCCATTACACCTCCACTCCATTATACCTCCTCTCCATTTCACCTCCACTCCATTACACCTCCACTCCATTATACCTCCACTCCATTACACCTCCACTCCATTATACCTCCACTCCATTACATCTCCACTCCATTACACCTCCACTCCATTATACCTCCACTCCATTACATCTCCACTCTAATATACCTCCACTCCATTATACCTCCACTCCATTACACCTCCACTCCATTACATCTCCACTCCATTATACCACCACTCCATTACACCTCCACTCCATTACACCTCCTCTCCATTACACCTCCACTCCATTACACCTCCACTCCATTACACCTCCTCTCCATTACACCTCCTCTCCATTACACCTCCACTCCATTACACCTCCACTCCATTACACCTCCTCTCCATTATACCTCCTCTCCATTACACCTCCTCATCATTACAACTCCTCTCCATTACACCTCCTCATCATTACACCTCCTCTCCATTACACCTCCACTCCATTACACCTCCACTCCATTACACCTCCTCTCCATTACACCTCCTCATCATTACGCCTCCTCTCCATTACACCTCCACTCCATTACACCTCCTCTCCATTACACCTCCTCATCATTACACCTCCACTCCATTATACCTCCTCTCCATTACACCTCCTCTCCATTACACCTCCTCTCCATTACACCTCCACTCCATTACACCTCCTCTCCATTACACCTCCTCTCCATTACACCTCCTCTCCATTATACCTCCTCTCCATTACACCTCCTCTCCATTACACCTCCTCTCCATTACACCTCCACTCCATTACACCTCCACTCCATTACACCTCCTCTCCATTACACCTCCTCTCCATTACACCTAATCTCCATTACACCTCCACTCCATTACACCTCCACTCCATTACACCTCCTCTCCATTACACCTCCTCTCCATTACACCTCCTCTCCATTACACCTCCTCATCATTACACCTCCTCTCCATTACACCTCCACTCCATTACACCTCCACTCCATTGCACCTCCTCTCCATTACACCTCCTCTCCATTACACCTCCACTCCATTATACCTCCTCTCCATTACACCTCCTCTCCATTACACCTCCACTCCATTATACCTCCTCTCCATTACACCTCCTCTCCATTACACCTCCTCATCATTACACCTCCACTCCATTACACCTCCACTCCATTACACCTCCTCTCCATTACACCTCCTCTCCATTACACCTCCACTCCATTATACCTCCTCTCCATTACACCTCCTCTCCATTACACCTCCTCATCATTACACCTCCACTCCATTACACCTCCACTCCATTATACCTTCTCTCCATTACACCTCCTCTCCATTATACCTCCTCTCCATTACACCTCCTCATCATTACACCTCCTCATCATTACACCTCCACTCCATTACACCTCCACTCCATTATACCTCCTCTCCATTTCACCTCCACTCCATTACACCTCCACTCCATTATACCTCCACTCCATTACACCTCCACTCCATTATACCTCCACTCCATTACATCTCCACTCCATTACACCTCCACTCCATTATACCTCCACTCCATTACATCTCCACTCTAATATACCTCCACTCCATTATACCTCCACTCCATTACACCTCCACTCCATTACATCTCCACTCCATTATACCTCCTCTCCATTACACCTCCACTCCATTACACCTCCACTCCATTACACCTCCACTCCATTACACCTCCTCTCCATTACACCTCCACTCCATTACAACTCCTCATCATTACACCTCCTCATCATTACACCTCCACTCCATTACACCTCCACTCCATTACACCTCCTCTCCATTACACCTCCACTCCATTATACCTCCTCTCCATTACACCTCCTCTCCATTATACCTCCACTCCATTACACCTCCACTCCATTATACCTCCACTCCATTACATCTCCACTCCAGTACACCTCCACTCCATTATACCTCCACTCCATTACATCTCCACTCTAATATACCTCCACTCCATTATACCTCCACTCCATTACACCTCCACTCCATTACATCTCCACTCCATTATACCACCACTCCATTACACCTCCACTCCATTACACCTCCTCTCCATTACACCTCCACTCCATTATACCTCCTCTCCATTATACCTCCTCTCCATTATACCTCCACTCCATTACACCTCCTCTCCATTACACCTCCTCTCCATTACACCTCCACTCCATTATACCTCCTCTCCATTACACCTCCTCTCCATTACACCTCCACTCCATTATACCTCCTCTCCATTACACCTCCTCTCCATTACACCTCCTCATCATTACACCTCCACTCCATTACACCTCCACTCCATTACACCTCCTCTCCATTACACCTCCTCTCCATTACACCTCCACTCCATTATACCTCCTCTCCATTACACCTCCTCTCCATTACACCTCCTCTCCATTACACCTCCTCATCATTACACCTCCACTCCATTACACCTCCACTCCATTATACCTCCTCTCCATTACACCTCCTCTCCATTATACCTCCTCTCCATTACACCTCCTCATCATTACACCTCCTCATCATTACACCTCCACTCCATTACACCTCCACTCCATTATACCTCCTCTCCATTTCACCTCCACTCCATTACACCTCCACTCCATTATACCTCCACTCCATTACACCTCCACTCCATTATACCTCCACTCCATTACATCTCCACTCCATTACACCTCCACTCCATTATACCTCCACTCCATTACATCTCCACTCTAATATACCTCCACTCCATTATACCTCCACTCCATTACACCTCCACTCCATTACATCTCCACTCCATTATACCACCACTCCATTACACCTCCACTCCATTACACCTCCTCTCCATTACACCTCCACTCCATTACACCTCCACTCCATTACACCTCCTCTCCATTACACCTCCTCTCCATTACACCTCCACTCCATTACACCTCCACTCCATTACACCTCCTCTCCATTATACCTCCTCTCCATTACACCTCCTCATCATTACAACTCCTCTCCATTACACCTCCTCATCATTACACCTCCTCTCCATTACACCTCCACTCCATTACACCTCCACTCCATTACACCTCCTCTCCATTACACCTCCTCATCATTACGCCTCCTCTCCATTACACCTCCACTCCATTACACCTCCTCTCCATTACACCTCCTCATCATTACACCTCCACTCCATTATACCTCCTCTCCATTACACCTCCTCTCCATTACACCTCCTCTCCATTACACCTCCACTCCATTACACCTCCTCTCCATTACACCTCCTCTCCATTACACCTCCTCTCCATTATACCTCCTCTCCATTACACCTCCTCTCCATTACACCTCCTCTCCATTACACCTCCACTCCATTACACCTCCACTCCATTACACCTCCTCTCCATTACACCTCCTCTCCATTACACCTAATCTCCATTACACCTCCACTCCATTACACCTCCACTCCATTACACCTCCTCTCCATTACACCTCCTCTCCATTACACCTCCTCTCCATTACACCTCCTCATCATTACACCTCCTCTCCATTACACCTCCACTCCATTACACCTCCACTCCATTGCACCTCCTCTCCATTACACCTCCTCTCCATTACACCTCCACTCCATTATACCTCCTCTCCATTACACCTCCTCTCCATTACACCTCCACTCCATTATACCTCCTCTCCATTACACCTCCTCTCCATTACACCTCCTCATCATTACACCTCCACTCCATTACACCTCCACTCCATTACACCTCCTCTCCATTACACCTCCTCTCCATTACACCTCCACTCCATTATACCTCCTCTCCATTACACCTCCTCTCCATTACACCTCCTCATCATTACACCTCCACTCCATTACACCTCCACTCCATTATACCTTCTCTCCATTACACCTCCTCTCCATTATACCTCCTCTCCATTACACCTCCTCATCATTACACCTCCTCATCATTACACCTCCACTCCATTACACCTCCACTCCATTATACCTCCTCTCCATTTCACCTCCACTCCATTACACCTCCACTCCATTATACCTCCACTCCATTACACCTCCACTCCATTATACCTCCACTCCATTACATCTCCACTCCATTACACCTCCACTCCATTATACCTCCACTCCATTACATCTCCACTCTAATATACCTCCACTCCATTATACCTCCACTCCATTACACCTCCACTCCATTACATCTCCACTCCATTATACCACCACTCCATTACACCTCCACTCCATTACACCTCCTCTCCATTACACCTCCACTCCATTATCCCTCCTCTCCATTATACCTCCTCTCCATTATACCTCCACTCCATTACACCTCCTCTCCATTACACCTCCACTCCATTACACCTCCACTCCATTACACCTCCTCTCCATTACACCTCCTCTCCATTACACCTCCACTCCATTACACCCCCACTCCATTATACCTCCACTCCATTACACCTCCACTCCATTATACCTCCTCTCCATTACACCTCCTCTCCATTACACCTCCTCTCCATTACACCTCCACTCCATTACACCTCCACTCCATTATACCTCCTCTCCATTACACCTCCACTCCATTACACCTCCTCTCCATTACACCTCCTCTCCATTACACCTCCTCATCATTACACCTCCACTCCATTACACCTCCTCTCCATTACACCTCCTCTCCATTACACCTCCTCATCATTACACCTCCACTCCATTACACCTCCACTCTAATATACCTCCACTCCATTACACCTCCACTCCATTACACCTCCACTCCATCTCCACTCCATTACACCTCCACTCCATTACATCTCCACTCCATTATACCTCCACTCCATTACATCTCCACTCCATCTCCACTCCATTACACCTCCTCTCCATTACACCTCCTCTCCATTACACCTCCACTCCATTACACCTCCACTCCATTATACCTCCTCTCCATTACACCTCCTCTCCATTACACCTCCACTCCATTATACCTCCTCTCCATTACACCTCCTCTCCATTACTCCTCCACTCCATTATACCTCCTCTCCATTACACCTCCTCTCCATTACACCTCCTCTCCATTACACCTCCTCTCCATTACACCTCCTCATCATTACACCTCCACTCCATTACACCTCCACTCCATTACACCTCCTCTCCATTACACCTCCTCTCCATTACACCTCCACTCCATTATACCTCCTCTCCATTACACCTCCTCTCCATTACACCTCCTCTCCATTACACCTCCTCATCATTACACCTCCACTCCATTACACCTCCACTCCATTATACCTCCTCTCCATTACACCTCCTCTCCATTATACCTCCTCTCCATTACACCTCCTCATCATTACACCTCCTCATCATTACACCTCCACTCCATTACACCTCCACTCCATTATACCTCCTCTCCATTTCACCTCCACTCCATTACACCTCCACTCCATTATACCTCCACTCCATTACACCTCCACTCCATTATACCTCCACTCCATTACATCTCCACTCCATTACACCTCCACTCCATTATACCTCCACTCCATTACATCTCCACTCTAATATACCTCCACTCCATTATACCTCCACTCCATTACACCTCCACTCCATTACATCTCCACTCCATTATACCACCACTCCATTACACCTCCACTCCATTACACCTCCTCTCCATTACACCTCCACTCCATTACACCTCCACTCCATTACACCTCCTCTCCATTACACCTCCTCTCCATTACACCTCCACTCCATTACACCTCCACTCCATTACACCTCCTCTCCATTATACCTCCTCTCCATTACACCTCCTCATCATTACAACTCCTCTCCATTACACCTCCTCATCATTACACCTCCTCTCCATTACACCTCCACTCCATTACACCTCCACTCCATTACACCTCCTCTCCATTACACCTCCTCATCATTACGCCTCCTCTCCATTACACCTCCACTCCATTACACCTCCTCTCCATTACACCTCCTCATCATTACACCTCCACTCCATTATACCTCCTCTCCATTACACCTCCTCTCCATTACACCTCCTCTCCATTACACCTCCACTCCATTACACCTCCTCTCCATTACACCTCCTCTCCATTACACCTCCTCTCCATTATACCTCCTCTCCATTACACCTCCTCTCCATTACACCTCCTCTCCATTACACCTCCACTCCATTACACCTCCACTCCATTACACCTCCTCTCCATTACACCTCCTCTCCATTACACCTAATCTCCATTACACCTCCACTCCATTACACCTCCACTCCATTACACCTCCTCTCCATTACACCTCCTCTCCATTACACCTCCTCTCCATTACACCTCCTCATCATTACACCTCCTCTCCATTACACCTCCACTCCATTACACCTCCACTCCATTGCACCTCCTCTCCATTACACCTCCTCTCCATTACACCTCCACTCCATTATACCTCCTCTCCATTACACCTCCTCTCCATTACACCTCCACTCCATTATACCTCCTCTCCATTACACCTCCTCTCCATTACACCTCCTCATCATTACACCTCCACTCCATTACACCTCCACTCCATTACACCTCCTCTCCATTACACCTCCTCTCCATTACACCTCCACTCCATTATACCTCCTCTCCATTACACCTCCTCTCCATTACACCTCCTCTCCATTACACCTCCTCATCATTACACCTCCACTCCATTACACCTCCACTCCATTATACCTTCTCTCCATTACACCTCCTCTCCATTATACCTCCTCTCCATTACACCTCCTCATCATTACACCTCCTCATCATTACACCTCCACTCCATTACACCTCCTCATCATTACACCTCCTCATCATTACACCTCCACTCCATTACACCTCCACTCCATTATACCTCCTCTCCATTTCACCTCCACTCCATTACACCTCCACTCCATTATACCTCCACTCCATTACACCTCCACTCCATTATACCTCCACTCCATTACATCTCCACTCCATTACACCTCCACTCCATTATACCTCCACTCCATTACATCTCCACTCTAATATACCTCCACTCCATTATACCTCCACTCCATTACACCTCCACTCCATTACATCTCCACTCCATTATACCACCACTCCATTACACCTCCACTCCATTACACCTCCTCTCCATTACACCTCCACTCCATTATCCCTCCTCTCCATTATACCTCCTCTCCATTATACCTCCACTCCATTACACCTCCTCTCCATTACACCTCCACTCCATTACACCTCCACTCCATTACACCTCCTCTCCATTACACCTCCTCTCCATTACACCTCCACTCCATTACACCCCCACTCCATTATACCTCCACTCCATTACACCTCCACTCCATTATACCTCCTCTCCATTACACCTCCTCTCCATTACACCTCCTCTCCATTACACCTCCACTCCATTACACCTCCACTCCATTATACCTCCTCTCCATTACACCTCCACTCCATTACACCTCCTCTCCATTACACCTCCTCTCCATTACACCTCCTCATCATTACACCTCCACTCCATTACACCTCCTCTCCATTACACCTCCTCTCCATTACACCTCCTCATCATTACACCTCCACTCCATTACACCTCCACTCTAATATACCTCCACTCCATTACACCTCCACTCCATTACACCTCCACTCCATCTCCACTCCATTACACCTCCACTCCATTACATCTCCACTCCATTATACCTCCACTCCATTACATCTCCACTCCATCTCCACTCCATTACACCTCCTCTCCATTACACCTCCTCTCCATTACACCTCCACTCCATTACACCTCCACTCCATTATACCTCCTCTCCATTACACCTCCTCTCCATTACACCTCCACTCCATTATACCTCCTCTCCATTACACCTCCTCTCCATTACTCCTCCACTCCATTATACCTCCTCTCCATTACACCTCCTCTCCATTACACCTCCTCTCCATTACACCTCCTCTCCATTACACCTCCTCATCATTACACCTCCTCTCCATTACACCTCCTCTCCATTACACCTCCTCTCCATTACACCTCCTCATCATTACACCTCCACTCCATTACACCTCCACTCTAATATACCTCCACTCCATTACACCTCCACTCCATTACACCTCCACTCCATCTCCACTCCATTACACCTCCACTCTAATATACCTCCACTCCATTATACCTCCACTCTAATATACCTCCACTCCATTACACCTCCACTCCATTACACCTCCACTCCATTATACCTCCTCTCCATTACACCTCCACTCCATTATACCTCCTCTCCATTACACCTCCACTCCATTATACCTCCACTCCATTACACCTCCACTCCATTACACCTCCACTCCATTACACCTCCACTCCATTATACCTCCTCTCCATTATACCTCCACTCTAATATACCTAGTTCATTTGAATAGGTCAATCAGCAGGCGCATTGCACTGGTTTTGAGGATGAATTCATCACTTTTTAGACCTTTTCCCCACAACTGACTGTCAGCAAAAACTAAACTTCTGTACAGTTGAAAGATTGCATCAAGTTTGGACATTTAAAATAGAAACGTTTTAATGGAAATAATACAAATAAAGTACATTCTGAAGCCCCCTTTGCTTGTACAGCTTTATCAGGAGTTAGACATGTTGCTTCGAATCTTGGGTCAGATGGGGCATGATGTCTGCCCCCTGATAGAGCCATACCAAGCAACGATGGCTTAATAAGGTGCTTTACTTGTACTCATTCATTAAGTATTTCTATTTAAGATGTCTCCACATGATGCAATGTTTCAATTAGAAAGAACTTAAGTGTTTGCTTACACTTGTCCTTTAAATAGAGAACATATAACCTACCTACCTATATAAAAGGTATGTAAATGTATATAAGATTTGTCGAAACATGCTACAATGAGGACATGTCCTTTTAATGTCACTGTTTGGTATATATAATATTCTCCTCTATATTGGACAAATTGCACTCACAGGACTTGCCCCAGCACGCAGATTGCGCTCACAGGACTTGCCCCAGCATGCAGATTGCGCTCACAGGACTTGCCCCAGCACGCAGATTGCGCTCACAGGACTTGCCCCAGCACGCAGATTGCGCTCACAGGACTTGCCCCAGCACGCAGATTGCGCTCACAGGACTTGCCCCAGCACGCAGATTGTGCTCATAGGACTTGTCCCAGCACCCAGATTGCACGGAGCACTAGACCCACATTGCACCAAGGAGTTACCCTAAACGCCCAGATTGCATAAAGCAGTTACCCCAGCCTGCAGATTGCACCCATGACTTACCCCCAGCATGCAAATTTCATCAAGAATTTGACATGCAGACATCCTGCTCCCATGTCCCATTTGGGACATTTTTGAAGCAAGCCAGTGTATTTTACCCCATCAAACCATATAACCATCAAACCATAACCAGTAGACACCCTAGGCTATTTCAAATTGTGGTATATTAACACTTTCCCTGTGCTAGCTCTACCACTAGGCTTTGTCAAAGATTGTGGCAGTAATTTATGTGTTTGTTTTTTTTCACAAACCTTGTGCTTCAGACATGAATTTACAGATTTTGGTATGTGTCACTGCCAAATAAAACCCCAATGTGTGTTCAGCAACATCTCCCGAGCACAGGGATACCACCCATGTGTAGGTTTGTCAGCTTGTTTGGGGGTTAAAAGGTCACATTTGAGAGGTGCACTTTTTGATTTTCCAACTTGGAATTTTGACATGTAGAGCAAGGAAGGGTTTAATAACTCTTATAAGAGCCTTTGTAGTACCTAAAAAATGCACAGACAGCAAAAAATGTGCTGCTGTGTAAGATCACTGCGTTTTCACAGCGATCAGTGGCAGGGAAGGAGTTAAACACCGGAAATGGCTTTTATAAAAGCCCTTGGTTATTAAAATTGTATTAAATATTATTTAATTTATAACATTTGAAAAATGACACTATCTGATCTTTCTCTCTCGCTCACTAAAAGTATAGTGAGGAGAAGGAGGCAGATCAATACTTGTCATCAGATCACTGGTCATACATGCCTGTACACAGATCACACTGATCTGATGTGCCGGCATCCGCTAGCGCCTCCTAGAGCAACGGAAGGGGGAAAAAAAATCACTTGTGATGCTCTTGCCATTAGAAGGGATTTGCCACCAATACAAGCAGCGCTCCTGCTCAGGAGAGCGACCACCATCAGATCTGGGGGAGACTTTGGTGTTGTTAAGTGCCTCACTAATATATATGTGCAGTGTATGTAGGACTTTATATAAACATATGCAGTATATTTAGGAGTTTATATAAACATGTGCAGTATATATAGGAGTTTATATAAACATATGCAGTATATATAGGAGTTTATATAAACATGTGCAGTATATATAGGAGTTTATATAAACACCTGCAGTATATATAGGAGTTTATTTAAACATGTGCAGTATATATAGAAGTTTATATAAACATGTGCAGTATATATAGGAGTTTGTACTGAACATGTGCTGTATATATAGGAGTTTATATAAACATGTGCAGTGTATATAGGAGTTTATATAAACATGTGCAATATATAGGAGTTTATATAAACATGTGCAGTATATATAGGAGTTTATATAAACATGTGCAGTATACATAGGAGTTTATATAAACATGTGCAGTATATATAGGAGTTTATATAAACATGTGCAGTATATATAGGAGTTTATATAAACATGTGCAGTATACATAGGAGTTTATATAAACATGTGCAGTATATATAGGAGTTTATATAAACATGTGCAGTATACATAGGAGTTTATATAAACATGTGCAGTATGTATAGGAGTTTATATAAACATGTGCAGTATACATAGGAGTTTATATAAACATGGGCAGTATATATAGGAGTTTATATAAACATGGGTGTGGCAAACCTAGCCACTTGGGACTGCCTAAGATAGAATGGTTGTGCCTATTTTCTGTTGTGTACTGCGCGCCGGTATAGTGTGGCGTCTCCGGCTATGTTTAATTTATGCTGTACTGTGTATGTCTGTTCGAATCCTCCCCATTCGTTAGCATTGCTATTAAAACTGACTAAGTTGTATATTTTGAAGTAGAAAGTGACAGTTGAGTGACCTGCTTTAAATATCAGTCTTTTTGAATAAAGTGGCAGTTGACTCTCAGACTGTGTTTCGTCTGGTTCTTGGGAGGATTTGGGAATATTGCCTGCTTCCAGCTTTGTACTTGGTTATTGCATTCTACCAGCAGAGATCCTGGGATTATAAAATTGCAGCTCCGCAACAATTGGTGGCAGCGGTGGGATCCAACCGTACAGCAGGAAAAACGCTGTTTATACAATTGGAATTGACTTACTGGAAAGCAGAAGGCAATTGATACAGATGCAGAAGTGAATGGGGACGGACTACACCATATTGAAACGGCAAACGTTAAAGGAGCTGTTGGAAGCCAGGGGTAAGATAGCCAGCAATAAGCCTAAAGCAAGACTTATTGCCGAGCTAATGGAAGGAGACCGAGCTCGTAGTGCTACACCCCCAGCAAACATGGAGGACCCCATTAGAACGAGAAATGAGGACAAGATTGGCATTTTGGCCCGCTCCAGTATCTCCAGAAATTTTGACCATAATTTCGGCGGATGCACAGGAGTACGTGATGGCGCAAAGGAATCAAGCCTTCTCACCTCAAGCAGAAACCGCTGCTGTTTCAACTGTGGGCCAGGGAAGGCCAAAAATACCACATCATGCATTTAAAACTTTTTGCGAGGATAAAGACGAAATAGATGGATTCTTGCAAGATTTTGAAAGATTGTGTGACTTGCATGATGTAGAGCAAGCTATGTGGGTACCTTTGTTGGCAGGCAAACTGTCTGGGCGTGCAGCAGACGCCTACCGGGCTGTACCCAGAGAGGACAGCAAGAATTATGACAAGGTAAAGCAGGCGCTATTAGAAAGGTATGCCATTACCCCAGAGGCATACCGGCGCAAGTTCCGAGAATTGAAAAAAGGGGACAAAGACTCACATGCGGAGTGGGCACACAAGCTTGACCAAGCCTCACAAGGCTGGATACAAGCCAGCAGAGCTACCACCATGGAAGAGTTACGCCAGATGTTGCTACTGGAGCAGTTTTGTAATGGCCTGGCACCAGAGGCTCAAGAATGGGTGAATGACCGAAATCCTCACACCCTAACCGAAGCGGCACGATTGGCCGACCAACATTATGATGCTAGGAGGCATCATAAAAATAATAACCGAGGGTATGCAAAACCCAACCCGCAACCGTTTCCAGTTATTACTCCTGCCCCAGCGACAGCACCATCCAGACCAGCACTTGTGGGACAACCTCCCCACTCCCGTTATAATGGCAGGTCCAACATCCAGTGCCATGCCTGTAAGCAATGGGGGCACATGGCCCGGGAGTGCACCCAAAACCGGAGCCGCAAGAACTGGAATCAGCTCCAGCAGAATATGGCCCCGCGGGCAGCTGCTCATTATTATCATGCAGAGCCAACTTTGCCAGGAGTGCCGCTTGAGTCGGCTTATGAACCCCTGGGCGTTTTGCACGATGTAATGTCCATCCATGCTACTGACAACCGACAACCACATTGCCAGACCGTGACTCTGGAAGGGAAAGAGGTACAGGGGCTACGTGATTCAGGCGCTACCTTAACTTTGGTTGCCCCGCATTTGGTGTCAGGATCAGCACATACCGGGGGATCGGTAGCAGTCCGGGTAGCAGGGGGTGCCATGTACCGGCTACCAACTGCCAAGGTACATCTGAATTGGGGTGCGGGGGAAGGTATGGTGGAGGTGGGGCTGATGCACAAGTTACCAGCTGATGTTGTTTTGGGGAATGACCTGGGGCAAATGACTTCCGCTTTTGTGCCCCAAAGTCCTCACCATGAGGCATATCCAGTGACCACACGTCAGCAGGCTCGCACCACGGCTTCATCTTCCACACACTCTGAGGCTCAGGTAAGAGACAATGTACCCCGTGTAACCCGTGTTTCCTGGGATACCCCGACTGACTTTGAGGCAGAGGTTAAAAACGATCCCACGTTGCAAATTTATAAGGATAAGGCGACAGCTGGTCAGACAGGTTTAGAGGGAGAACAGTATGTATGGGAGAAAAATCTGTTATATCGTGTTGCTGAGCGGGTGGTAGGGGGGTCTGTACATGTGACTAATAAGCAACTTATAGTGCCCCAGAAATACCGGCAGGAACTGCTTAGAATTGCCCACGATATTCCGCTGTCTGGGCATTTAGGGATGACAAGAACGAGGTACAGATTGACACATGCATTTTTCTGGCCAGGTATATCTAGAGATGTGAGACAGTATTGTCAGACATGTGACATTTGTCAGAGAGTGGGAAAAAGGGGTGACCGCCACAAAGCGAAATTGTGCCCCCTTCCCATTATTGAAGAACCCTTTAGCAGAGTAGCAGTGGATATAGTAGGACCACTGTCCAAGCCTAGCCCTTCCGGCAAGCGGTATATTCTGACCATTGTAGATTATGCCACCCGGTACCCGGAGGCTATAGCCCTTTCCAATATACAAGCAGAAACGGTAGCCGAAGCTATGATGAAGATATTTTCCAGGATGGGATTTCCCCAAGAGATAATTTCGGATAGGGGGACCCAATTTACAGCCGAAGTGACCCACCAGCTATGGAAGTTAAGTGGCATTAAGCCAATTGTAAATTCTGCCTATCACCCGCAGTCCAATGGGTTGTGTGAGCGCTTTAACGGTACCTTGAAGCAGATGCTCAGGACATTTGGGGAGTCCCATAAAGACTGGGAGAGGTTTTTACCCCATCTGCTTTTTGCGTACCGGGAAGTGCCACAGGAATCTACCGGCTTCTCTCCGTTTGAGTTATTGTTTGGGAGAAGGGTGAGGGGACCCCTAGACTTAATTAGAGAACACTGGGAGGGGGGGAGCAGTGCAGATGGAGTCCCCATTGTGCCCTACGTGCTGGAGTTCTGGGACCGCTTGGAGGCTCTAACCCAAACCGTATGGGAGAACCTCCGGGCGGCTCAGCGGCGACAGCGCCGGTGGTACGATAGGGGAGCCAGAGACCGTAGCTTTCAGGTGGGACAGAAAGTTCTAATTTTGAAACCTGTCCGCACAGACAAGCAACAGGCCACCTGGCAGGGCCCATACCAAGTGGTAGAACAGAGATGTGACACCACTTATGTGATCGGCCCGTGCTCTGGGGTAGGGAAACGACGCATGCTCCATGTGAACATGCTCAAACCCTATCACCAGAGAATAGAGGAGGTAGCAGCCATCTGTGCCCCAGCCACTGAGGATAATGAGAATCTGCCCTTGCCAGACATGTTAGAAAAGGAAGATTCTGCAGAAAACGCTACAGGTGTGCAGCTGGGGGAGCGGCTAAGTCTCCAGGAGCGTGCCCAGGTACAGGAGTTGATTGTGGCAAAAGGTGCTACCTTCTACAATTTACCAGGGTACACTCTGTTAGCTACCCACCGAGTAGAGACCCCAGGACAGCTCCCTATGAGACAGACTCCGTATCGTATCCCTGAAGCAGTAGGGGAGCACATGAGGAAAGAAATTGAGGAAATGTTGCAGTTAGGGGTTATCGAACATTCAGATAGCCCCTGGGCATCACCGGTAGTGCTAGTACCCAAGAAGGATGGCACCACGCGGTTTTGTGTAGACTACCGGAGGCTCAATGACAAAACAGTGTCTGACGCCTACCCGATGCCCCGTATAGACGAGCTGCTAGATAGGATGGCAAGAGGCCAGTATCTCACTACCATTGATCTGTGTAAGGGATACTGGCAGATTCCACTAGCCGAGGAGGCCATCCCCAAGTCGGCGTTTGTCACCCCGTTTGGCCTGTATCAATTTCGGGTCATGCCTTTCGGGATGAAAAACGCTCCGGCTACCTTTCAGAGGATGGTAGATCGGCTACTGGACGGGTTACAAGAGTACGCCTGTGCGTACTTAGATGATATAGCCATTTATAGCCAGACCTGGGCAGATCATTTGAAACATATTAGTGTGGTCATTGACCGTATTGGAGAGGCAGGGCTGACACTAAAACCTAGCAAGTGTCACATAGGGATGGCAGAGGTGCAGTACCTGGGTCACAGGGTAGGATGCGGACAGCAGAGGCCCGAACCGGCCAAGATAGAGGCAGTAGCTAAGTGGCCTACCCCCAGGACAAAGACACAAGTATTGGCGTTCCTTGGTACCGCTGGTTACTACAGAAAATTTGTGCCCAATTACAGCGCCCTGGCCAAACCCCTGACGGACTTGACCAAGAAAAACTTGCCACGACAGGTCAACTGGGCCCCAGAGTGTGAACAGGCATTCCATGAATTAAAAACTGCATTAACTAAGGCTCCTGTGTTAACTGCCCCTGATCCAACCAAACGATTTCTTGTTCACACAGACGCTTCCATGTTTGGATTGGGGGCAGTACTGAGCCAAGTGGGAGCTGATGGCGGAGAACATCCCGTAGCTTACTTAAGCAGAAAATTACTACCAAGGGAAGTAGGCTACGCTGCCATCGAGAAGGAATGCCTGGCCGTGGTGTGGGCCCTCAAAAAGTTACAACCTTATTTGTATGGACAACCATTCTCCTTGCTCACAGATCACAACCCGTTGGTGTGGCTACACAGGGTGTCAGGAGACAATGCCCGGCTGTTGCGCTGGAGTTTGGCGCTGCAGCCGTTTGATTTCACGATCCATTATCGCCCTGGAAAACAGAATGGTAACGCCGATGGGTTGTCCAGACAGACAGAACTTGAGAAATGATCTGTGAGCACTCCCCCGGACATCCCCAAGCCGATCCGTTGGGATCAGACTGTGTATGCCGGCTTGGTTTTGGGGGAGCATTGTGGCAAACCTAGCCACTTGGGAATGCCTAAGATAGAATGGTTGTGCCTATTTTCTGTTGTGTACTGCGCGCCGGTATAGTGTGGCATCTCCGGCTATGTTTAATTTATGCTGTACTGTGTATGTCTGTTCGAATCCTCCCCATTCGTTAGCATTGCTATTAAAACTGACTAAGTTGTATATTTTGAAGTAGAAAGTGACAGTTGAGTGACCTGCTTTAAATATCAGTCTTTTTGAATAAAGTGGCAGTTGACTCTCAGACTGTGTTTCGTCTGGTTCTTGGGAGGATTTGGGAATATTGCCTGCTTCCAGCTTTGTACTTGGTTATTGCATTCTACCAGCAGAGATCCTGGGATTATAAAATTGCAGCTCCGCAACAATGGGCAGTATATATAGGAGTTTATATAAACATGTGCAGTATATATAGGAGTTTATATAAACATGTGCAGTATATATAGGAGTTTATATAAACATGGGCAGTATATATAGGAGTTTATATAAACATGTGCAGTATATATAGGAGTTTGTAATAAACATGTGCAGTATATATAGGAGTTTATATAAACATGTGCAGTATATATAGGAGTTTGTAATAAACATGTGCAGTATATATAGGAGTTTATATAAACATGTGCAGTATATATAGGAGTTTATATAAACATGTGCAGTATATATAGGAGTTTGTAATAAACATGTGCAGTATATATAGGAGTTTATATAAACACGTGCAATATATATAGGAGTTTATATAAACGTGCAGTATGTAAAGGAGTTTGTAATAAACATGTGCAGTATATATAGGAGTTTATATAAACATGTGCAGTATGTAAAGGAGTTTGTAATAAACATGTGCAGTATATATATAGAAGTTTATATAAACATGTGCAGTATGCATAGGAGTTTGTAATAAACATGTGCAGTATATATAGGAGTTTATATAAACATGTGCGGTATGTATAGGAGTTTGTAATAAACATGTGCAGTATATATAGGAGTTTATATAAACATGTGCAGTATATATAGGAGTTTGTAATAAACATGTGCAGTATATATAGGAGTTTATATAAACACGTGCAGTATATATAGGAGTTTATATAAACATGTGCAGTATGTAAAGGAGTTTGTAATAAACATGTGCAGTATATATAGGAGTTTATATAAACATGTGCAGTATGTATAGGAGTTTGTAATAAACATGTGCAGTATATATAGGAGTTTATATAAACATGTGCAGTATATATAGGAGTTTATATAAACATGTGCTGTATATATATAGGAGTTTATATAAACATGTGCAGTGTGTATAGGAGTTTGGAATAAACATGTGCAGTACATATAGGAGTTTATATAAACATGTGCAGTATGTATAGGAGTTTGTAATAAACATGTGCAGTATGTATAGGAGTTTGTAATAAACATGTGCAGTATATATAGGAGATTATATAAACATGTGCAGTATGTATAGGAGTTTGTAATAAACATGTGCAGTATACATAGGAGTTTATAATAAACATGTGCAGTATATATAGGAGTTTATACAAACATGTGCAGTATATATAGGAGTTTAAATAAACATATGCAGTATATATAGGAGTTTATAATAAACATGTGCAGTATATATAGGAGTTTATATAAACATGTGCAGTATATATAGGAGTTTGTAATAAACATGTGCAGTATATATAGGAGTTTATATAAACATGTGCAGTATGTATAGGAGTTTGTAATAAACATGTGCAGTATATATAGGAGTTTATATAAACATGTGCAGTATACATAGGAGTTTATATAAACATGTGCAGTATATATAGGAGTTTATAATAAACATGTGCAGTATATATAGGAGTTCATAATAAACATGTGCAGTATTTATAGGAGTTTATATAAACATGGGCAGTATATATAGGAGTTTATATAAACATGCGCAGTATATATAGGAGTTTATATAAACACGTGCAGTATATATAGGAGTTTATATAAACATGTGCAGTATGTAAAGGAGTTTGTAATAAACATGTGCAGTATATATAGGAGTTTATATAAACATGTGCAGTATGTATAGGAGTTTGTAATAAACATGTGCAGTATATATAGGAGTTTATATAAACATGTGCAGTATATATAGGAGTTTATATAAACATGTGCAGTATATATATAGGAGTTTATATAAACATGTGCAGTATACATAGGAGTTTATATAAACATGGGCAGTATATATAGGAGTTTATATAAACATGGGCAGTATATATAGGAGTTTATATAAACATGCGCAGTATATATAGGAGTTTATATAAACACGTGCAGTATATATAGGAGTTTATATAAACATGTGCAGTATGTAAAGGAGTTTGTAATAAACATGTGCAGTATATATAGGAGTTTATATAAACATGTGCAGTATGTATAGGAGTTTGTAATAAACATGTGCAGTATATATAGGAGTTTATATAAACATGTGCAGTATATATAGGAGTTTATATAAACATGTGCAGTATATATATAGGAGTTTATATAAACATGTGCAGTATACATAGGAGTTTATATAAACATGGGCAGTATATATAGGAGTTTATATAAACATGGGCAGTATTTATAGGAGTTTATATAAACATGTGCAGTATACATAGGAGTTTATATAAACATGTGCAGTATACATAGGAGTTTATATAAACATGCGCAGTATGTATAGGAGTTTATAATAAACATGTGCAGTATATATAGGAGTTTATATAAACATGTGCAGTATATATATAGGAGTTTATATAAACATGTGCAGTATGTATAGGAGTTTGTTATAAACATGTGCAGTATATATAGGAGTTTATATAAACACGTGCAGTATATATAGGAGTTTATATAAACATGTGCAGTATGTAAAGGAGTTTGTAATAAACATGTGCAGTATATATAGGAGTTTATATAAACATGTGCAGTATGTATAGGAGTTTATAATAAACATGTGCAGTATATATAGGAGTTTATATAAACATGTGCAGTATATATAGGAGTTTATAATAAACATGTGCAGTATATATAGGAGTTTATATAAACATGTGCAGTATATATATAGGAGTTTATATAAACATGTGCAGTATGTATAGGAGTTTGTAATAAACATGTGCAGTATATATAGGAGTTTATATAAACATGTGCAGTATGTATAGGAGTTTGTAATAAACATGTGCAGTATACATAGGAGTTTATAATAAACATGTGCAGTATATATAGGAGTTTATACAAACATGTGCAGTATATATAGGAGTTTAAATAAACATATGCAGTATATATAGGAGTTTATAATAAACATGTGCAGTATATATAGGAGTTTATATAAACATGTGCAGTATATATAGGAGTTTGTAATAAACATGTGCAGTATATATAGGAGTTTATATGAACATGTGCAGTATGTATAGGAGTTTGTAATAAACATGTGCAGTATATATAGGAGTTTATATAAACATGTGCAGTATACATCGGAGTTTATATAAACATGTGCAGTATATATAGGAGTTTATAATAAACATGTGCAGTATATATAGGAGTTCATAATAAACATGTGCAGTATGTATAGGAGTTTGTAATAAACATGTGCAGTATACATAGGAGTTTATATAAACATGTGCAGTATACATAGGAGTGTATATAAACATGTGCAGTATGTATAGGAGTTTGTAATAAACATGTGCAGTATACATAGGAGTTTATAATAAACATGTGCAGTATATATAGGAGTTTGTAATAAACATGTGCAGTATACATAGGAGTTTATAATAAACATGTGCAGTATATATAGGAGTTTATACAAACATGTGCAGTATATATAGGAGTTTAAATAAACATATGCAGTATAAATAGGAGTTTATACAAACATGTGCAGTATATATAGGAGTTTATATAAACATGTGCAGTATACATAGGAGTTTATATAAACATGTGCAGTATATATAGGAGTTTATAATAAACATGTGCAGTATGTATAGGAGTTTGTAATAAACGTGTGCAGTATACATAGGAGTTTATGTAAACATGTGCAGTATGTATAGGAGTTTGTAATAAACATGTGCAGTATACATAGGAGTTTATAATAAACATGTTCAGTATATATAGGAGTTTATACAAACATGTGCAGTATATATAGGAGTTTAAATAAACATATGCAGTATAAATAGGAGTTTATAATAAACATGTGCAGTATATATAGGAGTTTATATAAACATGTGCAGTATATATAGGAGTTTATATAAACATGTGCAGTATGTATAGGAGTTTGTAATAATCATGTGCAGTATACATAGGAGTTTATAATAAACATGTGCAGTATGTATAGGAGTTTGTAATAAACATGTGTAGTATATATAGGAGTTTATATAAACATGTGCAGTATACATAGGAGTTTATATAAACATGTGCAGTATATATAGGAGTTTATAATAAACATGTGCAGTATATATAGGAGTTTATATAAACATGTGCAGTATGGATAGGAGTTTGTAATAAACATGTGCAGTATATATAGGAGTTTATATAAACATGTGCAGTATACATAGGAGTTTATATAAACATGTGCAGTATATATAGGAGTTTATAATAAACATGTGCAGTATATATAGGAGTTCATAATAAACATGTGCAGTATTTATAGGAGTTTATATAAACATGGGCAGTATATATAGGAGTTTATATAAACATTGGCAGTATATATAGGAGTTTATAATAAACATGTGCAGTATATATAGGAGTTTATAATAAACATGTGCAGTATATATAGGAGTTTATATAAACATGGGCAGTATGTATAGGAGTTTGTAATAAACATGTGCAGTATATATAGGAGTTTATATAAACATGCGCAGTATGTATAGGAGTTTGTAATAAACATGTGCAGTATACATAGGAGTTTATAATAAACATGTGCAGTATATATAGGAGTTTATACAAACATGTGCAGTATATATAGGAGTTTAAATAAACATATGCAGTATAAATAGGAGTTTATAATAAACATGTGCAGTATATATAGGAGTTTATATAAACATGTGCAGTATATATTGGAGTTTGTAATAAACATGTGCAGTATGTATAGGAGTTTGTAATAATCATGTGCAGTATACATAGGAGTTTATAATAAACATGTGCAGTATGTATAGGAGTTTGTAATAAACATGTGTAGTATATATAGGAGTTTATATAAACATGTGCAGTATACATAGGAGTTTATATAAACATGTGCAGTATATATAGGAGTTTATATAAACATGTGCAGTATGGATAGGAGTTTGTAATAAACATGTGCAGTATATATAGGAGTTTATATAAACATGTGCAGTATACATAGGAGTTTATATAAACATGTGCAGTATATATAGGAGTTTATAATAAACATGTGCAGTATATATAGGAGTTCATAATAAACATGTGCAGTATTTATAGGAGTTTATATAAACATGGGCAGTATATATAGGAGTTTATATAAACATGGGCAGTATATATAGGAGTTTATAATAAACATGTGCAGTATATATAGGAGTTTATAATAAACATGTGCAGTATATATAGGAGTTTATATAAACATGGGCAGTATGTATAGGAGTTTGTAATAAACATGTGCAGTATATATAGGAGTTTATATAAACATGTGCAGTATGTATAGGAGTTTGTAATAAACATGTGCAGTATACATAGGAGTTTATAATAAACATGTGCAGTATATATAGGAGTTTATACAAACATGTGCAGTATATATAGGAGTTTAAATAAACATATGCAGTATAAATAGGAGTTTATAATAAACATGTGCAGTATATATAGGAGTTTATATAAACATGTGCAGTATATATTGGAGTTTGTAATAAACATGTGCAGTATGTATAGGAGTTTGTAATAATCATGTGCAGTATACATAGGAGTTTATAATAAACATGTGCAGTATGTATAGGAGTTTGTAATAAACATGTGTAGTATATATAGGAGTTCATAATAAACATGTGCAGTATTTATAGGAGTTTATATAAACATGGACAGTATATATAGGAGTTTATATAAACATGGGCAGTATATATAGGAGTTTATAATAAACATGTGCAGTATATATAGGAGTTTATAATAAACATGTGCAGTATATATAGGAGTTTATATAAACATGGGCAGTATATATAGGAGTTTATATAAACATGGGCAGTATATATAGGAGTTTATATAAACATGGGCAGTATTTATAGGAGTTTATATAAACATGTGCAGTATACATAGGAGTTTATATAAACATGTGCAGTATTTATAGGAGTTTATATAAACATGGGCAGTATTTATAGGAGTTTATATAAACATGGGCAGTATATATAGGAGTTTATAATAAACATGTGCAGTATATATAGGAGTTTATAATAAACATGTGCAGTATATATAGGAGTTTATATAAACATGGACAGTATATATAGGAGTTTATATAAACATGGGCAGTATATATAGGAGTTTATATAAACATGGGCCGTATTTATAGGAGTTTGTATAAACATGTGCAGTATACATAGGAGTTTATATAAACATGTGCAGTATACATAGGAGTTTATATAAACATGCGCAGTATGTATAGGAGTTTATATAAACATGTGCGGTATGTATAGGAGTTTGTAATAAACATGTGCGGTATATATAGGAGTTTATATAAACATGTGCAGTATATATAGGAGTTTGTAATAAACATGTGCAGTATATATAGGAGTTTATATAAACACGTGCAGTATATATAGGAGTTTATATAAACATGTACAGTATGTAAAGGAGTTTGTAATAAACATGTGCAGTATATATAGGAGTTTATATAAACATGTGCAGTATGTATAGGAGTTTATAATAAACATGTGCAGTATATATAGGAGTTTATATAAACATGTGCAGTATATATTGGAGTTTATAATAAACATGTGCAGTATATATAGGAGTTTATATAAACATGTGCAGTGTATATATATAGGAGTTTATATAAACATGTGCAGTATGTATAGGAGTTTGTAATAAACATGTGCAGTATATATAGGAGTTTATATAAACATGTGCAGTATGTATAGGAGTTTGTAATAAACATGTGCAGTATACATAGGAGTTTATAATAAACATGTGCAGTATATATAGGAGTTTATACAAACATGTGCAGTATATATAGGAGTTTAAATAAACATATGCAGTATATATAGGAGTTTATAATAAACATGTGCAGTATATATAGGAGTTTATATAAACATGTGCAGTATATATATATAGGAGTTTATATAAACATGTGCAGTATGTATAGGAGTTTGTTATAAACATGTGCAGTATATATAGGAGTTTATATAAACACGTGCAGTATATATAGGAGTTTATATAAACATATGCAGTATGTAAAGGAGTTTGTAATAAACATGTGCAGTATATATAGGAGTTTATATAAACATGTGCAGTATGTATAGGAGTTTATAATAAACATGTGTAGTATATATAGGAGTTTATATAAACATGTGCAGTATATATAGGAGTTTATAATAAACATGTGCAGTATATATAGGAGTTTATATAAACATGTGCAGTATATATATAGGAGTTTATATAAACATGTGCAGTATGTATAGGAGTTTGTAATAAACATGTGCAGTATATATAGGAGTTTATATAAACATGTGCAGTATGTATAGGAGTTTGTAATAAACATGTGCAGTATACATAGAAGTTTATAATAAACATGTGCAGTATATATAGGAGTTTATACAAACATGTGCAGTATATATAGGAGTTTAAATAAACATATGCAGTATATATAGGAGTTTATAATAAACATGTGCAGTATATATAGGAGTTTATATAAACATGTGCAGTATATATAGGAGTTTGTAATAAACATGTGCAGTATATATAGGAGTTTATATAAACATATGCAGTATATATAGGAGTTTATAATAAACATGTGCAGTATATATAGGAGTTTATATAAACATGTGCAGTATATATATAGGAGTTTATATAAACATGTGCAGTATGTATAGGAGTTTGTTATAAACATGTGCAGTATATATAGGAGTTTATATAAACACGTGCAGTATATATAGGAGTTTATATAAACATGTGCAGTATGTAAAGGAGTTTGTAATAAACATGTGCAGTATATATAGGAGTTTATATAAACATGTGCAGTATATATAGGAGTTTATATAAACATGTGCAGTATATATATAGGAGTTTATATAAACATGTGCAGTATGTATAGGAGTTTGTAATAAACATGTGCAGTATATATAGGAGTTTATATAAACATGTGCAGTATGTATAGGAGTTTATAATAAACATGTGCAGTATATATATGAGTTTATAATAAACATGTGCAGTATATATAGGAGTTTATATAAACATGTGCAGTATATATATAGGAGTTTATATAAACATGTGCAGTATGTATAGGAGTTTGTAATAAACATGTGCAGTATATATAGGAGTTTATATAAACATGTGCAGTATGTATAGGAGTTTGTAATAAACATGTGCAGTATACATAGAAGTTTATAATAAACATGTGCAGTATATATAGGAGTTTATACAAACATGTGCAGTATATATAGGAGTTTAAATAAACATATGCAGTATATATAGGAGTTTATAATAAACATGTGCAGTATATATAGGAGTTTATATAAACATGTGCAGTATATATAGGAGTTTGTAATAAACATGTGCAGTATATATAGGAGTTTATATAAACATGTGCAGTATGTATAGGAGTTTGTAATAAACATGTGCAGTATATATAGGAGTTTATATAAACATGTGCAGTATACATAGGAGTTTATATAAACATGTGCAGTATATATAGGAGTTTATAATAAACATGTGCAGTATATATAGGAGTTTATATAAACATGTGCAGTATGTATAGGAGTTTATAATAAACATGTGCAGTATATATAGGAGTTTATATAAACATGTGCAGTATATATTGGAGTTTATAATAAACATGTGCAGTATATATAGGAGTTTATATAAACATGTGCAGTGTATATATATAGGAGTTTATATAAACATGTGCAGTATGTATAGGAGTTTGTAATAAACATGTGCAGTATATATAGGAGTTTATATAAACATGTGCAGTATGTATAGGAGTTTGTAATAAACATGTGCAGTATACATAGAAGTTTATAATAAACATGTGCAGTATATATAGGAGTTTATACAAACATGTGCAGTATATATAGGAGTTTAAATAAACATATGCAGTATATATAGGAGTTTATAATAAACATGTGCAGTATATATAGGAGTTTATATAAACATGTGCAGTATATATAGGAGTTTGTAATAAACATGTGCAGTATATATAGGAGTTTATATAAACATGTACAGTATGTATAGGAGTTTGTAATAAACATGTGCAGTATATATAGGAGTTTATATAAACATGTGCAGTATACATAGGAGTTTATATAAACATGTGCAGTATATATAGGAGTTTATAATAAACATGTGCAGTATATATAGGAGTTTATATAAACATGTGCAGTATGTATAGGAGTTTATAATAAACATGTGCAGTATATATAGGAGTTTATATAAACATGTGCAGTATATATTGGAGTTTATAATAAACATGTGCAGTATATATAGGAGTTTATATAAACATGTGCAGTGTATATATATAGGAGTTTATATAAACATGTGCAGTATGTATAGGAGTTTGTAATAAACATGTGCAGTATATATAGGAGTTTATATAAACATGTGCAGTATGTATAGGAGTTTGTAATAAACATGTGCAGTATACATAGGAGTTTATAATAAACATGTGCAGTATATATAGGAGTTTATACAAACATGTGCAGTATATATAGGAGTTTAAATAAACATATGCAGTATATATAGGAGTTTATAATAAACATGTGCAGTATATATAGGAGTTTATATAAACATGTGCAGTATATATATATAGGAGTTTATATAAACATGTGCAGTATGTATAGGAGTTTGTTATAAACATGTGCAGTATATATAGGAGTTTATATAAACACGTGCAGTATATATAGGAGTTTATATAAACATATGCAGTATGTAAAGGAGTTTGTAATAAACATGTGCAGTATATATAGGAGTTTATATAAACATGTGCAGTATGTATAGGAGTTTATAATAAACATGTGTAGTATATATAGGAGTTTATATAAACATGTGCAGTATATATAGGAGTTTATAATAAACATGTGCAGTATATATAGGAGTTTATATAAACATGTGCAGTATATATATAGGAGTTTATATAAACATGTGCAGTATGTATAGGAGTTTGTAATAAACATGTGCAGTATATATAGGAGTTTATATAAACATGTGCAGTATGTATAGGAGTTTGTAATAAACATGTGCAGTATACATAGAAGTTTATAATAAACATGTGCAGTATATATAGGAGTTTATACAAACATGTGCAGTATATATAGGAGTTTAAATAAACATATGCAGTATATATAGGAGTTTATAATAAACATGTGCAGTATATATAGGAGTTTATATAAACATGTGCAGTATATATAGGAGTTTGTAATAAACATGTGCAGTATATATAGGAGTTTATATAAACATATGCAGTATATATAGGAGTTTATAATAAACATGTGCAGTATATATAGGAGTTTATATAAACATGTGCAGTATATATATAGGAGTTTATATAAACATGTGCAGTATGTATAGGAGTTTGTTATAAACATGTGCAGTATATATAGGAGTTTATATAAACACGTGCAGTATATATAGGAGTTTATATAAACATGTGCAGTATGTAAAGGAGTTTGTAATAAACATGTGCAGTATATATAGGAGTTTATATAAACATGTGCAGTATATATAGGAGTTTATATAAACATGTGCAGTATATATATAGGAGTTTATATAAACATGTGCAGTATGTATAGGAGTTTGTAATAAACATGTGCAGTATATATAGGAGTTTATATAAACATGTGCAGTATGTATAGGAGTTTATAATAAACATGTGCAGTATATATAGGAGTTTATAATAAACATGTGCAGTATATATAGGAGTTTATATAAACATGTGCAGTATATATATAGGAGTTTATATAAACATGTGCAGTATGTATAGGAGTTTGTAATAAACATGTGCAGTATATATAGGAGTTTATATAAACATGTGCAGTATGTATAGGAGTTTGTAATAAACATGTGCAGTATACATAGAAGTTTATAATAAACATGTGCAGTATGTATAGGAGTTTATACAAACATGTGCAGTATATATAGGAGTTTAAATAAACATATGCAGTATATATAGGAGTTTATAATAAACATGTGCAGTATATATAGGAGTTTATATAAACATGTGCAGTATATATAGGAGTTTGTAATAAACATGTGCAGTATATATAGGAGTTTATATAAACATGTGCAGTATGTATAGGAGTTTGTAATAAACATGTGCAGTATATATAGGAGTTTATATAAACATGTGCAGTATACATAGGAGTTTATATAAACATGTGCAGTATATATAGGAGTTTATAATAAACATGTGCAGTATATATAGGAGTTCATAATAAACATGTGCAGTATGTATAGGAGTTTGTAATAAACATGTGCAGTATACATAGGAGTTTATATAAACATGTGCAGTATGTATAGGAGTTTGTAATAAACATGTGCAGTATACATAGGAGTTTATAATAAACATGTGCAGTATATATAGGAGTTTATACAAACATGTGCAGTATATATAGGAGTTTATATAAACATATGCAGTATATATAGGAGTTTATAATAAACATGTGCAGTATATATAGGAGTTTATATAAACATGTGCAGTATATATATAGGAGTTTATATAAACATGTGCAGTATGTATAGGAGTTTGTTATAAACATGTGCAGTATATATAGGAGTTTATATAAACACGTGCAGTATATATAGGAGTTTATATAAACATGTGCAGTATACATAGAAGTTTATAATAAACATGTGCAGTATATATAGGAGTTTATACAAACATGTGCAGTATATATAGGAGTTTGTAATAAACATGTGCAGTATATATAGGAGTTTATATAAACATGTGCAGTATGTATAGGAGTTTGTAATAAACATGTGCAGTATACATAGAAGTTTATAATAAACATGTGCAGTATATATAGGAGTTTATACAAACATGTGCAGTATATATAGGAGTTTAAATAAACATATGCAGTATATATAGGAGTTTATAATAAACATGTGCAGTATATATAGGAGTTTATATAAACATGTGCAGTATATATAGGAGTTTGTAATAAACATGTGCAGTATATATAGGAGTTTATATAAACATGTGCAGGATGTATAGGAGTTTGTAATAAACATGTGCAGTATATATAATAGTTTATATAAACATGTGCAGTATACATAGGAGTTTATATAAACATGTGCAGTATATATAGGAGTTTATAATAAACATGTGCAGTATATATAGGAGTTCATAATAAACATGTGCAGTATGTATAGGAGTTTGTAATAAACATGTGCAGTATACATAGGAGTTTATATAAACATGTGCAGTATGTATAGGAGTTTGTAATAAACATGTGCAGTATACATAGGAGTTTATAATAAACATGTGCAGTATATATAGGAGTTTATACAAACATGTGCAGTATATATAGGAGTTTAAATAAACATATGCAGTATAAATAGGAGTTTATAATAAACATGTGCAGTATATATAGGAGTTTATATAAACATGTGCAGTATATATAGGAGTTTGTAATAAACATGTGCAGTATGTATAGGAGTTTGTAATAATCATGTGCAGTATACATAGGAGTTTATAATAAACATGTGCAGTATGTATAGGAGTTTGTAATAAACATGTGTAGTATATATAGGAGTTTATATAAACATGTGCAGTATACATAGGAGTTTATATAAACATGTGCAGTATATATAGGAGTTTATAATAAACATGTGCAGTATATATAGGAGTTTATATAAACATGTGCAGTATGGATAGGAGTTTGTAATAAACATGTGCAGTATATATAGGAGTTTATATAAACATGTGCAGTATACATAGGAGTTTATATAAACATGTGCAGTATATATAGGAGTTTATAATAAATATGTGCAGTATATATAGGAGTTCATAATAAACATGTGCAGTATTTATAGGAGTTTATATAAACATGGGCAGTATATATAGGAGTTTATATAAACATGGGCAGTATATATAGAAGTTTATAATAAACATGTGCAGTATATATAGGAGTTTATAATAAACATGTGCAGTATATATAGGAGTTTATATAAACATGGGCAGTATGTATAGGAGTTTGTAATAACCATGTGCGTATATATAGGAGTTTATATAAACATGTGCAGTATGTATAGGAGTTTGTAATAAACATGTGCAGTATACATAGGAGTTTATAATAAACATGTGCAGTATATATAGGAGTTTATACAAACATGTGCAGTATATATAGGAGTTTAAATAAACATATGCAGTATAAATAGGAGTTTATAATAAACATGTGCAGTATATATAGGAGTTTATATAAACATGTGCAGTATATATAGGAGTTTGTAATAAACATGTGCAGTATGTATAGGAGTTTGTAATAATCATGTGCAGTATACATAGGAGTTTATAATAAACATGTGCAGTATGTATAGGAGTTTGTAATAAACATGTGTAGTATATATAGGAGTTTATATAAACATGTGCAGTATACATAGGAGTTTATATAAACATGTGCAGTATATATAGGAATTTATAATAAACATGTGCAGTATATATAGGAGTTTATATAAACATGTGCAGTATGGATAGGAGTTTGTAATAAACATGTGCAGTATATATAGGAGTTTATATAAACATGTGCAGTATACATAGGAGTTTATATAAACATGTGCAGTATATATAGGAGTTTATAATAAACATGTGCAGTATATATAGGAGTTCATAATAAACATGTGCAGTATTTATAGGAGTTTATATAAACATGGGCAGTATATATAGGAGTTTATATAAACATGGGCAGTATATATAGGAGTTTATAATAAACATGTGCAGTATATATAGGAGTTTATAATAAACATGTGCAGTATATATAGGAGTTTATATAAACATGGGCAGTATGTATAGGAGTTTGTAATAAACATGTGCAGTATATATAGGAGTTTATATAAACATGTGCAGTATGTATAGGAGTTTGTAATAAACATGTGCAGTATACGTAGGAGTTTATAATAAACATGTGCAGTATATATAGGAGTTTATACAAACATGTGCAGTATATATAGGAGTTTAAATAAACATATGCAGTATAAATAGGAGTTTATAATAAACATGTGCAGTATATATAGGAGTTTATATAAACATGTGCAGTATATATAGGAGTTTGTAATAAACATGTGCAGTATGTATAGGAGTTTGTAATAATCATGTGCAGTATACATAGGAGTTTATAATAAACATGTGCAGTATGTATAGGAGTTTGTAATAAACATGTGTAGTATATATAGGAGTTCATAATAAACATGTGCAGTATTTATAGGAGTTTATATAAACATGGGCAGTATATATAGGAGTTTATATAAACATGGGCAGTATATATAGGAGTTTATAATAAACATGTGCAGTATATATAGGAGTTTATAATAAACATGTGCAGTATATATAGGAGTTTATATAAACATGGGCAGTATATATAGGAGTTTATATAAACATGGGCAGTATTTATAGGAGTTTATATAAACATGTGCAGTATACATAGGAGTTTATATAAACATGTGCAGTACACATAGGAGTTTATATAAACATGCGCAGTATGTATAGGAGTTTATATAAACATGTGCGGTATGTATAGGAGTTTGTAATAAACATGTGCGGTATATATAGGAGTTTATATAAACATGTGCAGTATATATAGGAGTTTGTAATAAACATGTGCAGTATATATAGGAGTTTATATAAACACGTGCAGTATATATAGGAGTTTATATAAACATGTGCAGTATGTAAAGGAGTTTGTAATAAACATGTGCAGTATATATAGGAGTTTATATAAACATGTGCAGTATGTATAGGAGTTTATAATAAACATGTGCAGTATATATAGGAGTTTATATAAACATGTGCAGTATATATATAGGAGTTTATATAAACATGTGCAGTATGTATAGGAGTTTGTGATAAACATGTGCAGTATATATAGGAGTTTATATAAACATGTGCAGTATGTATAGGAGTTTGTAATAAACATGTGCAGTATACATAGGAGTTTATAATAAACATGTGCAGTATATATAGGAGTTTATACAAACATGTGCAGTATATATAGGAGTTTAAATAAACATATGCAGTATATATAGGAGTTTATAATAAACATGTGCAGTATATATAGGAGTTTGTAATAAACATGTGCAGTATATATAGGAGTTTATATAAACATGTGCAGTATGTATAGGAGTTTGTAATAAACATGTGCAGTATTTATAGGAGTTTATATAAACATGTGCAGTATACATAGGAGTTTATATAAACATGTGCAGTATATATAGGAGTTTATAATAAACATGTGCAGTATATATAGGAGTTCATAATAAACATGTGCAGTATTTATAGGAGTTTATATAAACATGGGCAGTATATATAGGAGTTTGTATAAACATGGGCAGTATATATAGGAGTTTATATAAACATGGGCAGTATATATAGGAGTTTATAATAAACACGTGCAGTATATATGGGAGTTTATATAAACACGTGCAGTATATATAGGAGTTTATAATAAACATGTGCAGTATATATAGGAGTTTATAATAAACATGTGCAGTATATATAGGAGTTTGTAATAAACATGTGCAGTGTATATAGGAGTTTATATAAACACGCGCAGTATATATATATAGAACAGATGCGTCCAACGTGCGGCCCGTGGGCCAAATGCGGCACGCCGGGCATCAAGGTGCGGCCCGCCTGAGCTCTGCTCCGGTAGCCGCACCTTGAACTGCACACCGCACGAGAAGCTGTGTCAGGTACACGCTCTGTGTAGGGAACTTCGTTCCCCGATACAGCTTCCCGTGCGGTGTGCAGCAGCGGTGCTGATCTCGTGCGCATATCCACTCCTCTACCCTGCACGTGAGGTCATGCGCAAGGGTCAGAGAGAGGGAAGAAGCGCACCGGCAGCATGAAGAAAACGGGGAGCCCACAACCTCCACAGCCTCGTGTAAAAAAAAAAAAAGAAAACTGCTTGGTAAGTGTGTGTATGTGTGTGTGTGTGTGTGTATGTGTGTGTGGGGTAAGTGTATGTATGTGAGTGTGTGTGTATAAATGTGTGTGTGGGGTAAGTGTATGTATGTGAGTGTGTGTGTATGTGTGTGTGGGGTAAGTGTATGTATGTGTGTGTGTTTGTGTGTATAAATGTGTGTGTGGCGTAAGTGTATGTATGTGAGTGTGTGTGTATAAATATGTGTGTGGCATAAGTGTATGTATGTGAGTGTGTGTATAAATGTGTGTGTGGGGTAAGTGTATGTATGTGAGTGTGTGTGTATAAATATGTGTGTGGCATAAGTGTATGTATGTGAGTGTGTGTATAAATGTGTGTGTGGGGTAAGTGTATGTATGTGAGTGTGTGTGTATAAATGTGTGTGTGGGGTAAGTGTATGTATGTGAGTGTGTGTGTGTGTGTGTGTGTGTAAATGTGTGTGTGGGGTAAGTGTATGTATGTGTGTGTGTGTGTGTGTAAATGTGTGTGTGGGGTAAGTGTATGTATGTGAGTGTGTGTGTATAAATGTGTGTGTGGGGTAAGTGTATGTATGTAAGTGTGTGTGTATAAATTTGTGTGTGTGGGGTAAGTGAATGTATGTGAGTGTGTGTATAAATGTGTGTGTGGGGTAAGTGTATGTATGTGAGTATGTGTGTGGGGTAAGTGTATGTATGTGAGTATGTGTATGGGGTAACTGTATGTATGTATGTATGTGTGTATGTGTATAAATGTGTATGTCTGTGTGTGGGGTAAGTGTATGTATGCGAGTGTGTGTATAAATGTGTGGGGTAAGTGTATGTATGTGAGTATTTGTGTACAAATGGGTATGTGTGTGTAGGGTAATTGTGACTGTGTGTGTGGGTAAGTATGACTGTGTATGCATGTGTGTGTTTGTAGTTAATGTGACCACTGCACATTAGTGTGAAACATATATATATATCTATACATACACACACATGTATATAATTATAGATATTATTCTCTGAATGAATGAAAAATGAATGCGGCCCACGCATGCATACATTTCTAGCGAAGTGGCCCTTTGCAGAATAAACTTGGACACCCCCGATATTGGAGTTTGTATAAACATGTGTAGTATATATAGGAGTTTATATAAACATGTGCAGTATACATAGGAGTTTATATAAACATGTGTAGTATGTATAGGAGTTTATATAAACATGTGCAGTATATATAGGAGTTTGTAATAAACATGTTCAGTATATATAGGAGTTTATAACAAACGTGCAGTTTATATAGGAGTTTATTTAAACATGTGCAGTATATATAGGAGTTTATAACAAACATGTGCAGTTTATATAGGAGTTTATAATAAACGTGCATTATATATATGAGTTTATAGAAAAATGTGTAGTATATATAGGAGTTTATATAAACATGTGCAGTATATATAGGAGTTTATTTAAACATGTGCAGTATGTATAGGAGTTTATATAAACATGTGCAGTATATATAGGAGTTTGTAATAAACATGTGCAGTATATATAGGAGTTTGCATAAACATGTGTAGTATATATAGGAGTCTGTAATCTCATAACAGGTATATTCTGGTTTTTGAAGTCAGGAGACTCCCTGTGGCCAATTCATTTTCATTGAGGGGTCCGGAGGAATTTTGTCAGCCTCCGGACTCTGGAAGAACTGTTTAATTTGTTAAATGGGGGGCTAGGGTAAGTATTTTTATTTTTATTATTTGGGGTGAAGGGTCATTAAGTAATTTATGGCCCCCTGCTGGCCCCAGGGGGTGCATTTTTTACATTTTCATTTTAATTCTCCATATCAATCCTGGGGAATTGAAATGCATGATGTGCGGCTATTTTAGCTAAATGCAGTGTGTTCGGGGGGGATCAGGGCACATTGAGCAGCAGAAAATCTATGGCTTTCATGGTGAAAACGATCCCGATCTGAACATCTCCAACGCTTCGGTCTCTGAACTTTCTGATCTGAATTCATGCGTATTGAGTAGCTGCATTTCAGGGATTGGCCCAGCGCTACGTAACTGATGGCGCTATATAAATAAATGGTAATGTAATGTATTACTATAGCTACAATAGCAGACTACAACTCCCAGTATTCTCAGCTATCTAGCAACTGGAGTGTCTGCGGTTGAGTATCACCGAGCAGCCAATAAAAGGACAGGCACGGCTTATCACAGACAACTGGCAATGTATATCACACGTCTGAAGAGAGCTAACTGGTCCTTAAAGCTTGCACTTTAAATTCTGGCAGCCAGCCAAAATAAAGTATCGCCTTGACTCTCCTTGTTCCCACAATGTGTTAACAGCCCCAGCGAGGACTGAGTGACAGTTTTATGCACCCAATAGCTGGGAGGGGGTGTGTTCCTCCAGGGGAGGTTCGTCCATTCATGTGCTGGCACCTAGTATGGTTGTGGCCTGGAGATTTTTGATACAGTAAAAGTGAAGCAGGAAGTGACAAAGAATACATTGTATCTGCTCAGCTACTGATCAACAAGAAATAATACAGGTATGTAACAAACATGGTTACCTGGATCTGTATACAAGAACCTATACATTGTATCTGCTCAGCTACTGATCAACAAGAAATAACACAGGTATGTAACAAACATGGTTACCTGGATCTGTATACAAGAACCTATACATTGTGCTGATTAGGAGTCTGGCATAGGGAATGATGGATTTTACAGTTTTTTGCCCAACAGGTAAGTTTTTTGTATATTAACCCACTTGTGTTCAGTTCTGCAGACTCTTGACTCCTGAAGGGTATAAATCATTTGGAGAGAAGTCAAATAAGACTGACATTTACTAAACAAATCAGAAAGGTTATAGGAACCTTCAAATCTAACGAGAGTAAATAAAGCATGCATTACTGTGTAATAAGTGGAGCATTCAAACAACAGAGCACAATTTAAAGTTGGGTCTGAGATGTGAGAAAGTATAATTATATAGAGAGAGTAGTGGATACAGTGAGTAGCCTTCCAGAGGAAGCAGTAAAAGCCACCAGTGGGGATTTCGGAAGGCCTGCTCTGTGAATACGGATATCCTGAACGTAAAACAGGACTGAGATGATCTTAGGGGCACAATAGCCCCCCCAATGATCCCACTGAATCTTGTTTGCGATCACAATCTATGTTTTAGAAAGAATCAGGAAATGATCACATGGAAAACTCCTCCGCTCGCTGATAGGCCGGCTCCCATTCCCCAAATTACTCTCACTGAGAGACTATTCCAGGTATCTACTACAACTTTACAAATGCTGATTTCTGGTGCATCTTGCGCCTGTAGTGGAACTCAGCACAGTAAATGACATCCCTGCAGCTGGGATATCAAACTCCTGTGTGTTCAGTATCAGATCCTATAATTGCCAGACTTATACGGAAGCACCGCCACCTTGTAAGAGAAATACCTGCCCCACAGTACAAGGACCTGCCTTCACTGCCAGACCTCACCTTCCCATTAGATTTGCTGCTGCCAGTGTGCTCTACACTGCCTGACCAGTGTACAGCTGTACTACCTTCTTGCCATCAGAAATTTCAGGGCCCCATACTAAAAAAAATTCTGGGCGCACCCCCATATCTCCCTCTCTGATAATTTGCTCATTAATATGCCACTGATCCTTTGCTCATTAATATGCCACTGATCCTTTGCTCATTAATATGCCACTGATCCTTTGCTCATTAATAGCCACTGATCCTTTGCTCATTAATATGCCACTGATAATTGATAATTTGAGGCTGCGGATCTGTGGGCAGCTGCCCGATCGTGACTGTCTGATTGTGAGATCGGGGGCAGTCGGGGACCCCTGATAGCAGCTGTGCCTTCTTGGTTTCTGACTATGCCAGGAGGACCCTCTGTGTGTGTGTGTGTGTGTGTGTGTGGTCAGTCCTGTCTGGAGCAGGTGGTGGGAGGGGATCATTTGTAGACGTGAGGCAGGATTGATGCGGTGAGTGGGGGGAGTATATATAAGTGGAGCAGGGTGGTTGGCCCATGTGATGGGCTTCAAATAAACCCCTAGAACTGTCCCTGGGTGAGGGGTTAGAACAGTGTGAATAGCCCTTAGTGATAGCCCTTACTGATAGCCCTTAGTGAAAGCCCTTACTGATAGCCCTTAGTGATAGCCCTTAGTGATAGCCCTTAGTGATAGCCCTTAGTGATAGCCCTTACTGATAGCCCTTAGTGATAGCCCTTAGTGATAGCCCTTAGTGATAGCCCTTAGTGATAGCCCTTACTGATAGTCCTTACTGATAGCTCTTAGTGATAGCCCTTACTGATAGCCCTTACTGATAGCCCTTACTGATAGCCCTTACTGATAGCTCTTAGTGATAGCCCTTACTGATAGTCCTTACTGATAGCCCTTAGTGATAGTCCTTACTGATAGCCCTTACTGATAGCCCTTAGTGATAGCCCTTAGTGATAGCCCTTACTGATAGTCCTTACTGATAGTCCTTACTGATAGCCCTTACTGATAGTCCTTACTGATAGTCCTTACTGATAGTCCTTACTGATAGCCCTTACTGATAGCCCTTACTGATAGCCCTTAGTGATAGCCCTTAGTGATAGCCCTTAGTGATAGCCCTTACTGATAGTCCTTACTGATAGTCCTTACTGATAGCCCTTAGTGATAGCCCTTACTGATAGCCCTTACTGATAGCCCTTAGTGATAGCCCTTACTGATAGCGCTTACTGATAGCCCTAAGTGATAGCCCTTAGTGATCGCCCTTACTGATAGTCCTTACTGATAGCCCTTACTGATAGCCCTTACTGATAGCCCTTACTGATAGCCCTTAGTGATAGCGATTACTGATAGCCCTTACTGATAGTCCTTACTGATAGCCCTTAGTGATAGCCCTTAGTGATAGCCCTTACTGATAGTCCTTACTGATAGCCCTTACTGATAGTCCTTACTGATAGCCCTTAGTGATAGCGCTTACTGATAGCCCTTACTGATAGTCCTTACTGATAGCCCTTAGTGATAGCGCTTACTGATAGCCCTTACTGATAGTCCTTACTGATAGCCCTTAGTGATAGCCCTTAGTGATAGCCCTTAGTGATAGTCCTTACTGATAGTCCTTACTGATAGCCCTTAGTGATAGCACTTACTGATAGCCCTTACTGATAGTCCTTACTGATAGTCCTTACTGATAGCCCTTAGTGATAGCCCTTAGTGATAGTCCTTAGTGATAGCGATTACTGATAGCCCTTACTGATAGTCCTTACTGATAGCCCTTACTGATAGTCCTTACTGATAGCCCTTAGTGATAGCCCTTACTGATAGTCCTTACTGATAGCCCTTACTGATAGTCCTTACTGATAGCCCTTAGTGATAGCGCTTACTGATAGTCCTTACTGATAGCCCTTAGTGATAGCCCTTAGTGATAGCCCTTAGTGATAGCGCTTACTGATAGTCCTTACTGATAGCCCTTAGTGATAGCACTTACTGATAGCCCTTACTGATAGTCCTTACTGATAGTCCTTACTGATAGCCCTTAGTGATAGCCCTTAGTGATAGCCCTTAGTGATAGTCCTTACTGATAGCCCTTAGTGATAGCACTTACTGATAGCCCTTACTGATAGTCCTTACTGATAGTCCTTACTGATAGCCCTTAGTGATAGCCCTTAGTGATAGCCCTTAGTGATAGTCCTTACTGATAGTCCTTACTGATAGTCCTTACTGATAGCCCTTAGTGATAGCCCTTAGTGATAGCCCTTACTGATAGTCCTTACTGATAGCCCTTACTGATAGTCCTTACTGATAGCCCTTAGTGATAGCCCTTAGTGATAGCCCTTAGTGATAGCCCTTAGTGATAGTCCTTACTGATAGTCCTTACTGATAGCCCTTAGTGATAGCGCTTACTGATAGCCCTTAGTGATAGTCCTTAGTGATAGTCCTTACTGATAGTCCTTACTGATAGCCCTTAGTGATAGCGCTTACTGATAGCCCTTAGTGATAGTCCTTACTGATAGCCCTTAGTGATAGCCCTTAGTGATAGCCCTTAGTGATAGTCCTTACTGATAGTCCTTACTGATAGCCCTTAGTGATAGCGCTTACTGATAGCCCTTAGTGATAGCCCTTACTGATAGCCCTTAGTGATAGTCCTTACTGATAGCCCTTAGTGATAGCCCTTAGTGATAGCCCTTAGTGATAGTCCTTACTGATAGTCCTTACTGATAGCCCTTAGTGATAGCGCTTACTGATAGCCCTTAGTGATAGTCCTTACTGATAGCCCTTAGTGATAGCCCTTAGTGATAGCCCTTAGTGATAGCCCTTAGTGATAGCCCTTAGTGATAGCCCTTAGTGATAGCCCTTAGTGATAGTCCTTACTGATAGTCCTTACTGATAGCCCTTAGTGATAGCGCTTACTGATAGCCCTTAGTGATCGCCCTTTCTTGCACGCACCCCACTTCTTACTACTCAGTCATGATTTGACAGCACATGTCACCCCATTGCCCTCGTGGCCAATCAGAAGAGGTAACCTGCCCCTCACAATACTGCCAAACTTGTGAGCCTACCTCACTAACATTAACCCTATGTAACCCAAATCCCCCTCATCCTCATGTTGCCCTTGAGCTTAAGCAGCCCACGGCCACCAATCGGAGCTGCTAAAACATCTGATAAACCTACCAACATGCGCCACTGGCGACCTGGGACATGGGGGGGGGGG
This sequence comes from Pelodytes ibericus, assembly GCA_036172795.1. Taxonomy (NCBI): domain Eukaryota; kingdom Metazoa; phylum Chordata; class Amphibia; order Anura; family Pelodytidae; genus Pelodytes; species Pelodytes ibericus. The sequence goes on along the minus strand of CM069863.1, from coordinate 182,562,745 downwards.
GGGGGGAGAGTCAACTGTGCATGTAGGTACCAGGGCCATCTTTACCAAAGGGTAAAAGAAGGGCCATCTGGTCTTGGTCCATCCACTCTGCAGGGGTCCTCTAAACCTGCCATTTAAAAGACAATGAAGTAGTTTTGTTACCCTTGCTTCTTTGAAGGATGTGAATTTACCCCTATTCGTTATGGTATTTCCCAGATCCCTTTAGCTTCTGCTGAATACCCTTGTTTCTCAGTCCTTCTATTGGCCATTGTCGCCTGTCTGTCTTCCACCCTATTGGCCAGCCTTCCTTTTCATGCTACTGGCCCTCTCTCCCATTCATTCTGACATCCTTTACTTTGGACTGGCTTCCATTTGTTTAATAGCATTTATTCATTTGTTCTTTTCCATCTGCCTGTACTTGAACAGAGCAAACCAATGGTAAAACAGTAATAAGGGAAATACACCCCTTTCTGCCAATTGAAGGGTGGAATTTTGCAATGAAATACATACCAGATATAAGGTTTTAATAGCTCTAATGTGAAATGTGCTGCAGTATGTGATTAGTAGACATGTGCAAAACTAACATTTTTACGTTTAGTTTTCATCCATTCGGACGAAAATGTTATTTATTTCGTAAAACAAATTTCGCTCATTACTGCATTCGTTTCAGACGAAATTCGTTCATTATTTTAGTTTCGTTTCGTTTTATTCGTTCGTTTTATAGAATACGTGTAATACTATTGACTTTCTATAAACCGAACGAGAGCCCCATTCATAAGAAATTCTTATGAATGGGGCTCTCGTTCGGTTCATAGAAAGGCAATAGTACTACATGTTTTCTACAAGCCAAATGTCTATAATACGAAGGTCGTTCGGTTTATAGATTTTCGGTTTATAGAATACATAGAATTACATGTCTCCATTTTATGAATGGAGACTCTGTCTCTGTGTAGTGAAAGCCAATAGTACTATTACATTCATTACAAATGCGAAAGTCTATAACCGAACGTTCGGTTTATAGACTTTCGGCTTATGGAATACATATAATCCTATTGCTATTCTATAAACCGAACGTTCGGTTTATAGACTTTCGGCTTATGGATTACATGTAATACTATTGGCTTTCTATAAACCGAACTAGAGTTCCCATTCATAAAAATTTATGAATGGGGACTCTGTTTCGGTTTATAGAAAGCTAAGAAGTTGAAAGAATGAACGAATGGTTTAATATAAACGAAAATCATTCGTCCATTCGTGCTATAGTATTGGCATTACTATAAACCGAAATAGAGTCGGTTTATAGAATGCCAATAGACTTACATGCATTCCATAAACCGAAAGTCGTTCATTATGTCGGTTTATGGAATGTAAGTGTACTATGCTATTGTATTCTATAAACCGACTATATTTCGGCTTATAGAATGCCAATAGTACTACGAATGGATGAATGAACTAATGATTTTCGTTTATTAACCATTCGTTCATACACCCCGGGCGCTTAGACCCACATATCATTTCTTTTTTTTCTCCTCTATTAAGGAGGCCCGCTTTAAAATGTCTGCACCGTGGCTGCCATATTCCAATTTGCATGGACCAAAGTTGCACCAGAGGTATTCAAGTTCCGACCCATGACTTGAGTTTGTGACTTGTTAACTGACTGACATTGGGTCAGAGGTATCCCGGAGGCAGTACTGGGGGTCAGCTCTTTCTCACAGTGCTTGCAGCAACACAAGTAACAGGGGTACCCACTAGCTCCGAGCACAGCTGTGGCAATTCATTTCCTGCAGGCAGTGTGTACTTTCATTTTTATATAAAGCCTTGTGCAGTATAGTTTTGTTTTCTAATAACAATAATAAGTCTCTGGAAGTGCAGGATTTCGATTTTAGTTACATTCTCACATCGACCAGTTGAATAAACCTACCAAGGCTTCATCTTGCTATAACAGTGGTGGTTTTTAGACAGTTTACCAGCAGATACAATGTAGAATTAGTTTTGTATTTGTTTGGATATTGACCTGCGTGAACACAACTCCACCGCAATCAAAATTCATAATAATGTGAATATCACAGAGTTCCACAGCATTAAAACTCACATACTGTATGTGTATATGTGTATTAGATAGCTCTACAGTAATAAAAATGCACAGCAATGTACAGTTTGTATAAGTGCATCACAGTACACACAGATATATTGTTTTATTTTGTAATGTGGTATGTAAACCTGTGGGTCGGTCACTAAAAAAAATTCCCCAGGTCACTATTTGTTCCGGATCGTTCATTGCTGCATACTGCTGGGTTGTGTTATACAGCATGTGGGGCGTGTATTTGTCTCTGGAAACTAGGCAGCTATTTTGGCACATTTTGACTATTTACAAAATAGCATTTCCCCGAATTGAGATTAACCCTTTAAGGACCCGGGATTTTCCTGGGCCAAGGACCAGAGCGTTTTTCAATTTTTAATACGCGGTTTTTGAAACATAAATTTCCTCTCTCTCATTTAACCTACCCATACAAGTTATATGTTGTTTTTTAGAGGACAGTTAGAGCTTTCTTTTGATACCCTATACATAAAAATGATTTACATTTTAGTATTAAAAAATACATATAAAAGAGGAAATTTTTGAGGAAAAAAAAGTTTTTCCCCATTATTTTCCCAATAATAAGCTACATAACTAGTGCAACACTAACCCACTTATCCCCCCTAATTAACTAACTAATAAAAAAGAAAAATATTGGTTCCCAAACCCCCCATCACAAAAAAGACAGAAAAAAACTCTGAAGAGTGCGATGTCAGATCAGTAAAAATCATGCAACAGGCATGCAGGGGTTAAATTTTATTAAATAAATATATTAAAATTACCTTTATTTATTCAAAAAAACTTTATAAATTGTAAAAATAAAAAAATCTGTTAAAAAAAAAACTAAATGAGGGCCATAAAGTGGAAGGAAACTGATCACAGTTAAAAACTGTGATCAGCAATGAAAGGGTTAATTTTTTTTAATTTTTTTTTTAACCTATGTGTGTATAATTAATTTATTTTTACTTACAGGTCACTCTCTGTGCTTCACTATAAGAATGTGAAGCACAGAGAGTGAATTAGAGGCAAAGTCAGTGTGTGAAACTGACCGATCGGGTCCAGGAGCTTTGCCTCGGGTGCAAGGCTTAGTCCTGGACCCGTTGCAGACTAGCTGGCGGTGCCCACGGAGCGCACCGCCGGCTAGACTGCATGACGAGTTAACTCGTCATAAGGTCGCTAACGCTGCGGCTCTTATGACGAGTTAACTCGCCATAAGGTCGGGAAGGGGTTAATGGAGGAAGAAATATGGGCATTTGTCAGGCACATTCATGGTACCAGCTCCCCAGATATATAATGTACCACAGAGATGCGTGGGGGCAACCAGGGCATGTGTGCAAAATTCAGGAGATCTCTGGTACCTTGAAATGGTTTCAATCCATTTCAGCCTACAGGGGGGAGCTGGAGCCTTCCCCAAAAAGCACCCTAGGTACGTTTTACAGATAAGAACGTACTGCAAACATTAAAAAAGCTGATATAAACTTTTTTTTAAAGGACAGCTTTAATACAGATTGTTATTTTTTTTAAGGTTGTAATAGTCCATTAGTGTACTTCTCCTTTAAAAAAAAGGTTGACTCAAAATATTTTTATATAAAAGAAAATGAAAACAGAGGCTTCCTCAACTTCCAGGCAGTCATCTGACTTCAGACTTCCTTCAGAGCTCCATGTGATTAGGGACTGGACATACGCAACACAAGAAGGAATGCAGGCTCTCGCACAGCCGCTCAGTCCAAATTGATATAAAGTAATCCCCTTGCGCTCTCTCCGGGTGCCTCTACCGGCATGGCCAACACCGATTGACAGATGCATCAAACGAAGAAAAAAATGCAGAAGAGAATGGCACTCACGGAGGCAGGTAAGTGTAAAAAAATGGTATTTAATCCAGTCATGTGTTCACCGCAATCACAGCAAACAGTGGGGAAAAAATAACACTAACTATGGAAAAGCATGACGCGTTTCGCACTGAAAGCGCTTAATCATATGCTGTAAGATGCTGTACATATGATTAAGTGCGAAACGCGTCATGCTTTTCCATAGTTAGTGTTATTTTTTTCCCACCGTTTGCTGTGAGCACATGACTGGATTAAATACCATTTATTTCACTTACCTGCCTCTGTGAGTGCCATTCTCTTCTGCATTTTTACTTCGTTTACTGGACTTACACCCCTGGCTTCATTCCTACAATGGAAGGGAGGGGACCCTGAGAGAACTGGGCAGAGGCAGGGATAAGTAATATGTCCATACAGTAACCGTAGCAAGGTCTGTGAAGGTCCATAGAGTGTCAATAAATGTCCATCACAATGTCCAGTACATATCCGCCAGGAACTGCCTACTGACAGAACTAGGCCGAAGAGGTAACTAAGAGTAGCAGGGCCCCAGTGGAAGATTTGCTTATGGGCCCACCCAAATATTAGTACCCATGCAATTTATCCATGTTATAGATTGATGCCAGCTATTATTCCCCGTATGGTGACCACATCACAGTTTTATGGAGGCACACATATGCAAAATGTTCCATTATAGGGCTGAATTGAGTAGACTAGAGGCTACCGATCGATCTACATTTGACTGATTAAAGCCCTGGAGTAGGCATTTCTCATACGTGTACCTGAATACAATGGCCATGTGGTCAGCCTAGTTCACAGGAGTGTGTGAAAAACTGCGTCAGAGCTTCAGAAAATACTATTTTGTGCCAAGATCTACTTGTTTAAATTCAAATAAATAGCGGCAATTGGCACCTCCATACAGCCTTACAGAGAGGAACAGCTTCCATCGTTCTAATGCTTTGCCAATAACGCACAAAAGGCAAACACATAGGATTTGAATTGTTTTATTTTATTTTGAGTGATGGATGTTTGGCTTTGTAGAAATGAATAAAGACTTTGGCCGTGATGTCGTATCTGGAGCTGTCAAATAAGACCAGATGCATCAGAACTTTCTGGGCTATGATCTGAAAAGATCTGCAAAGGAAAAATACAAACCAGGAAACAATTATTTGAGGCACACTCTCTGAACTATGTTATAAGGTCCAACAAAACAATGTTATATTCACCAAATTCTAATCCTTGCAATGGAATCCATCATTCTACCCTATGATGTTGGGGGGGGGGGGGGGGGGTGATGGATTTCGTGCCCTGATTTTGGAAAGTGATTTTTTTTACATTTCTTGTTTTCTTCTCACAGTGAAGAATGGGTTTCGCTGAAGACAATTTTGAGAAATACCTGCGTAAAAACATGAAGTCACTTGAAGTGTTGACTCTGACAGAGATTTTACCGTTTTTGCCATGTCTCACCACTGCCATCCAGGTAACGTGTGCTGTCTAACATGTTCTCCAGCTGTAATGACAGACCCTTCAGGTAGTGACGTGGGACATTGGTGGGCTTGGTGATGAGGAGTCCCCCCGATCTCTGCTGGCCTTGGACTTTTCTTACTTCTGGCTTTGGGCAGATTATGTCAGAACTAACGGTTGTCTTTGGTACCCAACAAACCCTACTGTATGTAAGCCAGCTCATCATTTACTTGTATATGAGTTTCTAAGTATGTTTCGTTATGAGTGTACATAACAGTGTACAGAATACTTATTGGGTTAGATTGGATAAATTGTAGAGATGACATACTGTTGGCAGTCGGCATTAAGCCAAATACAGCCGTGGAGTATACATTACTTTTAATTGGACTCACCAAACATTGTTTATTTTGAGAATAAAAAATGATCTATTTGTTGTATTAGCAAATTTGCCAGCAAATGCATAAATTATGAGAAAAATATATTATAAGCCCCCCACTGTGCATTTCTCTGTTGTCGCTGGCTTACAACATCACTTGTGACTTATCAATCAGGTCACCACAGAACTTGCCAATTAACAAGCTTGAAATCGGATAAATGCCAGTCTCTCCCAATATTCTCTTTTTTTTAGCTATATATTGTGCGTATATTAGTAGGAATTCTGCAATCGTATCATATTCAGTAAGGCACCTAAATTAGTCTGGAAAGTTTGCGTTCAAATGCTCTGTTAGTTAATAAAGATAAATGGATTTTGTCAATTTATTTATTTTTATGTTATTTTTATTTTAAATTTAGGAACAGTTAAGGCAAGAGATACTCCTGAATGGCAACCAAAACACCCTGTGGAATTTTATTAATCAACTAAGAAAAAAAGAGAATTGGGTAGAGCAGTTACTGGATGCTCTCACTCGATGCGAACACTATGTCCTCGCAGAACAATACCGAAATGTATATCATGGATTTCTTCTTCCGAGAGGTGAGTCAAACTTCTACTCTCACTGTGACATTATGATGTAACAGTCAGGGGTGTATCCTGCCTGCAATGGACTGGCCGCACACCTAGACGAAATAGAGCCAAAAAGGTAACAATTTCACATCATCTTGACTTTAAAGTTGTAGATAAATCGTATCTGATGCAGTGCTACGTTTCTCTGCATTTTAAAGTGCTCTCCAACCCAGTCCTCAAGGCTCACCCAACAGTCCAGGATTTAGGGATTACCCAGTTGTGTCTAATGTGCTTTAAAAAAAATGGCAGTAAAATGACTAGTAGCAAGGACCCATCATTTTGACAAGGCTCATTTAGAGAATCAACTGAGAATGGAGAAAACTATAGCTGGGGGGTCCAAAAATCTAATAAAAACCTCTCTATGTATTTACCTCTACCACTTCTGCTCTCAGTAAAGTAATACTTCCTGATATTACTTTTAAATCTTTGTCCCTCTAATTTAAGACTATGTGCTCTAGTTGTGGTAGTTTTTTCTTCTTTTAAATATACTCTCTTCCTTTACTGTGTTGATTCCCTTTATGTATTTAAAAGGTTTTTATCCTATCCCCCTTGTTGTGTCTTTCTACCAAGATGTAAGATCCTTTAACCTTTCCTGGTAAGTTGTATCCTTCAACCCATGAACCAGTTTAGTAGCCCTTCTCTGAACTCTCTCCAAAGTATCAATATCTTTCTGGAGATACGGGTCTCACCAGTGCTCTGTACAATGGCATGAGCACTTCCCTCTTCCTACTGCTAATACCTCTCCCTATGCAACCAAGCATTCTGCTAATACCTCTCCCTATACAACCAAGATTTCTGCTAATACCTCTCCCTATACAACCAAGCATTCTGCTAATACCTCTCCCTATACAACCAAGCATTCTGCTAATACCTCTCCTTATGCAACCAAGCATTCTGCTAATACCTCTCCCTATACAGCCAAGCATTCTGCTAATACCTCTCCCTATGCAACCAAGCATTCTGCTAATACCTCTCCCTATGCAACCAAGCATTGTGCTAATACATCTCCCTATATAACCAAGAATTCTGCTAATACCTCTCCCTATACAACCAAGCATTCTGCTAATACCTCTCCCTATACAACCAAGAATTCTGCTAATACCTCTCCCTATACAACCAAGCATTCTGCTAATACCTCTCCCTATACAACCAAGCATTCTGCTAATACCTCTCCCTATGCCACCAAGCATTCTGCTTATACCTCTCCCTATGCCACCAAGCATTCTGCTAATACCTCTCCCTATACAACCAAGCTTTCTGCTAATACCTATCCCTATACAACCAAGCATTCTGCTAATACCTCTCCCTATGCAACAAAGCATTCTGCTAATACCTCTCCCTATGCCACCAAGCATTCTGCGTATAGCTCTCCCTATGCAACCAAGCATTCTGCTAATACCTCTCCCTATACAACCAAGCATTCTGCTAATACCTATCCCTATACAACCAAGCATTCTGCTAATACCTCTCCCTATGCAACCAAGCATTCTGCTAATACCTCTCCCTATACAACCAAGCATTCTGCTTATAGCTCTCCCTATACAACCAAGCATTCTGCTAATACCTCTCCCTATACAACCAAGCATTCTGCTAATACCTCTCCCTATGCCACCAAGCATTCTGCTAATACCTCTCCCTGTACAACCAAGCATTCTGCTAATACCTCTCCCTATGCAACCAAGCATTCTGCTAATACCTCTCCCTATGCAACCAAGCATTCTGCTAGCATTCCCTGCTGCTCTGTTACATTGCCTACCTACCTTCAAGTCCTGTGAAATTATTACTCCTAAATCCCTTTCCTCAGATGTTGAGGTGAATGTCTGTTCTATTTAAAAAAAAAAAAAACGAAAACATAAACAAACAATGATAACTTCCAGTTCCTTGCTACTAGTAATTTTACTGTCATTTTTTTAAACACCAGCTGGGTAATCCCTAAATCCTGGACTGTTGGTGTGCCTCGAGGACTGTGTTGGAGAACCCTGAGTTACAAGAAAGGGCTATACAAACTATAAAGTAATAATAGCTGGTTATTGATCCCCTTCCTAATGCTTCCTGGCCTATAGTTGCCTGATTCTCACTACTACCTTTCCTGTGAAGGTGCACAACAGCCGCTGTTTTCCAATCTTCTGGGACTACTCCTGTTAACAGTGATTGGGAAGCTCTATAATGTGTTTTAACCTCTTTCTGTTTTTGTCTCATTTTTGACAGTTCTGTGGAGTACCACGCTGCTTTCTTCAGCTTTTTTTGCTCTTACTGACACAATTAACACAATTTTCTGTTGCCTTCAGTAATGCATTTTTTAAATAATCCCATTTCTCCTGGGCTACAATTTAACCACGCCAGTCTATAACACACTTACTAATTTTTGAGGCCAATATTTCTTAAATATGGACATTTCATTTTTTTTGCGGTGTAAGCTCTATTTAACCACACAGACAGGTGACCACCAGATCCCAATGCTCTCTCCATTTCTGAATACTAATTCTAACATTGCTTCCTTACTAGCTGACCCCTTGGCTTGTTTTAGGAACGCCCCTAGCAGGGAGTTTAGAATACCTGTACTCCTGCTACAACCAGTTATTTTTGGTTTTCCTTTTCACATCCGGAAGATTAAAGTCACCCATGATGATAACTTCCCCCTCCAATGACGTTTTAGCTATTTCCACAACCTATAGATTACCTAACTCACCAACTTGTCAGGGGAGTCTGCAGATCACACCTATGCTGGGTTACTGTATGATTACCAAATTGCAAAATGTGTCAACATTTCACTGTTAGATGTCTGTCAGGAAAAACCTCACAAGAGACACCAAAGTTCTGAATTCATTTTTACTTTGTTGATTTTGAGCCAACTAATTATTATTTTTTTTTCCTTAAAGCACCCAAACATGAGGTCATAGAATACCAGCACTTTCTTTCTTTCTTTGATAAGCAGTAAAGAATTCGGCCAAGCGAGAATGTGCTGCCAGGTCCATTATAATATCTATGTCTCTTTTTCAGACCGCAAACAACTACCAACACTTCCTCCACAACCAAGCACTCAACCACCGTCTTTGTATCCCACAAATGACAGTCTGCAGCAGCTCCAACCTGGCCAGCAATTTCCAAGAAATACACAACCTCAACAGGTTGCCACCTCCAGTCTTCTGCCACCACCATCATATGCACAGGTTGTAGAGTTTTCTACAACACGTGGAATTCGTCCCTCGCAGCCTAACCCACCCTTATTACAGCAAGAACATCAACACGATCGGCTTCACCCCAATGCCGACGTGGAGTCTAATGTTCTTCCCTCACCACCCATCCATCCTGGAAACCAAAGAGCACAAAGCCCAATAACTGATGAAACTAAGCTTCCAGTTCCCGAAACCTCAAGTAATCCTTCGAGCACGGTACGTTCTTTGAAACCAATCAAAGGCCAACTTATCAAACGTTATTTGCTTTGGCAATGGCTTGTAAGGATGACTATGTCCAGACACGGAAGTTGTATGGAGTATATTGAGAATCACAACAAAACTTTATTATGGGGGGGGATGGCCAATTTAAGAAACCACTTATCTCTCTAGCAGTAGAAAATATATTCTTTGAAGGGTCAGAACCCTAATGAACTCAAGACTCTAAAATATGCATATGAATAAAGCCTATAGATTATACTGTATTAATGATACTTCTCAGATCAGGTTATTGATCTTCTTTTTTTTTTTTTTTTTTTTTTATGAAGGTGGCAGAGAATCTTCCTGACAAGTCACTGAACAGCACTCAAGCATCACTTGTCTCATTCGACCACAATAGGGCTAGTACCGATCTACCACCAATAGGTGGCCGCATACCAACCACTATCCAAGCAGCATCCATCATTATAAATGATCCTACTCACATGTCAACCACATACCCACCGCCACCCACCATGGTCATTCAATCTGATAACAAACCAGATGCCAGAAGCCAACCAGCACCCACTCAGATCACTCACCCCAAACAAACGCTATTTGGGAGCCAACCATCACCTGTCCACATCAAAGCCAATGACCCTATACCACCAATATTTGAACCATCAGCCACTTATATCAATCACACTCATCACATGCTAGCCAGGAACCAACCATCACCTGACCAGATAACTCAGCCTGACCACACGCTAGACAGGACCCAACCATCACCTGCCCCGATAACTCAGCCTGACCACACAGTAGCCAGGAGCCAACCATCACCTGCCCCGATCACTCAGCCTGATCACACGCTAGCCAGGAGCCAACCATCACCTGCCTTGATCACTCAGCCTGATCACACACTAGCCAGGACCCAACCATCACCTGCCCCGATCACTCAGCCTGATCACACACTAGCCAGGACCCAACCATCACCTTCCCCGATCACTCAGCCTGATCACACACTAGCCAGGAGCCAACCATCACCTGCCCCGATCACTCAGCCTGATCACACGCTAGCCAGGAGCCAACCATCACCTGCCCCGATCACTCAGCCTGATCACACGCTAGCCAGGAGCCGACCATCACCTGCCCCGATCACTCAGCCTGATCACACACTAGCAACAACCCAACCATCACCTGCCCCGATCACTCAGCCTGATCACACACTAGCAAAAACCCAACCATCACCTGCCCCGATCACTCAGCTAGACTACATACCAACCAGATGCCAACCATCAACCTCCCAGATCAATCAACCTGAACACATAACGGCCAGCACTACACGAGGAAATGATGATCCGATGGTAAGCTATCATAGAATGAAGACTTTTCTGTTATTCTCGGTTACTGTACCCAGGGACAACTAACAGGTCATTCTCTAAGAACACCTTTCGCTTCTCTTTGTTGGTTCAAAGTCCTGCTCTTCTCCTCTGACTAATTCATTCAAGAGCCGTACTTTTTACACACACTATTCCTTTTAATGCATATTTTAGGCAATATAAGAATATAAATGTCATAGCTCGTAGTTCAGTAGAACTGAGAGATGAAAAGCACAGTAATGCAATGGAAGACTGTCTTTTTATTGCAAAAAAAAACAGGCAGAAGTCTCTATTCTGCCTGGTCAATACTCTGAAAATAACAATAGGCCGGATACCCTCCCAGAGACAACTTGATAAACCGCGAGTGTGGCATGAAAAACATGGCATGGTTACAGACCGCTAGTACATTGATGAATAGACTGAAACTCAGTGGAAATTTGTATTATCAAGTTGTTTCGGGCAGTGTAGCTTGCCTTTGTTCCTCGAGAATTGAGAAAATGTTTTTTACGTATAAACATTATATTGAGGTTTATTTGTAATCATTAATTTAGCTTTCATCTGCTGTATAAATTCAGCCATCGATCAGTTGGGTAAATTAAGAAAAATGTGGCAATTGCGGAGATCTGTCCCTTCCTTTGGGATAGCTCTTCCCAGCAGCACTCTCTTGCACTAGTCCCTGGTGCAGTCGAAGTTGAAGAGATGTGGGTACAGATCTCCACTCCATTTGTTGGGTCACCTGAATTAGTCTTGGGCATGAACAGGGAGCTAAGCGCGAGGGGTCAATCTGTTGAGAGTGTTTGGCTGACTGAGTTTCATGAGAAAGGTAGTCGACAACAGCTGGAGTCCTAAAGTATAGCCAGGATAGGATGGGGTCTATTGGCTAAACATGTGGTTTTAGGGGGTCACTAATGAATCCCATGTAGTGTATACCAAAGATAATCAAAAATAAAAGATCTAAAATATAACATCTAAAAAATATAGATATTGTTATATTATATGTTTTATTTTAGTGTTTTTTCTTTTGAATTATCCTTGGTATACACTAAATGGGATTTATTAGATGGTCCATCTGAGTGGTGTGATTTTATATAAAATAAAATCTGATTTATAAAATATATATATATATATATATATATATATATATATATATATATATATATATATATATATAGTTAATACCAAAAGACAAGACACGAGAAGAAGTAATACTAATACTCTCCTTTACAATATCCGCAAGGACTTCCTCAGATCCCAAAACCATACTGGTATACAAAACAGGATATCGTTGGCCGAAAATGAATTCAGAATCTTGCACTGGGGGTCTCCATGGACACATAGGTAGACATATAAGAAAGCATAAAAGTTTACCCCCTCTTTTATGTTTTCCTATATGTCTACCCATGTCTCCATGGAGACCCCCAGTGCAAGATTCTGAATTAATTTTCGGCCAACGATATCCTGTTTTGTATACCAGTAAATATATATATATTTTTTTTTATATTGTACATTTTAGATCATTTATTTTTGATTATCTTTGGTATATACTATATAAGTTCCATTAGTAGCCCATACGGTGGTCTATATGAGCAAGGTGATCTATTTATCTTTATGATTTTTGTATTTCTTTGGATGCACCCATGTGAGAAATATTTGTATATCCATATATTTTTATACCTTTGTATGTGTATATATATATATGTATATGTGTATAAATATATATATATATATGTCCATATATCTTACAATTTTCCTATATATATATATCTACACATATGCATAAACGCTGGAATCGTCTGGCTTTTTGTTAGTAGGCGTTTTAAAGTTTCTATTGTTTCTTTTTATATTATTAGACGAGGATTTCTCGTTTTGCCTCTTTTCTTTTGAAATAATTCTCTGACTTATCCAATTCCACTATTTGATCCTGATTCTAAAGAGCCATTGGAAGATCCACAGAAATGTTCTAGTCAAGGTGGAAACCTAACAAAGTGTCCTTTTTGTTCGCTGTGTTTTATTTGCAATATATACTGCACATCCTTTTCTGGATGGAGTACGATAACTAGTCAGCTGCCTAGAATTTATGAGTTTCTGATAATTATCTTAACTAGGACTATGTTTCTCCCAAGGTCCTCCCTGTACGTAATCCTGCAAATTCATCCGTGCGACCCTCGCAGGGGAATGACTTGGAAGACGAATTATTTTTCAGCAAGCCTGGAATACTGCGCTCAACATGCGATAACATACGCATTGACGACGGTATGACATACAGCAATGAAGGTGCACTCAGCAGGCCCTTGGAAATAAGCGTGAGTGTAACCAGCAGTGATAATAGAGGGTCTCAATCCTCAAATTCACAACCTAATGCAAGATTAGACATAATCAGGAATGATGCACTGGCCAATACCAATGGGAGAAGTGAATCCCAGCCAATGAACAGACCGATCAAAGACAATCCAAGTAATGCGACTGGGCCATCTCATGTCAGCACGTTGGCTTCTTCCAGGAGCCCAGAAGAAAATGACTTTTTATTTAGTAATTCACCAGGGGAAAAGAGAAAGCCTGGCTCAAGAGAACCGTCCTCACGCGAGCCTTTAGACGTCCCATCACAACCTCCTCAAGAAAACAGTTTTGACGACAACGAAACGAGAAGATTTACTCTGCACGTCAGCGAAGAAGCCAACTTGGATCTGACAGAGGGAAATGACAGGGTACTGGGGACCAACCGATTTAATGGCCAACAAATCAATAAGGGTGTGAAGGAGGAAGATGAGCAAAATAGCTGCATTACAAATACAAGTTATAACAACAACCTTTTACATGTTACCATTCTCGCAGCTCTCATTTCCATCCCATTGATCATGTTATGGAAAAGAAGAAATTAATTGTTTTTGTTTTTTTAATCAAATAATGACAATAACCACATATATTTTGCCTGCACTAAAAACTATCAGAATCCTACAAATCTACTTTAATAAAAAAAAATATCTGTGGTAAACCCATGAAAGAGCCCCTGTATCCTGGAATACTGAAATAAAGTCCAAGGTGTATTTTTCTTCCCTATTCGTGGTCTGATCCTTTATCCTCCACTACTTTCTGCTTTAAAAGACAACTGACTGGGAACATTAAAAGTTTAATTGAAAGATCACATAAAATGCAGGGATTTTAAATAGAAATGCTTTAATGCAATAATACAAATAAAGAATCTTATTGAGTCCTCTCTGCTTATATAGAACTATCAGGGAGCAGACATCTTGGGTCAGATCCTCACTTGGAGTATTGTACACAGTACTGGTGAGACCTCACTTGGAGTATTGTACAGAGCACTGTGAGACCTCACTTGGAGTATTGTACAGAGCACTGTGAGACCTCACTTGGAGTATTGTACAGATGGTGAGACCTCACTTGGAGTATTGTACAGAGCACTGGTGAGACCTCACTTAGAGTATTGTACAGAGCACTGGTGAGACCTCACTTGGAGTATTGTACAGAGCACTGGTGAGACCTCACTTGGAGTATTGTACAGAGCACTGGTGAGACCTCACTTGGAGTATTGTACAGAGCACTGGTGAGACCTCACTTGGAGTATTGTACGCAGTACTGGAGACCGTATCTCCAGAAGGATATTGATATTTTGGAGAGAGTTCAGAGAAGGGCTACTAAACTGGTTCATGGGTTGAAGGATAAATCTTACCAGGAAAGGTTAAAGCATCTTAACATGTATAGCTTGGAGGAAAGACGTAACAGGGGGATATGATAGAAACATTTAAATACATAAAGAGAATCAACACAGTAAAGAACGAGAGTATATTTAAAATAAGAAAAACTACCACAACTAGAGCACTTAGTCTACAATTAGAGGGGCAACGATTTAAAAGTAATTTCAGGAAGTATTACTTTACTGAGAGGGTAGTGGATGTATGGAATAGCCTTCCAGTGGAAGTGGTAGAGGTAAACACAGTGAAGGAGTTTAAGCATGCATGGGATAGGCACAAGGCTCTCTGCACAACAGAGAATAGCAGCATGTACTGATAATACATTGGAAGTATGGATTAGGAACAAAACAGAGAATGGTGGTTTAAACTGGCACAAATGAGGAAACCATTTTTCATTTTCAACACAGTAAAGGCTAGATGGACCGAATGGTTCTTATCTGCCGACACATTCTTTGTTTCTAGCTATAAAATAGGGAAATGGGGACTAATAAAAGTATTTAGAAAATTGGGCAGACTAGATGGGCCGAATGGTTCTTATCTGCCGGTGACACATTCTATGTTTCTAGATCTTCTTTTATCTGACTCAAGATTCTAAACATGTCTACCCCTTGATAGAGCTACATAAGCAGAGAGGGCTCAGTATGGTACTTTTTAAATATTCTTTTGTGAAAGCATTAATATGAGGTAATCTTTCAATTAAACAGAACTTATTTTTTGCATAAAGTTGTCCTTTAAGGTTTTTCAATAGAAGCCAAAGTTACTTTTGCTCTGGCTCTACTTCAGGGGCATTTAGGAGGTCCTGATATGTCAGTGAGAGACCACCTTTCTTAGATTAAGTTAGCAGATGGGAGAAAGCCTTTATCGACTGATTGTAAACCTTAGGAACATATAAAGGTCTACTCAATAAAAAGAGAAATGCAGGAAATTGAAACAGTAATTTCAAACTTAAGGACAAAGTAGCCGAGTTGGAAAAATTCTCCAATCCAGCTGAATGGGAGAATATTTATTGAGTTCAGTGATGTGAGTGACTGGATCACCTTATGAAGACTAGGTTCACAAATTGGAATTTGATCACCATAGTTCAGATGACAGTTGTGGCACGTCATGCGGCCTCCGCAAGGCCTACCCAACAGTCCTGGATTTAGGCATTATCCAGTTGTGTCTAAACCTTAAATCCCTAAATCCTGGACTGGGTCTTGAAGACTGGGTTGGGAACCCAGGTTACACCAGCCTGGTGAGGTTTATATGTTACATTTACACAGCCTGGTGAGGTTTATATGTTACATTTACACAGCCTGGTGAGGTTTATATGTTACATTTACACAGCCTGGTGAGGTTTATATGTTACATTTACACCAGCCTGGTGAGGTTTATATGTTACATTTACACAGCCTGGTGAGGTTTATATGTTACATTTACACCAGCCTGGTGAGGTTTATATGTTACATTTACACAGCCTGGTGAGGTTTATATGTTACATTTACACCAGCCTGGTGAGGTTTATATGTTACATTTACAGAGCCTGGTGAGGTTTATATGTCTCATTGACAGAGCCTGGTGAGGTTTATATGTTACATTTACACAGCCTGGTGAGGTTTATATGTTTCATTTACACAGCCTGGTGAGGTTTATATGTTTCAATTACACCAGCCTGGTGAGGTTTATATGTTTCATTTACACAGCCTGGTGAGGTTTATATGTTTCATTTACACCAGCCTGGTGAGGTTTATATGTTTCATTTACACCAGCCTGGTGAGGTTTATATGTTTCATTTACACCAGCCTGGTGAGGTTTATATGTTACATTTACACAGCCTGGTGAGGTTTATATGTTACATTTACACAGCCTGGTGAGGTTTATATGTTTTATTTACACAGCCTGGTGAGGTTTATATGTTTCATTTACAGAGCCTGGTGAGGTTTATATGTTTTATTTACACAGCCTGGTGAGGTTTATATGTTACATTTACACAGCCTGGTGAGGTTTATATGTTACATTTACACAGCCTGGTGAGGTTTATATGTTACATTTACAGAGCCTGGTGAGGTTTATATGTTACATTTACACCAGCCTGGTGAGGTTTATATGTTTCATTTACACCAGCCTGGTGAGGTTTATATGTTACATTTACACCAGCCTGGTGAGGTTTATATGTTACATTTACACCAGCCTGGTGAGGTTTATATGTTTTATTTACAAAGCCTGGTGAGGTTTATATGTTTTATTTACACCAGCCTGGTGAGGTTTATATGTTACATTTACACAGCCTGGTGAGGTTTATATGTTTCATTTACACCAGCCTGGTGAGGTTTATATGTTTTATTTACACAGCCTGGTGAGGTTTATATGTTTTATTTACACCAGCCTGGTGAGGTTTATATGTTACATTTACACCAGCCTGGTGAGGTTTATATGTTACATTTACAAAGCCTGGTGAGGTTTATATGTTTTATTTACACCAGCCTGGTGAGGTTTATATGTTACATTTACACAGCCTGGTGAGGTTTAAATGTTTTATTTACACCAGCCTGGTGAGGTTTATATGTTACATTTACACAGCCTGGTGAGGTTTATATGTTACATTTACACAGCCTGGTGAGGTTTAAATGTTTTATTTACACAGCCTGGTGAGGTTTATATGTTTCATTTACACCAGCCTGGTGAGGTTTAAATGTTTTATTTACACAGCCTGGTGAGGTTTATATGTTACATTTACACAGCCTGGTGAGGTTTATATGTTTCATTTACACAGCCTGGTGAGGTTTATATGTTACATTTACACAGCCTGGTGAGGTTTAAATGTTTTATTTACACAGCCTGGTGAGGTTTAAATGTTTTATTTACACCAGCCTGGTGAGGTTTATATGTTACATTTACACAGCCTGGTGAGGTTTATATGTTTCATTTACACAGCCTGGTGAGGTTTATATGTTACATTTACACAGCCTGGTGAGGTTTATATGTTACATTTACACCAGCCTGGTGTGGTTTATATGTTTCATTTACACAGCCTGGTGAGGTTTATATGTTTTATTTACACAGCCTGGTGAGGTTTATATTTTACATTTACACAGCCTGGTGAGGTTTATATGTTACATTTACACCAGCCTGGTGAGGTTTATATGTTACATTTACACAGCCTGGTGAGGTTTATATGTTACATTTACACAGCCTGGTGAGGTTTATATGTTACATTTACACAGCCTGGTGAGGTTTATATGTTACATTTACACAGCCTGGTGAGGTTTATATGTTACATTTACACAGCCTGGTGAGGTTTATATGTTACATTTACACAGCCTGGTGAGGTTTATATGTTACATTTACACAGCCTGGTGAGGTTTATATGTTTCATTTACACAGCTTGGTGAGGTTTATATGTTACATTTACACCAGCCTGGTGAGGTTTATATGTTACATTTACACAGCCTGGTGAGGTTTATATGTTACATTTACACCAGCCTGGTGAGGTTTATATGTTTCATTTACAGAGCCTGGTGAGGTTTATATGTTTTATTTACAGAGCCTGGTGAGGTTTATATGTTTCATTTACAGAGCCTGGTGAGGTTTATATGTTTCATTTACACAGCCTGGTGAGGTTTATATGTTTCATTTACACCAGCCTGGTGAGGTTTATATGTTTTATTTACAGAGCCTTGTGAGGTTTAAATGTTTTATTTACACAGCCTGGTGAGGTTTATAAGTTTCATTTACACCAGCCTGGTGAGGTTTAAATATTTCATTTACACCAGCCTGGTGAGGTTTAAATGTTTCATTTACAGAGCCTGGTGAGGTTTATATGTTTCATTTACACCAGCCTGGTGAGGTTTATGTTTCATTTACACCAGCCTGGTGAGGTTTATATGTTTTATTTACACAGCCTGGTGAGGTTTATGTTTCATTTACACAGCCTGGTGTGGTTTATATGTTACATTTACACAGCCTGGTGAGGTTTATATGTTACATTTACACAGCCTGGTGAGGTTTATATGTTTCATTTACACAGCCTGGTGAGGTTTATATGTTACATTTACACAGCCTGGTGAGGTTTATATGTTACATTTACACCAGCCTGGTGAGGTTTATATGTTTCATTTACACAGCCTGGTGAGGTTTATATGTTTCATTTACACAGCCTGGTGAGGTTTATATGTTACATTTACACAGCCTGGTGAGGTTTATATGTTTTATTTACACAGCCTGGTGAGGTTTATATGTTACATTTACACCAGCCTGGTTTGGTTTATATGTTTCATTTACAGAGCCTGGTGAGGTTTATATGTTACATTTACACCAGCCTGGTGTGGTTTATATGTTTCATTTACACAGCCTGGTGAGGTTTATATGTTTTATTTACACAGCCTGGTGAGGTTTATATGTTACATTTACACAGCCTGGTGAGGTTTATATGTTACATTTACACAGCCTGGTGAGGTTTATATGTTACATTTACACAGCCTGGTGAGGTTTATATGTTACATTTACACAGCCTGGTGAGGTTTATATGTTTCATTTACACAGCCTGGTGAGGTTTATATGTTACATTTACACAGCCTGGTGAGGTTTATATGTTACATTTACACCAGCCTGGTGTGGTTTATATGTTTCATTTACACAGCCTGGTGAGGTTTATATGTTTTATTTGCACAGCCTGGTGAGGTTTATATGTTACATTTACACAGCCTGGTGAGGTTTATATGTTACATTTACACCAGCCTGGTGAGGTTTATATGTTACATTTACACAGCCTGGTGAGGTTTATATGTTACATTTACACAGCCTGGTGAGGTTTATATGTTACATTTACACCAGCCTGGTGAGGTTTATATGTTACATTTACACAGCCTGGTGAGGTTTATATGTTACATTTACACCAGCCTGGTGAGGTTTATATGTTACATTTACAGAGCCTGGTGAGGTTTATATGTCTCATTGACAGAGCCTGGTGAGGTTTATATGTTTCATTTACAGAGCCTGGTGAGGTTTATATGTTTTATTTACACAGCCTGGTGAGGTTTATATGTTTCATTTACACCAGCCTGGTGAGGTTTATATGTTTTATTTACAGAGCCTGGTGAGGTTTAAATGTTTTATTTACACAGCCTGGTGAGGTTTATATGTTTCATTTATACCAGCCTGGTGAGGTTTAAATATTTCATTTACACCAGCCTGGTGAGGTTTAAATGTTTCATTTACAGAGCCTGGTGAGGTTTATATGTTTCATTTACACCAGCCTGGTGAGGTTTATGTTTCATTTACACCAGCCTGGTGAGGTTTATATGTTTTATTTACACAGCCTGGTGAGGTTTATGTTTCATTTACACAGCCTGGTGTGGTTTATATGTTACATTTACACAGCCTGGTGAGGTTTATATGTTACATTTACACAGCCTGGTGAGGTTTATATGTTTCATTTACACAGCCTGGTGAGGTTTATATGTTACATTTACACAGCCTGGTGAGGTTTATATGTTACATTTACACAGCCTGGTGAGGTTTATATGTTTCATTTACACAGCCTGGTGAGGTTTATATGTTACATTTACACAGCCTGGTGAGGTTTATATGTTACATTTACACCAGCCTGGTGAGGTCTATATGTTTCATTTACACAGCCTGGTGAGGTTTATATGTTACATTTACACAGCCTGGTGAGGTTTATATGTTTTATTTACACAGCCTGGTGAGGTTTATATGTTACATTTACACCAGCCTGGTTTGGTTTATATGTTTCATTTACAGAGCCTGGTGAGGTTTATATGTTACATTTACACAGCCTGGTGAGGTTTATATGTTACATTTACACAGCCTGGTGAGGTTTATATGTTACATTTACACAGCCTGGTGAGGTTTATATGTTACATTTACACAGCCTGGTTTGGTTTATATGTTTCATTGACACCAGCCTGGTGAGGTTTATATGTTTTATTTACAGAGCCTGGTGAGGTTTATATGTTACATTTACACCAGCCTGGTGAGGTTTATATGTTACATTTACACCAGCCTGGTGAGGTTTATATGTTACATTTACACAGCCTGGTGAGGTTTATATGTTACATTTACACCAGCCTGGTGAGGTTTATATTTTTTATTTACAGAGCCTGGTGAGGTTTATATGTTACATTTACACAGCCTGGTGAGGTTTATATGTTACATTTACACCAGCCTGGTGAGGTTTATATGTTTTTTTTACAGAGCCTGGTGAGGTTTATATGTTTTATTTACAGAGCCTGGTGAGGTTTATATGTTTCATTGACACCAGCCTGGTTTGGTTTATATGTTACATTTACACAGCCTGGTGAGGTTTATATGTTACATTTACACCAGCCTGGTGAGGTTTATATGTTACATTTACACCAGCCTGGTGAGGTTTATATGTTACATTTACACAGCCTGGTTTGGTTTATATGTTACATTTACAGAGCCTGGTGAGGTTTATATGTTACATTTACACAGCCTGGTGAGGTTTATATGTTTCATTTACACCAGCCTGGTGTGGTTTATATGTTACATTTACAGAGCCTGGTGAGGTTTATATGTTACATTTACACCAGCCTGGTGAGGTTTATATGTTACATTTACACCAGCCTGGTGAGGTTTATATGTTACATTTACACCAGCCTGGTGAGGTTTATATGTTACATTTACACCAGCCTGGTGAGGTTTATATGTTACATTTACACCAGCCTGGTGAGGTGTATATGTTACATTTACACCAGCCTGGTGAGGTGTATATGTTACATTTACACAGCCTGGTGAGGTTTATATGTTACATTTACACAGCCTGGTGAGGTTTATATGTTACATTTACACAGCCTGGTGAGGTTTATATGTTACATTTACACAGCCTGGTGAGGTTTATATGTTACATTTACACAGCCTGGTGAGGTTTATATGTTACATTTACACCAGCCTGGTGAGGTTTATATGTTACATTTACACCAGCCTGGTGAGGTTTATATGTTACATTTACACCAGCCTGGTGAGGTTTATATGTTTTATTTACACCAGCCTGGTGAGGTGTATATGTTACATTTACACCAGCCTGGTGAGGTGTATATGTTACATTTACACCAGCCTGGTGAGGTTTATATGTTACATTTACACAGCCTGGTGAGGTTTATATGTTTTATTTACAGAGCCTGGTGAGGTTTATATGTTTTATTTACAGAGCCTGGTGAGGTTTATATGTTACATTTACACCAGCCTGGTGAGGTTTATATGTTACATTTACACCAGCCTGGTGAGGTGTATATGTTACATTTACACAGCCTGGTGAGGTTTATATGTTTTATTTACAGAGCCTGGTGAGGTTTATATGTTTCATTTACACCAGCCTGGTGAGGTTTATATGTTTTATTTACAGAGCCTGGTGAGGTTTATATGTTTTATTTACACAGCCTGGTGAGGTTTATATGTTACATTTACACTGCCTGGTGAGGTTTATATGTTTCATTTACACAGCCTGGTGAGGTTTATATGTTACATTTACACAGCCTGGTGAGGTTTATATGTTACATTTACACAGCCTGGTGAGGTTTATATGTTTCATTTACACAGCCTGGTGAGGTTTATATGTTTCATTTACACCAGCCTGGTGAGGTTTATATGTTTCATTTACACAGCCTGGTGAGGTTTATTTGTTACATTTACACCAGCCTGGTGAGGTTTATATGTTACATTTACACCAGCCTGGTGAGGTTTATATGTTTTATTTACAGAGCCTGGTGAGGTTTATATGTTCCATTTACACAGCCTGGTTTGGTTTATATGTTTCATTGACACCAGCCTGGTGAGGTTTATGTTTCATTTACACAGCCTGGTGAGGTTTATATGTTTTATTTACAGAGCCTGGTGAGGTTTATATGTTACATTTACAGAGCCTGGTGAGGTTTATATGTTACATTTACACAGCCTGGTGAGGTTTATATGTTACATTTACACCAGCCTGGTGAGGTTTATATGTTACATTTACACAGCCTGGTGAGGTTTATATGTTTCATTTACACCAGCCTGGTGAGGTTTATATGTTACATTTACACCAGCCTGGTTTGGTTTATATGTTACATTTACACCAGCCTGGTGAGGTTTATATGTTACATTTACACCAGCCTGGTGAGGTTTATATGTTACATTTACAGAGCCTGGTGAGGTTTATATGTTACATTTACAGAGCCTGGTGAGGTTTATATGTTACATTTACACAGCCTGGTGAGGTTTATATGTTACATTTACAGAGCCTGGTGAGGTTTATATGTTACATTTACAGAGCCTGGTGAGGTTTATATGTTACATTTACACCAGCCTGGTGAGGTTTATATGTTTCATTTACACCAGCCTGGTGAGGTTTATATGTTTCATTTACACCAGCCTGGTGAGGTTTATATGTTTTATTTACAGAGCCTGGTGAGGTTTAAATGTTTTATTTACACAGCCTGGTGAGGTTTATATGTTTCATTTACACCAGCCTGGTGAGGTTTAAATATTTCATTTACACCAGCCTGGTGAGGTTTAAATGTTTCATTTACAGAGCCTGGTGAGGTTTATATGTTTCATTTACACCAGCCTGGTGAGGTTTATGTTTCATTTACACCAGCCTGGTGAGGTTTATATGTTTTATTTACACAGCCTGGTGAGGTTTATGTTTCATTTACACAGCCTGGTGTGGTTTATATGTTACATTTACACAGCCTGGTGAGGTTTATATGTTACATTTACACAGCCTGGTGAGGTTTATATGTTTCATTTACACAGCCTGGTGAGGTTTATATGTTACATTTACACAGCCTGGTGAGGTTTATATGTTACATTTACACCAGCCTGGTGAGGTTTATATGTTTCATTTACACAGCCTGGTGAGGTTTATATGTTTCATTTACACAGCCTGGTGAGGTTTATATGTTACATTTACACAGCCTGGTGAGGTTTATATGTTTTATTTACACAGCCTGGTGAGGTTTATATGTTACATTTACACCAGCCTGGTTTGGTTTATATGTTTCATTTACAGAGCCTGGTGAGGTTTATATGTTACATTTACACCAGCCTGGTGTGGTTTATATGTTTCATTTACACAGCCTGGTGAGGTTTATATGTTTCATTTACACAGCCTGGTGAGGTTTATATGTTTTATTTACACAGCCTGGTGAGGTTTATATGTTACATTTACACAGCCTGGTGAGGTTTATATGTTACATTTACACAGCCTGGTGAGGTTTATATGTTACATTTACACAGCCTGGTGAGGTTTATATGTTACATTTACACAGCCTGGTGAGGTTTATATGTTTCATTTACACAGCCTGGTGAGGTTTATATGTTACATTTACACAGCCTGGTGAGGTTTATATGTTACATTTACACCAGCCTGGTGTGGTTTATATGTTTCATTTACACAGCCTGGTGAGGTTTATATGTTTTATTTGCACAGCCTGGTGAGGTTTATATGTTACATTTACACAGCCTGGTGAGGTTTATATGTTACATTTACACCAGCCTGGTGAGGTTTATATGTTACATTTACACAGCCTGGTGAGGTTTATATGTTACATTTACACAGCCTGGTGAGGTTTATATGTTACATTTACACCAGCCTGGTGAGGTTTATATGTTACATTTACACAGCCTGGTGAGGTTTATATGTTACATTTACACCAGCCTGGTGAGGTTTATATGTTTCATTTACAGAGCCTGGTGAGGTTTATATGTTTTATTTACAGAGCCTGGTGAGGTTTATATGTTTCATTTACAGAGCCTGGTGAGGTTTATATGTTTCATTTACACAGCCTGGTGAGGTTTATATGTTTCATTTACACCAGCCTGGTGAGGTTTATATGTTTTATTTACAGAGCCTGGTGAGGTTTAAATGTTTTATTTACACAGCCTGGTGAGGTTTATATGTTTCATTTACACCAGCCTGGTGAGGTTTAAATATTTCATTTACACCAGCCTGGTGAGGTTTAAATGTTTCATTTACAGAGCCTGGTGAGGTTTATATGTTTCATTTACACCAGCCTGGTGAGGTTTATGTTTCATTTACACCAGCCTGGTGAGGTTTATATGTTTTATTTACACAGCCTGGTGAGGTTTATGTTTCATTTACACAGCCTGGTGTGGTTTATATGTTACATTTACACAGCCTGGTGAGGTTTATATGTTACATTTACACAGCCTGGTGAGGTTTATATGTTTCATTTACACAGCCTGGTGAGGTTTATATGTTACATTTACACAGCCTGGTGAGGTTTATATGTTACATTTACACAGCCTGGTGAGGTTTATATGTTTCATTTACACAGCCTGGTGAGGTTTATATGTTTCATTTACACAGCCTGGTGAGGTTTATATGTTACATTTACACAGCCTGGTGAGGTTTATATGTTTTATTTACACAGCCTGGTGAGGTTTATATGTTACATTTACACCAGCCTGGTTTGGTTTATATGTTTCATTTACAGAGCCTGGTGAGGTTTATATGTTACATTTACACCAGCCTGGTGTGGTTTATATGTTTCATTTACACAGCCTGGTGAGGTTTATATGTTTTATTTACACAGCCTGGTGAGGTTTATATGTTACATTTACACAGCCTGGTGAGGTTTATATGTTACATTTACACAGCCTGGTGAGGTTTATATGTTACATTTACACAGCCTGGTGAGGTTTATATGTTACATTTACACAGCCTGGTGAGGTTTATATGTTTCATTTACACAGCCTGGTGAGGTTTATATGTTACATTTACACAGCCTGGTGAGGTTTATATGTTACATTTACACCAGCCTGGTGTGGTTTATATGTTTCATTTACACAGCCTGGTGAGGTTTATATGTTTTATTTGCACAGCCTGGTGAGGTTTATATGTTACATTTACACAGCCTGGTGAGGTTTATATGTTACATTTACACCAGCCTGGTGAGGTTTATATGTTACATTTACACAGCCTGGTGAGGTTTATATGTTACATTTACACAGCCTGGTGAGGTTTATATGTTACATTTACACCAGCCTGGTGAGGTTTATATGTTACATTTACACAGCCTGGTGAGGTTTATATGTTACATTTACACCAGCCTGGTGAGGTTTATATGTTTCATTTACAGAGCCTGGTGAGGTTTATATGTTTTATTTACAGAGCCTGGTGAGGTTTATATGTTTCATTTACAGAGCCTGGTGAGGTTTATATGTTTCATTTACACAGCCTGGTGAGGTTTATATGTTTCATTTACACCAGCCTGGTGAGGTTTATATGTTTTATTTACAGAGCATGGTGAGGTTTAAATGTTTTATTTACACAGCCTGGTGAGGTTTAT
Source organism: Pelodytes ibericus (assembly GCA_036172795.1). Taxonomy (NCBI): domain Eukaryota; kingdom Metazoa; phylum Chordata; class Amphibia; order Anura; family Pelodytidae; genus Pelodytes; species Pelodytes ibericus. Next base: position 182,536,627 of record CM069863.1, on the reverse strand, counting down.
ATGTTTCATTTACACCAGCCTGGTGAGGTTTAAATATTTCATTTACACCAGCCTGGTGAGGTTTAAATGTTTCATTTACAGAGCCTGGTGAGGTTTATATGTTTCATTTACACCAGCCTGGTGAGGTTTATGTTTCATTTACACCAGCCTGGTGAGGTTTATATGTTTTATTTACACAGCCTGGTGAGGTTTATGTTTCATTTACACAGCCTGGTGTGGTTTATATGTTACATTTACACAGCCTGGTGAGGTTTATATGTTTATGTTTCATTTACACAGCCTGGTGAGGTTTATATGTTACATTTACACAGCCTGGTGAGGTTTATATGTTACATTTACACAGCCTGGTGAGGTTTATATGTTTCATTTACACAGCCTGGTGAGGTTTATATGTTACATTTACACAGCCTGGTGAGGTTTATATGTTACATTTACACCAGCCTGGTGAGGTCTATATGTTTCATTTACACAGCCTGGTGAGGTTTATATGTTACATTTACACAGCCTGGTGAGATTTATATGTTTTATTTACACAGCCTGGTGAGGTTTATATGTTACATTTACACCAGCCTGGTTTGGTTTATATGTTTCATTTACAGAGCCTGGTGAGGTTTATATGTTACATTTACACAGCCTGGTGAGGTTTATATGTTACATTTACACAGCCTGGTGAGGTTTATATGTTACATTTACACAGCCTGGTGAGGTTTATATGTTACATTTACACAGCCTGGTTTGGTTTATATGTTTCATTGACACCAGCCTGGTGAGGTTTATATGTTTTATTTACAGAGCCTGGTGAGGTTTATATGTTACATTTACACCAGCCTGGTGAGGTTTATATGTTACATTTACACCAGCCTGGTGAGGTTTATATGTTACATTTACACAGCCTGGTGAGGTTTATATGTTTTATTTACAGAGCCTGGTGAGGTTTATATGTTTTATTTACAGAGCCTGGTGAGGTTTATATGTTACATTTACACAGCCTGGTGAGGTTTATATGTTACATTTACACCAGCCTGGTGAGGTTTATATGTTTTTTTTACAGAGCCTGGTGAGGTTTATATGTTTTATTTACAGAGCCTGGTGAGGTTTATATGTTTCATTGACACCAGCCTGGTTTGGTTTATATGTTACATTTACACAGCCTGGTGAGGTTTATATGTTACATTTACACCAGCCTGGTGAGGTTTATATGTTTCATTTACAGAGCCTGGTGAGGTTTATATGTTACATTTACACAGCCTGGTTTGGTTTATATGTTACATTTACAGAGCCTGGTGAGGTTTATATGTTACATTTACACAGCCTGGTGAGGTTTATATGTTTCATTTACACCAGCCTGGTGTGGTTTATATGTTACATTTACAGAGCCTGGTGAGGTTTATATGTTACATTTACACCAGCCTGGTGAGGTTTATATGTTACATTTACACCAGCCTGGTGAGGTTTATATGTTACATTTACACCAGCCTGGTGAGGTTTATATGTTACATTTACACCAGCCTGGTGAGGTTTATATGTTACATTTACACCAGCCTGGTGAGGTGTATATGTTACATTTACACCAGCCTGGTGAGGTGTATATGTTACATTTACACAGCCTGGTGAGGTTTATATGTTACATTTACACAGCCTGGTGAGGTTTATATGTTACATTTACACAGCCTGGTGAGGTTTATATGTTACATTTACACAGCCTGGTGAGGTTTATATGTTACATTTACACAGCCTGGTGAGGTTTATATGTTACATTTACACCAGCCTGGTGAGGTTTATATGTTACATTTACACCAGCCTGGTGAGGTTTATATGTTACATTTACACCAGCCTGGTGAGGTTTATATGTTTTATTTACACCAGCCTGGTGAGGTGTATATGTTACATTTACACCAGCCTGGTGAGGTGTATATGTTACATTTACACCAGCCTGGTGAGGTTTATATGTTACATTTACACAGCCTGGTGAGGTTTATATGTTTTATTTACAGAGCCTGGTGAGGTTTATATGTTTTATTTACAGAGCCTGGTGAGGTTTATATGTTACATTTACAGAGCCTGGTGAGGTTTATATGTTACATTTACACCAGCCTGGTGAGGTGTATATGTTACATTTACACCAGCCTGGTGAGGTTTATATGTTTTATTTACAGAGCCTGGTGAGGTTTATATGTTTCATTTACACCAGCCTGGTGAGGTTTATATGTTTTATTTACAGAGCCTGGTGAGGTTTATATGTTTTATTTACACAGCCTGGTGAGGTTTATATGTTACATTTACACTGCCTGGTGAGGTTTATATGTTTCATTTACACAGCCTGGTGAGGTTTATATGTTACATTTACACAGCCTGGTGAGGTTAATATGTTACATTTACACAGCCTGGTGAGGTTTATATGTTTCATTTACACAGCCTGGTGAGGTTTATATGTTTCATTTACACCAGCCTGGTGAGGTTTATATGTTTCATTTACACAGCCTGGTGAGGTTTATTTGTTACATTTACACCAGCCTGGTGAGGTTTATATGTTACATTTACACCAGCCTGGTGAGGTTTATATGTTTTATTTACAGAGCCTGGTGAGGTTTATATGTTCCATTTACACAGCCTGGTTTGGTTTATATGTTTTATTTACAGAGCCTGGTGAGGTTTATATGTTACATTTACAGAGCCTGGTTTGGTTTATATGTTTCATTGACACCAGCCTGGTGAGGTTTATATGTTTCATTTACACAGCCTGGTGAGGTTTATATGTTTCATTTACACCAGCCTGGTGAGGTTTATATGTTTCATTTACACAGCCTGGTGAGGTTTATTTGTTACATTTACACCAGCCTGGTGAGGTTTATATGTTACATTTACACCAGCCTGGTGAGGTTTATATGTTTTATTTACAGAGCCTGGTGAGGTTTATATGTTTCATTTACACAGCCTGGTGAGGTTTATATGTTTTATTTACAGAGCCTGGTGAGGTTTATATGTTACATTTACAGAGCCTGGTTTGGTTTATATGTTTCATTGACACCAGCCTGGTGAGGTTTATGTTTCATTTACACAGCCTGGTGAGGTTTATATGTTTTATTTACAGAGCCTGGTGAGGTTTATATGTTACATTTACAGAGCCTGGTGAGGTTTATATGTTACATTTACACAGCCTGGTGAGGTTTATATGTTACATTTACACCAGCCTGGTGAGGTTTATATGTTACATTTACACAGCCTGGTGAGGTTTATATGTTTCATTTACACCAGCCTGGTGAGGTTTATATGTTACATTTACACCAGCCTGGTTTGGTTTATATGTTACATTTACACCAGCCTGGTGAGGTTTATATGTTACATTTACACCAGCCTGGTGAGGTTTATATGTTACATTTACAGAGCCTGGTGAGGTTTATATGTTACATTTACAGAGCCTGGTGAGGTTTATATGTTACATTTACACAGCCTGGTGAGGTTTATATGTTACATTTACAGAGCCTGGTGAGGTTTATATGTTACATTTACAGAGCCTGGTGAGGTTTATATGTTACATTTACACCAGCCTGGTGAGGTTTATATGTTTCATTTACACCAGCCTGGTGAGGTTTATATGTTACATTTACACAGCCTGGTGAGGTTTATATGTTTCATTTACACCAGCCTGGTGAGGTTTAAATGTTACATTTACAGAGCCTGGTGAGGTTTATATGTTACATTTACACCAGCCTGGTGAGGTTTATATGTTTTATTTACAGAGCCTGGTGAGGTTTATATGTTTCATTTACACCAGCCTGGTGAGGTTTATATGTTACATTTACACAGCCTGGTGAGGTTTATATGTTACATTTACACAGCCTGGTGAGGTTTATATGTTACATTTACACAGCCTGGTGAGGTTTATATGTTTTATTTACACAGCCTGGTGAGGTTTATATGTTACATTTACACAGCCTGGTGAGGTTTAGATGTTTCATTTACACCAGCCTGGTGAGGTTTATATGTTACATTTACACAGCCTGGTGAGGTTTATATGTTTCATTTACACCAGCCTGGTGAGGTTTATATGTTACATTTACACCAGCCTGGTGAGGTTTATATGTTACATTTACACAGCCTGGTGAGGTTTATATGTTTCATTTACACCAGCCTGGTGAGGTTTATATGTTACATTTACACTGCCTGGTGAGGTTTATATGTTACATTTACAGAGCCTGGTGAGGTTTATATGTTACATTTACACCAGCCTGGTGAGGTTTATATGTTACATTTACACAGCCTGGTGAGGTTTATATGTTACATTTACACAGCCTGGTGAGGTTTATATGTTTCATTTACACAGCCTGGTGAGGTTTATATGTTTCATTTACACAGCCTGGTGAGGTTTATATGTTACATTTACAGAGCCTGGTGAGGTTTATATGTTACATTTACACCAGCCTGGTGAGGTTTATATGTTTCATTTACACAGCCTGGTGAGGTTTATATGTTACATTTACACAGCCTGGTGAGGTTTATATGTTTTATTTACAGAGCCTGGTGAGGTTTATATGTTACATTTACAGAGCCTGGTGAGGTTTATATGTTACATTTACACCAGCCTGGTGAGGTTTATATGTTACATTTACAGAGCCTGGTGAGGTTTATATGTTACATTTACACCAGCCTGGTGAGGTTTATATGTTTTATTTACACAGCCTGGTGAGGTTTATATGTTTCATTTACACCAGCCTGGTGAGGTTTATATGTTTTATTTACACAGCCTGGTGAGGTTTATATGTTTTATTTACACAGCCTGGTGAGGTTTATATGTTACATTTACACCAGCCTGGTGAGGTTTATATGTTACATTTACACAGCCTGGTGAGGTTTATATGTTACATTTACACCAGCCTGGTGAGGTTTATATGTTACATTTACACCAGCCTGGTGAGGTTTATATGTTACATTTACACAGCCTGATGAGGTTTATATGTTTTATTTACACCAGCCTGGTGAGGTTTATATGTTACATTTACACAGCCTGGTGAGGTTTATATGTTTCATTTACACAGCCTGGTGAGGTTTATATGTTTCATTTACACAGCCTGGTGAGGTTTATATGTTTCATTTACACAGCCTGGTGAGGTTTATATGTTACATTTACACCAGCCTGGTGAGGTTTATATGTTACATTTACACCAGCCTGGTGAGGTTTATATGTTACATTTACACAGCCTGGTGAGGTTTATATGTTTCATTGACACCAGCCTGGTTTGGTTTATATGTTTCATTTAGGAGATTGGGCCCTTGAAACAAATGGGTGTGTTTTATTTCTGTATTTCCTTGGTTAATAATAAAGATGTGCATTTAATATAACAGCGCCGCAGTGCATCTCCCAACACAGGATACCTGCCTGACAACCTCAGCTGTTGCCATGGATACCACACAGCTGTCAGTCACCAGCTTTCCCCGCCTATCATTTGTTTTCCTCTCCTCCGCTCGACAGGATTGGCTGGGACGCCCGTCACTTGGGCAATGCTATTAGTTTGGAGCAATCAGGGTACGTGTAGCGCGCATGCGCAGTAAGGGAGTAAGCGGGCTGCGGCTGCTGCTGCAGGAAGCGGCGGGGTGATGGCGCAGAATGGCCCTATAGGTTCAGGCAACGATGGTGGCGGAGGACAGGAGACGGTCCCACGGCGCAGGGTCAGCTCCTCAGACGCACCGTCCTCCTCAGCCGGGGCTCCCCGTGAGAGACTGAACTCTGCTCCCAGGGCTCGCCCGCGCCTTGAGTCCCTCCGGAGAAACAGGCCCCGTAAGTGTCAAATCAGTGGAACATTCCACCTTCTAACGGAACGAGAGACTAGGGGGGGTTCGGGCTAAACCAATATGCTGGACGGGAAGGGGTGCAGCTGCCCTGGGGTGTGGGCTAAACCAAGTAGCTGGGCGGAGGGGAGGAGAAAGGAAATTAGGGGTGGTGGTAGGACCGAACATGAACAGGGGATTCAGGTTTGAGGAGGGGGAGCTGCATACCCTTGATTAAATGGACTCTGCCAACCTAAGCATTGCTTATACTGTGAATGTATGGAGTAGACAATGGTGAAGAATATTGTACACTGTTTTAGTAGACTTGAAAGCAAATGTATAAATTGCAGAAAAAGTTGTTGTTTTTTTGTATATCTGTAGTGTCTCCTGTTTGTCACATCACTTGTGCTTTAATCTGCAAATTACACATTTCCCAATTTGCATGTCAAGGCCACAGGGTGATGTCATAAGCATGCGGCGCCAGGATGCGGATGGACTACATATCTCTTAATGCTCTTTCAGCTACGAGGCAGGCAGTAGCGGATGGGAAATGTAGTCCTGTAACATCTAGAGGGCCACAGGTTGCCTAACCCTGGCCTGGGTGGGATAGGGGCACTCTGGGGGCTTTTCACTACAAGGTGATGTAACGGACAGTCTACCGGACGTAGTAGACCCTCTGTCCGTTGTGTGAAATCACCTCCTTAGCCCCCAATTAAAGCTCAGCATTCAGCCAGCAAGTCTTTCCTGGACCCTTGCTCTTTGTACCCAAATAGACAGGACATCTAGCAGTTAGGTACAGCAAGATTTAACAACTCCTTTATTTGTGTAACAACACGGACTTATAAAAAGACATAAACATGACATCACAGACATTAGTATACAATGGGTGGGGGTATGGAACTAAACATAGTTCTCCAACTAACTGGGGCTAGGAAAACATTAGACATTCAGCCTGCAACAAGATAGGAATTAACATAGAGTGAGGTAGACCTAATTACAATACACACAGTAATGTACACAACATAATCAGTTTACCAGTTAATACAGAACAATGGATGTTGGAGTAAACTATTGGAGTCACTGTCACATTATAACCCTTCAAAGTGGTCTACTCACAGAATAAAACATTACACATAACCAATATAGTAACAGAATATGACTAACTAACAATATTAACATATAGTGTTATGGCACATTCCTTACCCAGGTGGTCCGTTCATTCGTGAGCCTTTCTGCAGGGGAAAATACAAGCTTTTACCATGGGGCCAGAGGCAGCAGGCGAGCAACCAGGCTTCTCCAGAACATAGTGGCGAGGTTGGTTCCGCCACAGGTGAGATTAATATTTAATCTCACCAGGTTTGTCCATGCACAAAGTATAGTTAAAATGGTGAGATGTAATGTTCATCTCAACTTTGTTAGGTGGTTACTAAATGCCACTAAAGGGGTGATTTATAAAAGGAGCCGCACATCCTAACACTCTTCCTCCCCAGGCATTGTGGAATTAGCGCTATGTTAAGTGCACTTTTTTTAAATTTTTTTATGGGAAGTGCAACCCTGAAATATGTATCCAATGCAGGTAGCACAAATTGCTGACTTTCGCCAATTGGCGCAGACTGCAATGGCTCCACAGTTAGGCGCTATTTTTGTGTGGGCCATGTTTTTGGATTCCCCTCTATATATTCATATGTAACCGAGACAGGACGCATGAATGAAATCAGATCTCTAACAAAACACAGATGCGACTAACTCCAGGAGTATTCACTTAATGATTAAATTTAGAGTTGAGCGGACACCTGGATGTTCGGCAGGTTCGACCGAACTTCGGAAAAATGTCCTGGTCCGTGCTCGAACTTGACCCCGAACCCCATTGAAGTCAATGGGGACACAAACTTTTGGCCACTAAAATGCCTCTAAAAAAAGTCCTGGAAAGGGCTAGAGGGCTGCAAAAGGAAGTAAAATGTGGGTAAGAGTAGGACAAGTGCCCTGCAAGCTAATGTGGATAGGGAAATAACTTCATATTACATAAAATACATACAAATTACATATACAGCTGAGCCATAAAATAGCACTAGATGGAATCTTTGATTTTACCTTTGGAAGAACATAAATCTAAATCTAAAGCATGGCTGCCAGGAGGATCAACAGAATTATCCATTTGAGAGAGAGTTGGAGTGCAGGGTATTCTCTTTCAGTTTATACTAAGTGACCCATAGGTTGAGGAGGCGGTGACCGTGGTGGTGTAGGTGGAAGCGGCGCTGGAGGAGGAGGAGGTAGCCAGAATTTTTCAAAGTGCGCTGTAAGCAAAGTATTGGACTGTTCTATTTGACTCTCAGATATGAAGTGCACCGCACTTAAATGTACTATTTACCACCCAAAACTATTAGAATTTTTCAAAGTGCGCTGTAAGCACAGTATTTGACGGTTCTATTTGACTCTCAGATGTACTTCATACGATTAGGGACTCTATTTCGGTTTATGGCATTTATAGCATTACATGTATTCTATAAACCGGATGTCTTTCGGTTTATAGGCTTTCGGTTTATGGAATACATGTAATGCTATTGCTATTCTATAAGCCGAATGCCTTTCGGTTTATAGCCGAACCTCAAACTCCAACCCGAACATACAGTGAAATGTTCGCGGTACGAACGCCGTAATGTTCGGAACGAACCCGAACAGTGGACTTCAGGTTCGCTCAACACTACTTAAATGCCCTGAATGGAGTTTAATTTCCAATGGGAAGTTGATAGTCATCCACACTACAAAGAGAAGTATTAAAACGGACGGCGCTCTACATGCAAATGGTTTAGTGGTGTATCTGGGGTCTGAAGACAGGACAATGCCTTACGCGTTTTTACTCATTTGGAACTTACGCACGGGATAAATAATTTCCATTGTTCAAAACAAGATATACAATTCAGGGTAATTAATAATTTATTTTGTGCCAAGGAACATTATCTGTGCCAGCTGTGAACCACAACACAAAGAAGGGAGGGCACCTAACACAGGGCTCGACAAACCCCTGGCGCCAGGTCGCCATGGCGACCAGGAAATCAGACCTGGCGCCCGGGTATCGTGAGTCCCGCGTGGTGCCCTCGGCAATAGGATCGCTTTTTCCCTTCTCTCCAGCAGCGGTGCGCGAGGGAGCAGAGTGAGTGCACCGGCTGCACAGACTTTCTGCTCCGCCCCCTTCGCGCACCGATATAGTGCTGATCGGGGAGCTCAGCAGGAAAGCTGCTCTCTGCCACCAGGCTGGAACGCCCCCCTCCCCCTCCCTTTATTGAGGCTTGAACGCCCTCCCCCCCCCCCCCCCCCCCCCCCTTTATGGTGTTATACAGGGAGGGGGGACATTGATAGGTGAACATTTTTTATTAATTTTTTTCCTTTAAAAAAAACCTTCTGCCGTGTGTGTGTGTGTATATATGTGTGTGACTGGATGTGTATGTGTGTGTGTGTGTGTATATATGTGTCTGGATGTGTTTGTGTATAAATATGTGTCAGACTGGATGTGTATGTCTGTGTATATATATGTGTGTGTCTGACTGGATGTGTTTGTGTGTGTATATATGTGTCTGACTGGATGTGTTTGTGTGTGTATATATATATATATGTGTCTGACTGGATGTGTTTGTGTGTGTATATATATATATATATATATATATATATATATATATATATATATATATATATATGTGTCTGACTGGATGTGTTTGTGTGTGTATATATATATATATATATATATATATATATATGTGTCTGACTGGATGTGTTTGTGTATATATATATATATATATGTGTGTCTGACTGGATGTGTTTGTGTATATATATATATATATATATATGTGTCTGACTGGATGTGTTTGTGTATATATATATATATATATATATATATATATATATATATATATATATGTGTCTGACTGGATGTGTTTGTGTATATATATGTGTCTGACTGGATGTGTTTGTGTATATAAATGTGTCTGACTGGATGTGTTTGTGTGTATAAATGTGTCTGACTGGATATGTTTGTGTGTATAAATATGTCTGACTGGATGTGTGTGTGTGTGACTGACTGGATGTGTGTGTGTGTGTATGTATATGTAGGAAAACAAGGTGTAGCGGGTTTCTCTATGTGTTTCTGTCTGTGACTGCGTGTGTTTGTGCTTTTGTCTGGCTCCTAGATATTTTAGCTGGCTCCTAAAACTCGGATACATTTGTCAAGCCCTGCACTAACACCTGACACAGTTTGGGTGCTTTGCACTACCTGTCCCAGTCTCAAATTACCTGCTGCTTCCAGGAGCAAAAAACATATACAAAAAAGCTGCTGTTATACAGAAGATCCCAGCGATTTTAACATCTGGATACTTGCGACTTGTGTTTATGAATCCCTCTCCCATACGCTTTTATCCCTATAAATCAGAATGGGTGTAATGGGGCGGAGAGACTTGAGAGAACATCTAGATCATATTTATATTCTTTTATTTGGTACATTGTAAATAGGCGTTGAGTAGAGATCTGCACGCATATCATGATGAATCGAACCAGCCACGAAATTAAGAAGTCAAAAATAGTTCCTTAATATATGTTGGCCGGGGGGGGGGGGGGGGGAGTTACATGTGAATATGTTTTTATGGGTTCTGAATGCTGCTTGCTCTGTGCTTCATTGTAATACCTCACCAGTAAGATGACTCTATACTTCTTTCAATGACTGTGCACCCATTAACAGACTCTGTGACCCACTGGATCGCTTCGTTAAAGCTTTTTAACCCATTAAGGATGAGGTTTTATGGGGGGGGGGGGATTTATTATGTGTGTGTTTAACTATGATTTCTCTACTTCCGTTGATATTTTTTTTTTTTTTTTTTTTTTTTACCCCCACCATAACTTTAGGTATATTTATCTTTATAAAGTACAGTTTAACATGATTAAAAGTTTACATTCTGATGTCTTGTTACTGTCATGTGTCCTTAGGATGACAAAGTCGCTTTAAAAAGGGTGTCAGTGTTGGTGTAGGTGGTATGGTGGGGGGGTCTCTGTTTTCACTGAGTGGCTTTGTAAATATTTCGCCGGGAGGTAGTTATACACTGGTGCAGACTGAGTTGGTGGCATAATTTTGGTGTGTGTGATTCCCCTGATCCATATATAACGGAGACAGGGCGTATAATGAAATCTGATCTGAAATAAAATAATAATGGCTACCCCAAGAGCGTGCACTTGCTGCTCCAATCCCTGAGTTAATTCAAATGGACCGTTCCTACATGCAAAATGGTTTAATGGTAAATATTGGAACTGTAGCTGGGGTTTGAAGACTGACTTAGCCCATAAGGGATTTCAGCACTGCTAACTTTACATAACCCAAAAAGTTAGTACAAAAGCAAAGTAATTGACATTTGAGTAACGATGTCTCAGGCCTCATCTGCCTTGTTCTACGCGTCACATGCTGGTTTCATTGATGAGCACACCGGCTCGGTGGGTGATGGCGCTCGTCTATAGAAGTATCTTCCTTTTTCTTTAAAAACAAGTCATCGATCACTAATATTGAAACGCATGCTATAGGGCAGTGATGGCTTACCTTGGCACTGCAGATGTTTTGAGCACCATGGGATATGTAGTTCCTGGTCAGGCTTAAGGCTTCCAAAGTTCTATAGGGACAAAGTTCGGGGGGGGGTCCATTATTTGTTTAATATATACAGTTAGGATGTTTAGTTGCTGCTCTCCTATTCTGTAGTGTAGCAGTCAGGATATAATAACATTGATTCAATATCCAGATGCTGTTATATATATTTTTCCCTGGACTATTGACTAGTATAATATTCTGCTTTATAAATCTGTTTGGAAGCAGTATTGACATTACAATGTTTAATGGTAATATAGACTCTCTGTAGCACAAGGAAACATTTAAGATTGTACATAGGAAGGCAGGACTAGGCAGTAAACACTGAGCATTTAGATCTGGTAAAAATCCGTGTAATGTTTGAATGGACACAGGGTGGCTGAAAGTCATGGGATTTGTAAGTCAGCGACAGCTGTAAAGGTTATACAGGTTCCTGGTAAATCAAACTCACTGCATAGCCTTTCCTGCAATATGTTTATGTTCTAGAGAAGGGATGGTTAACCTTGGCACTGTAGCTGTTTGGATACTACAAAGCCCTTAATGCTCAGGGACTGGGAACTACATAATCTCATGATGACCAGAAATCTGCAGTGCCGAGGTTAGCCATCACTGTTCTAGGGTGCCTCTTTTCTCCCTGTCATTTTGTTTTTTTGTACATCAAATGCATGGGGGTTTAACTCTATGATGAGAGTGCCATCTAGTGTCTGGTACAAGAATTACCTTTTCTTTCGTGCAGAATGAATCTGAAAGCCTGACCCTTATGTGAGCTCTAGGGGGGGATTACATGGCACTTTTTTTATTTTTATTCAGGGGCTTTTGATATAAATGTGTACGCCAGGGCTGTGATCAGTAATTTATAGACCAGTCTGTCACCTTTTATCAAGGGAAAGGATCTTTAATACAATCTTTTGTATAAATATATTTAAATAACATTTATGTATTTGTTTATTATTGATGGCCTTTTCCTCTATTTTTGCCATGGCTCCCACTGGCTACACATATTTGTAAAGCCCTGCTCTAAACCTGTCTACCAGTTAGATATAATACCTTGGCACAAGGTATTTAAAAGCTGATTTGTTTTGGTTGCTGAAATGGACAGATGCGTATGTATTGTATCTAACTGGTAAACAGGTCAATAAAACATTTATACAATACATGAATATATAGCTAACTAATGTTTTAGTTAAATAAACAATTTAAGTAGTTCTCCCAATATGTCTGATTATCCAATAAAACTAAAATTAGTTCTGATATATGTTTTACTAATCTGACAGGTTATTATGAATATGAAATCTTCATCTGGTTGCAAATATCAAATGTTATAACTACCAGCAACAATAAGTCTTTACGTGACAGATTATGATTTAAATAGTCTGATTTAAATCAAATCCACACGATGGTGGTAATCTTTATACACAACCCCACAGTTATGGGTTTTTTTTTGGGGGGGGGGGGGCAATCCCTTTATAAACCTTGATATTTGCAATGTCTGTACAGCTTGTACGTGTATATAATGAGGTGTGCTGCTTCACAATGGCTGTTCGTTATGTATATTGGTGATTGCTGAGGTTTTGTGAAACCAATCAGGTGATTTTTTTTTGGGCAGAGATTTTAAACATAAGGGGATATTCACTAAAAAGGTGAGGTGAGCATTTAATCTTACCAATTTATTCATCGTGCAGGGACAATCCTCTTGTGTTTGCCAAGCAGGGGAAACGCACAATGTCTGTCACTACACAATGTATAGCTACGTTTGTGAGATGAAATGTTCATTGTAACTCACCTTTTAGTGAATAGCCCCCACATACAGGTAAAGGTTTACTATGGTAAAGTGTTCCCTTCTCCTCAGCCCTAAAACATAGTTAAGAATTGTGCGTTTGTTTGTTTTTATGTTTCAGTCGGGTCTATAACGTGTGTCTCTTTTGCCCTAGCCTTTCCTTGGTTTGGCTTGGATATTGGTGGGACGCTGGTCAAGCTGGTCTATTTTGAACCCAGAGATATCACCGCCGAAGAGGAGCAGGAAGAGGTAGACAGCCTCAAGGTCATCCGTAAATACCTGACCTCCAACGTGGCCTACGGACAGACAGGTATTCGCGATGTCCACCTGGAGTTGAAGGATCTCACCATGTGTGGCAGGAAAGGCAACCTGCATTTTATCCGCTTTCCAACCCAGGACATGTCTGTCTTTATACAAATGGCCCGTGATAAACAGTTCTCAAGTCTTCACACCTCCTTGTGCGCCACCGGAGGGGGAGCGTATAAATTTGAGGAGGAGTTCTTGACTGTAAGCATTTTAATTTGGAAACCTTAAAACTTGAGAAATCCCTGCAGCCGCTGCCCCTCAAATCCCTGCTGCTGGCTCCTTATTTGTTTTTGGAGTGTTTTACATAGAAGTCAGTAGCAGTTCCATTTCCCTGGCTCCTAAGTTGTCCTTTCTGACTCCAATAGTCTGCACATGTTTGTCAAACCCTGCCTTAGAAGAATTAAAATGTGCCTTTATTTAAAGAGCCACTAAACCATTTTTTCAACTTGTGCTTTTTGATATGGAGTTTCCCTAGTACTTTTTAAGATACATGCCAGTGTATCCTCGAACCGGCAGCCATGATGCTTCCATCAGAGGCCTCGGGGCTGCGGCTGTCGCTGACAGTCTCTCTCCCCTAGTGCCACCTTTTAGAGGAGACCCTAACTAGGTCCTCTGCGTAGGCGGCACTCAGAAACCAAGGTCTGTCTATGGACTAGCGGAGAGAAACTGTGGTCCCTGATCCGACGACGATCAGCTGAAAGTAAATCCGCGCGGATCTCCGTAGGTAATCGTCGGGTTTGAAAATTCAGTTTAAATTCAGTGATCTCTGTTAAGAAGGAAGGCTTGGGGAGATAGGCGGGACTGTTGCTATATCTCTCTTTTCATTATTACTTCCAGTTTTTATGAGCTGGGACGAGTTGTTTAAAGGATGATCATTCTTTACATAAAGACTTTTAAACATGTATTCCCAGATTATCATTCTTCATCCATGATTTAGCTGTAAGGGCCATGTGGTGATAGAACTGCATTCAATGTGTCCACCGGTGATTTGCACCTGTATTCTTAAACTAGGTGATCGGGGGGGGGACTCCTGGGATTACTGCTGCCCGGCTGAATGTTCCAGCCTCCTGTGCCCAAATGATTGGAAACACAAGCTTATTAATGACTGGTCCATTTTAATTTCCCCTCACTCTATATGTATTCACAGTAGCAGACATCAATTTCTCCTGTGCTGTTTTTTTCAGTATATATACATTTTTTTTTTTTTTTTTTTTTTTTAAGGACTTGAAAATACACTGGAAGCAAGGGTGATTTTTACATTTTATAAGCAGTCCTCTCTCGACTGTTTCCTAACCTGCTGCTAGAGGAAATAAACTTTCTTGTCTGCTGCTATGAATTCGTATAAAGGAAGGAGAACCTGCGGTAAGAGAACACTGGCCTTTTTGGTTTGGTTTTTGATTTTAGAGGTGTTGGTTCAGTAGACCTGTGCCCCAGCTTTGTACAGTAAGTCGGCACTGATATTGCTCACCTCTGACATTTTAGTAACTATGACATTCACCCCTTTAAATGGTAGATCTTTCCTTGCCTGGTTTAAAGAGCCTCTAAACCGTGTTCACATGTGACTCTCTGACTGGCAGCCATCATGATTCCCTGGGATTTTAACTGGGTCTTCTCTGCTGGTGGCGTGGAAATTAATATAGAGAGACCATCATAGACCTCCATCAGACTCGAGACACTGCTCTGATTGATTGTGTCATTTCACTCAGATCAGCTCTGCCTCCGATGAGACCAAACCCAGGTTTCTTCCGGACAGGGGGCACCTGGTTTTTAACTTGGTTTTGCTTTTCATGGTGAAGCAGAGAGATGCGGTGTGTGCGCAGTGGCGAGGCCTGGCTCCAGAGAGATGTGGTGTGTGCAGTGGCAGGGCCTGGCCCTGCTTCTATAGAGAGCTGTGGTGTGCGCAGTGGCGAGGCCTGGCTCCAGAGAGATGTGGTGTGTACAGTGGCAGGGCCTGGCTCCAGAGAGATGTGGTGTGTACAGTGGCAGGGCCTGGCCCTGCCTCTCCGGAGAGATGTGGTGTGCGCAGTGGCGAGGCCTGGCTCCAGAGAGATGTGGTGTGTACAATGGCAGGGCCTGGCTCCGGAGAGATGTGGTGTGTACAGTGGCAGGGCCTGGCCCTGCCTCTCCGGAGAGATGTGGTGTGCGCAGTGGCAGGGCCTGGCCCTGCCTCTCCGGAGAGATGTGGTGTGTACAGTGGCAGGGCCTGGCCCTGCCTCTCCGGAGAGATGTGGTGTGCGCAGTGGCAGGGCCTGGCCCTGCCTCTCCGGAGAGATGTGGTGTGCGCAGTGGCAGGGCCTGGCCCTGCCTCTCCGGAGAGATGTGGTGTGCGCAGTGGCAGGGCCTGGCCCTGCTTCTCCAGAGAGATGTGGTGTGTGCAGTGGCAGGGCCTGGCCCTGCCTCTGCAAAGAGACACGGTGTGCGCAGTGGGGCTTGACCCTGCCTCTGCAGAGAGACGCGTGGCCTGGCCCTTCCTCTCCAGAGAGACGCGGCACGGGCAGTGTAGGCTGAAGTCCATTTGTCAACGCGTTTCGCTAGGATCTACCTGGCTTCCCCAGCAGAGGAGTGGTCTGGCAGTAAAGACTGCTGAAGGCACTTAATTGAGAGACCCCTCGTTTCCTGAGACTATTATTGGAGATAATGCAGTGCTATGAAGGCAATGCAGAGGTAACAAAGGTTCCTGTAGGTCTATTCGAGGCGTGAGAACTAATACACTTTGGCATGTTCTACCTGGAATATGTGTAAAACCTTGCTCTCCCAGCTCTTAGGACTTGTTTCATGAAACCGAGCATTGCAGGGCATTGAGAAGGGAAGTTCCATGGTAAGGAAAAATTCTCACACTCCGCTGAATTGGAGAATTTTTCCCAACTCGGCTACTTTGGCCTTAATGTGGAAATTCCCTTCTCAGTCCCTTGTGATTCTCTCTCATTAGTATGTAAGACATGGATCCCCTCCTGAATGCAGCCTGCAGGCAGGACAAAAGGTGAAGCCGGTATGGCTGCCTCTCCTCTTCCTGAAGGGAGATAACCCCTTGTGCACTGTATTTAACCCCTTCATGGCACACCGCCACTTGGCTTTGTCATGTGAGCTGTATGGCTGCTGTGATAAGTTATCTCATTGATCATATGCCTGGAAAAGGCGCACTGCCTTCTCCTCTACCTTTTAGATGGGATACATGTATACATCCGCAGGGTCTTCAGATGTGTACACCGTGTATGCATCCGGTTGTGCGAAGGGGTTACTGATGTCACTATGGCAACTAATCCTGCCCACCTTCCCAAGCCCCACCTTCTTGGGTTACATTACCCCCCCCCCCCCCCCCCGCATTCCAAGCACTTGAAACCGTTCAAAATAGAGACTGATTTCACAGTATAGGGTTAATCGCATGATTTTCTAAAAACCGCCACAGATGGCGCAAGCGCACCTGCTCTTTATTGCTGATGTCGCTCAATTAAGACATTTTGGAAATTATTTTCAGCCTGAAGTGGAGAACTGTAATTTGTTTTAAACTAAAAATAAGGGCAACGTCACATATTCTAACAATATGGAGCTGTCCCTTTAAGAGTAGTGTTGACAGTCGTACTGTTGCGTTTGCTTGTGCTGTTTCTTTAAAGCCACAGTGCAAAGCTATACGTGAGGCCCAGCTGGTGATTTAATACGACTGTTGTATTTTGTTTAGGTTGGAGGCCTTCAGCTTTGGAAATTGGACGAGTTGGACTGTCTCGTGAAGGGTGTCCTGTTTATTGACTCTGTGGGATTCAATGGACAATCCCAGTGCTTCTACCTTGAAAACCCTATAGACCCCGAAAGATGCCAGAAAATCCCTTACAATCTGGAGAACCCCTATCCTCTTCTTCTCGTCAACATCGGCTCCGGCGTCAGCATTTTGGCCGTTTATTCCAAAGATAATTATAAACGTGTGACGGGAACCAGGTACATGATTACTGATTCTGATACATAGCTGTGTTGTCCATCCTCTTCAAGGGACGCATTTGATTCATCCTGTAGTGTTTAACCTGTAAATTGCACAGGTTTCCTTTGTATATCAATAGCATGCAACAAATCCTTAGGATTGTCCTTCAGAGTTTCATCTAGCCCTGTCTTTTTTACATTGTAAGATCATCAGTGCAATTAGTGTCCTGTTGCACCTCTCCCTCGCATAACCTTTGTCCACTAGAGCCGCCTGGATATCTGTGCAGGTTGTACGGCAGTGAGGGGGATATACCACCAACTGCTGCCCTAGGCAGAATAACACTCTGGCTTGGAAAACCCCCTTTTTTTTTTTTTTTTTTTTTTGATTTGGAGCTCCCCAGGTTCCCCACCTTTCTGGTATGAGCTAAAGCCATTAAAAAAAAATGTATGAAAATAAATCCCATGAAGGCTTCTTGACTGTGACGTATGAGACTCTCTATTACCAAACATCCTTCATCAATGTATTGCTGGATTTATCAACTCTAAACTTATGTCTCAGTTACTTCTCGTGCTCTTGTTTATAGATAAAAACTATATATAAATAATTTTAGAGGGTTATTCTTTCCATGTTTAGCAACTCAAAGCACTCTTCTAGCTCCTGGTTTCTAATTGTTTTCCCCCACAACAGTCTTGGAGGTGGGACATTCTTTGGCCTGTGCTGCCTCCTGACTGGTTGTTCTACCTTCGAAGAGGCCCTGGAAATGGCTTCGCTTGGAGACAGTACAAAGGTGGATAAACTCGTGCGCGAGATATACGGAGGCGATTATGACCGGTTTGGCTTGCCAGGCTACGCTGTGGCTTCCAGGTAAGTGAAGACATTTAGATAAACGCAATACAATATACAAGTAAACTCCATACCCACACAACACGCCCTGCCTCCCCTAGCTCTCCTCAAAATATGGAACGTGTACACAGATATGGAATATACAAGTAAAATCCATACCCACACAACACGCCCTGCTCCCCTAGCACTCCTCACAATATGGAACGTGTACACAGATATGGAATATACAAGTAAAATCCATACCCACACAACACGCCCTGCCTCCCCTAGCACTCCTCACAATATGGAACGTGTACACAGATATGGAATATACAAGTAAAATCCATACCCACACAACACGCCCTGCTCCCCTAGCACTCCTCACAATATGGAACGTGTACACAGATATGGAATATACAAGTAAAATCCATACCCACACAACACGCCCTGCCTCCCCTAGCTCTCCTCACAATATGGAACGTGTACACAGATATGGAATATACAAGTAAACTCCATACCCACACAACACGCCCTGCCTCCCCTAGCACTCCTCACAATATGGAACGTGTACACAGATAGGGAATAACGCTGAGTGTCTTTTAGAAAATAAAATACAACAAATAATAGTGCAGTAAAAATAGAAATAAAGTAGTTTGTTATTCACACTAACAAACCATGGTGATAAACATGCCCAACAAAATAACAACCAGTCGGTATGACTGTACTCTGTACACAGAGTAAAGCATTAAAAGGTATCGGTTTAGTGGAAAACTGCTCTTAAAGTATACATGAAGATGAAAGAATCCAAATCCAATACAATAATACTCAAGTCCCAAACGGGATCGCAGGACCAGCCAGTGGAACTGGCTATGAGAAGTAGCCCTGCCCCCGATCTATTTTAGGGGGGCTGGGAGCCATTTGGGCTGCCCCATCCTGGGAGCACTTGCCCCATTTCTTATAGCACATATGTGTAACGGGGGGCTGGGAGCTATTAGGCCAGCATCCAGCCAAGTCTTTAATTGGGGGTGATGGTCTGTTCTACTTTATTATAGCCCCCCCATGTATATTATGGGTGCTAGGAACAGATTTGCTGGTTCCCAGCCCTGGTTATTATTGGGGGGGGGGGGGGGGGGGGTTTAAGGCTACCTGCCCTGGCCCCCATAATTTTAACTGCAGGATGAATATTTTTGGGTGTGAGGCCGGGGGGGCTGTGGAAGTTACATCTGTCTTTTGAGAGGAATTTTTTTTTTTTTTTCTTTTTCATTTCGGTACTCTTATCTAATGAAAATTATATATTTATTAATAGTAGCAAAAAAAGACCTGTAGACTTTTCTTCTGTGTCTGGGACCTTAACGGGTGGAATATCCCCATATCCAACACAAGTAAGGAGTAAAAAGAATTCCGAAGCCGCTCAGATTCCAGACAAAAAGCGTCTCCCTACAAGCGTTCACTAGCCGAAATCTTCTGAGCTATCAATCTCGAATGCTGAGGAGGTTTGTGCACCAGTATGGATAATCATTTTTGATACCTTTCTTATTTTCTACTATTCTGAATGATTTTAGAGGTCCATGGACCTGAAATAAAGGAAACAACATTTTTTTGTTGTTGTCTGGAATCTGAGTGCCTCCAGAATTCTTTTTATTAGTATTACTATTTATTAATAGTATCTAGGATTTGTCAGCACCTTGCTGCCACACTAGATGCCCCTGCACTAGCTCCTGCGTGAAATACCAAGGAATGGATTGATCTCTGGTTTTCTGGACCAGGCAGTGCAGAATTATTGGCTTTGCGTGGGTTCTCCTAATTCTATTGTACTATTCACTGCTATTCTTCTTGCATTAGGTTCTCGTGGGAAATTTTCAAAATCTATGAATACAGGGCTTGATTAAAGGGACTGTCTAGTGCCCAAAATGCATCTTCCAAATACTAATGCATATTAATGTGCTTTCAAAGTACTTTAAAATGCATGTTTTGCATAGCTTAAAATATAAAATACTTACAGCTAGACGAAATTGTGAAATTCCAGCAGTTTGCAAGAAGCCAGGACTGCCCACACTAGTTCTGTAAAAGAAAGCTCCTTTTTTTGCAGTAACCAATGAGTATAAGGAATTTCGTGTCTCTCTAGTGATGTCATCAGACAATATGTTGCATTGTTAAGTGTACCTACTGTGTACAAGAGCAAGGTCATTGTGAGTCCACACAATATGATCAATTTGGGGAGCACATGAAGTGACTAAATGAAACAACTTTATATCCTCAGTGTCTATATAATCAGTGCTACCACACCTGCTGTAAACCTGTAGAGTAATCACTGGGGGAGGGCTTGAGTCAAATATTAAAAATTTGATTTTATACAGAATGCCTGCATCAAATCACACAGGGATAAAATCCTGTGCATTATACAAGCAGTGATCTTCATCTTGCACCAAAGTGAGTTTGAGGTCTAGACTGTCCCTTTAATTCCAGGAGCCAGGCGGCCATAGCTGCTAATTATTGATAAACTGGCTCCTGTATCATTATATAATACAATCATTATTTGTCTGTGCCATGCATGTGGATAACTGTTTGTACAGAGATTTGTTTTGTTACACTGCAGTTTCTATCTCGGCGTCTTTGCTGTGTTGCCCAATTGTTTAATATATTTTTATCGTTCTCTTTTATTTTTAAGTTTTGGGAACATGATGAGCAAAGAGAAGAGGGATTCAGTTAGCAAGGAAGACTTGGCGAGAGCGACATTAATTACAATAACCAATAACATTGGTTCCATAGCACGGATGTGTGCCGTCAATGAGGTCAGTGGGACAGGCCACAGATTTCTCTGCTAGATCCAACTTCCAGCTGTTTGACTTGCACCTTACCTATGTCTTTGCTGGGGGTTTACAATTTGTTATTACAGGCTGAGTATTCCTTTTCTAAAATGCCTGGGACCAGAAGTATTTTGGATAACGGATCATTTTCACCAATAAGATGTATTAAAGCCTCTCAGCTCTCATGTAATCCAGTTATATTAATGTAAATACTGTATAGAGCAAATAAATCCCTGTTACTGTGATGTGAGGCATCGTTGGGAACCTGCCGTTGGCGTGTCAGGTCTGCACACGTGTCATTGTATTACCCTTTGTGGGCGTGGGGGAATCCGAGCATGCATGGAAAGGCCATATCACAGCGTAAGGGGGGAATCCGAGCATGCATGGAAAAGCTATATCACAGCGTAAGGGGGGAATCCGAGCATGCATGGAAAGGCTATATCACAGCGTAAGGGGGGAATCCGAGCATGCATGGAAAGGCTATATCACAGCGTAAGGGGGGAATCCGAGCATGCATGGAAAGGCTATATCACAGCGTAAGGGGGGAATCCGAGCATGCATGGAAAGGCTATATCACAGCGTAAGGGGGGAATCCGAGCATGCATGGAAAGGCTATATCACAGCGTAAGGGGGGAATCCGAGCATGCATGGAAAGGCTATATCACAGCGTAAGGGGGGAATCCGAGCATGCATGGAAAGGCTATATCACAGCGTAAGGGGGGAATCCGAGCATGCATGGAAAGGCTATGTCACAGCGTAAGGGGGGAATCCGAGCATGCATGGAAAGGCTATATCACAGCGTAAGGGGGAATCCGAGCATGCATGGAAAGGCTATATCACAGCGTAAGGGGGGGATCCGAGCATGCATGGAAAGGCTATATCACAGCTTAAGGGGGATGGACACTGTTGTGCGCTTGTATTCTGACAGGTGTGTGTGGAATTTGCAAAATCCCCCTCAAATTTTGTATAACAGATCATTTTGGAAAACCGATTTCTGGATAAGGGATTCTCAACCTGTATTGCAAAATGGCTGCCTCTCCACTGAAATGTCGTCCTGTTCATATTCTATATACCGTTCTAAATGACTGTATGTGCTGCATGTTCAGGGCAGGCAGTCTCTCTCTCTCGTTACTTGTATCTCAAGCAGCTGGTCCTCTGAATTCCACTTTCTGAATCATATTAACCAACATCGATCTCCCCACGACATGTGAATCATTTCATGCACACCGCTGTTCTCCTGCGCACACATTGCAAATATATAGTGCTTTATTCATGAAAGCGGGAACTGGCAAGGGATGTGAAAAATGATGGCCTAAATAGCCAACTTTGAAGTATAGCAGAAGTAGTGTTTGGCCTTAAGTTTCAACATTCCTTTGTCAGTTCCGTCTTTCATGAATGAAGGTCATAGCTTTTATTTCAGTCAACACTAGTTGGTTGTTGCTTTTTTTTCAACCCGGGCCTGAGCCAGACAGACACTGGGGAGCTGATTGGGAGGATCAATTAATGCTGCAAACTTGATATTTTGGATTAAATTAAACCTATTTAGAATACACAGTTTTTTGTCATTCATAAATTACAGTATGAATAAAAAAGGTATGGATGATTTTTTAAAGTTGTAGTGGTCCTTGCTGTTCTGTGACTTGTCTACTTTGCAGCCCTGAATGTGTAGCATAATTTCTGTAGAGGATGTGACCTGACCTGTGGACACTTGTGCTCTGGGCTTTCAGCTTCTTTACAGTGCTGCCTTGTATCATGTATGTCAAGCAGCATTGTACAGGGCTATGAAAGAGCTGAGATCTGGACGTCTCCTCCGCTACCGAGCACGAGATCCGGTCTTCTCCTCCGCACCGAGAGCGAGATCCGGTCTTCTCCTCCGCACCGAGAGCGAGATCCGGGCTTCTCCTCCGCACCGAGAGCGAGATCCGGGCTTCTCCTCCGCACCGAGAGCGAGATCCGGGCTTCTCCTCCGCACCGAGAGCGAGATCCGGGCTTCTCCTCCGCACCGAGCGCGAGATCCGGGCTTCTCCTCCGCCCCGAGCGCGAGATCCGGGCTTCTCCTCCGCCCACAACTTTTCTAGCTTTAATTTACTATTCCTGGTAAAAGTGCATGCTCCAAATGTGAACTTCACTTCCCAGCTCCCCAGCAGCAAATCATCCAGGTTAGAACTGTTTTTATTATTGTAATTTTTTCAATACTTTTACTTGAACAAATCTGGCTGCAGTCCGTTGAGCGGCAATGCTAATATGACTGGCAGTATACTGTTTGCATGGAAGATTTCTTACCACTATTTCTTGTTTTGGTAGAACATCAGCAGAGTGGTGTTTGTTGGGAATTTCCTCCGGATTAACACGGTGTCGGTGAAGCTCTTGGCTTACGCCTTGGAATATTGGTCGAAGGGGCAGCTGAAGGCATTTTTCCTGGAACATGAGGTATGAGAAGGTTTCAAAGTATAATTGAGAGGTTTTGTATTAACCTAAGCAGAATTAAAGGGACTGTATCATCTAAACATCGCTTATACTGTGAGTAGAGAATGAAAAGGGACTGAAAGTGATCTATACATTGTGTTAGCAAAACTGCCAGCAAATGCCTAAATAAAGAGAATTTTCTTTTTTAAATCTCTGTGGAGTCTCCTGCTTATGACATCATCACCTGTGGCCTTATATGCAAATTACACATTTCCCATTGAAAACCAGTTAATTTGCATACCGTGCCACAGGTGATGTCATAAGCAGGCGACTCCACAGACATTTTAAAACACGTTTTTCTCCCACTTTAGGTATTTGCTTGCAATTCTGCCAACACTATGTATAGATAATTTGTGGTCCTTTTGATGCTGTACATGCACAGTAATAACAATGTTTAAGTGATACAATCCCTTTTGACTTACTTGCCATGTTAAGGCCCACTCGCCATAGGGTGAGAACCTTCTCTCACCTCCTATATAGGTTACACACAAAGCTGTCTATACTGCTACCAAAAAACAATTTAGTATGTTGGAGGAGGTGTCATTAAACCTCTTTCTAATTAACCCCTGGGCAGCAAGTTGTAAAGCGTAGTGAGACTAAGAGGGGGGTCATTTAGAGCCAATGTGAAAAATCAGATAAGAGAACTTACCAGAGCATTTGAAGGTAGCGATAAATCTAACCACATTCTCTAAGGTGTTTAAATGTGTGAACAATATGATGCCTGTGACGTGATTAGCGCACAGACATGTTTCTTCTTCCTGCTTGAATTTCATAGGATCACTTGGGGGGGGAGGATTAAAAAGACAGATTGGGACCCCCACACATTTCAGAATTCTCACTACTAATACTCTGCTGTCTTGCGTTTTTATTTAAGGGATATTTTGGAGCGGTGGGCGCACTTCTCGAGCTATTGACCACCACTTGACCCCCGTCTTCCATCCGCCATAGTCTTCCTACCCCTATGTAAGCCGTACTTTACTGCTCCCGCTGGCGGACCAGGATTGGTCATTGTGTGTGTACATTAATGCTTACATGAATGTGTGTATAAGCATGTTTGTAAATCAGGCCAGTTCTCAGTATGCGTTTGAATATCTTGGATTTTATTTTTATATTCAGTTTAACACTGTAGCCAAATATGCTCTATGCAATATTTTTATCTTTGTTTGTTGCCAGTGCGGTATGAACAGTATACATGAATAGTATATGTACTGAGATTGTGGAATAATCAAATGTGAGCTTTTATTGAATGAGAATACAATATACCAGTGATGGCTAACCTTGGCACTACATATCCCATGATTCTCTGTCTGACAGATCGCTGCAAATTGGCAAATCTGGTGATGCTCTGGGAATGGCAGGTAATCATGGCATATGTAGTTCTCAAAACCTCAACAATGCCAAAGACAACCATCATGGCAATATATCGTATCCGGGTCAAATTGTGTGACGTAATGCTTCCTCTCGGCCATGACCCTGTGCCAATGGTTTAAATGATAGAAATGCTTCTCTAATATCCAGGCAGCCCCTGGCCGTGTAATCACACACTAATCCTGTGTGACCTTGCTCTGTATAATAAGTGTACTTACTGCTGTGCATCCTAATCACTGATCTAGTATATAGCTAATTCTACTCACAAGTCAGAATGTTATTCTTACATTATGCACATAAAACTCTCCGTACAGCCAAGTGTCCTTTTTTAATAATAATAATAATAATAAAAAATCTTTTTTAAAGGGAAGTTTCGATCTGTAAGTTTTTTTGGGTTTTGTTTATAGACCTCAATGGGGTGGAATGCTCTGCAGGCTTTACCTGCTCTCCATTGCATGTGCTCTTTCTGACTTTGGATGTATATTTGGATGTATCATGCTTGGTGCCAGCTAAAACCGCCTAAACCTGCTGGAAATAAAAAATATGAGTTACTTTACATTTCAGCAAATCAAATCACCCACTAACTAATTAAGATTCACGCAAAGGAAATGTTCATTTTATAGTTCGTTTCTCTGTACGATGGATAATACTGTAAAAAAAAAAAACTACATGCAAAAATGTATATGTTTACGTTGTCTCTCTCGTCTTCTCGTTCTCTTTCTCGTTCTCTCTCTTGTCTTCTCGTTCTCTCTCTCGTCTTCTCGTTCTCTTTCTCGTTCTCTCTCTCGTCTTCTCGTTCTCTCTCTCGTCTTCTCGTTCTCTCTCTCTCTCTCTCTCTCTCTCTCGCAAAGTATAATTTAAAAATGAAATTGTCATGTGGACAGGCGAAAGGGTGGATGATTTTCATTTTCCATTCTGTGTAAACTGCCTTTTTTTTGTTTGTTTTTTGGGCATTCAAAAAAGTCTCTTATTACGATATAATTTGTATTTATGCTTTTTTGTGGTTTGTTTATTTTGTAATAAAAATTGCAAGTTTTATACAACCTTACACACCTCACAATGTGTGGCCTCTTTCTGTGTACAATAGATCGGTGAAATGTTTGATCCATTTTGAGTCTGACACTATAAACCATCACAAAATGGGGGTCCTCATCAAACAAACATACCATTATCATGTAACTTGAAAACGGTGCTCTGTGGAGTCTACACCCCAAAATATTTGGTTAATGCGGCAGTAGACCAGTTCTACCATTCCCTCTGGACACGGCATTCAAGAAGCGGATTTCTGTCTGAAAGATGTCAGCCATGTGGTATGTTTTGGTTCACTTTGTACACTAGGTGGTGATAAAGTTTCACTTTTAAACCTTTTTAAAGCCACGTGATCTGTGGAGCATTTTTACCCAACAAGCCAACATTGAGCACTGGTGTGACTCTTCAACGATTTAAACAGGACAGAAAACATTGCCATAACTCCAGGAACTCCTAAAAATGAAAAGTATAGAAAAATATTTTGGAATTGTAAGCAGTAATGTTGTCGTAAGATTGGATGTGCCCTGCATGTACCACACTTGTTTCTCACTCCCACGTGAGGCAGCTCAATGTGATTTCAGTGGGAGCTAATCATTAAGGTGCAATTGTCGTCAAGAGAAAAAAAAATTCAAATTATTTACAAGTCAAAGGCTTTCCTGATACCCGGGTATATAAAGATGATCCAGAACTCTCAAGACTTGGAAATAATATTCAGTAGGAATACAGTTGACAGTGAGATTATATGATTTAAGAATGACATAAATGACCCTGGGTATGGTTAAATGACCCAAAAACCTATATTATGATATAAATGGAATGAAATGATGCAGGGTCAATCAATATCAATATAAAATAAGCAGTAGGTGTAACCACAATAATGAGAAAACAATAGTCTAATAATG
The DNA here is from genome assembly GCA_036172795.1 of Pelodytes ibericus. Taxonomy (NCBI): domain Eukaryota; kingdom Metazoa; phylum Chordata; class Amphibia; order Anura; family Pelodytidae; genus Pelodytes; species Pelodytes ibericus. Next base: position 182,509,860 of record CM069863.1, on the reverse strand, counting down.
AATGTTTGTTTAATATATTTTTCGTAGCATTTTCAGGCTGTTGACTAAGGTGAAGTGCTACATTTAGCATTCTCACTTCTCATTAAAAAAGTATTTTATACTGCTCTTTATCCTTTATTCAATGCTTTATACATATTGCACTATATATGTTTTTTTTCTTTTTGTTGTTTATATAATCCTGGTGCATTTATACTGAAATGTGTCTTTAAAAAGTGCACAACCCAATTTATCTTTATAAAGCCCTTGAGGATTTTGGGAAATTTAAAAAAAGGTTCAACGTTGATCAGCCATTTTTTATTTTAATCACCTGACACATCAGGGACTTCCTAAAAAATAAATAAAACAAAATACAAGTATTTGGAAAGTACAAATGTTTTTGTAAAAATTTCCCTGACCGATTAGTTCCCTCATTCTTTTTTTCCAATTAATTATAATAACTATATTGAGCATTTTTCATCTAAAAGGACCATTACCACTTGAAAATGAGCTACTGTTTTCCTAAAATAATAAATAGGATACAGTTAAACCCTTGAGGATTCGACTTGGAATGTTGTACAGTTTAGGACACAGGCTGTTATTACACTTTCGCGGTGTTTGTGTTTAGCTGTAATTTCCCTCTCATTTACTGTTCCCTCACATTATATACTGTATACAAAAGGCTTTCTTTCTTGTGAATGGGCACAACATTCGCTGCGTTCCAATCTGCTGGGTGTACTCCTGTTAACGGTGATTAGTTAGATAAACCTGTTAACGGATTTGCTAGTACACCCTAGTAAAACTCGGTTGAATATATTTTAAAATAATTCAGAAACTCAGAGTTTTTGAAGTGCCACATGATTGCTGTTTGAGCTTTTGACTCTATCAGACGGTGTAGACAGCAAGAAGGTGTATTCCAAAATGAATCATCTCAGTGTGAATTAAACAGTAATCATCTTGTGATCCATATCTCATAACCGCTGTTGACATCTCCCACACAAGGTCATGCTTGGACATAGAGCCCTTGAAACATTTACTGAAGATCACCCCTGAGATGTATATTTTATCCTTTATAAAATTCCTTAGAGGAGCAGAATAAGACTTGACAAACATTTCAAACATCCTTGCTAAATCTCTATGGAGGTGTGGACCCATGGGCCAGCGCCAGCATTGTTGACGAATGATGTCCTATGGTCCTTCACAGGCCTTGCCACGGAGTCTGGTGTTCCTGTACAGATACCTTCCCTAACCCTGGTGGGACACAACCCAACATTAGAGAAGCATATCCATTCCATGTTGCAATCTGAGACGACTATATACTACAGTATGTAGAGGCTACCTCCCTGACTCGCAACTCCCCTCCGGATCAACCTAAGATGCTTCCTGGGAAGTAAGACATTAATAGTCCGTTAACAGCTGGAGAGCTGTACTAAATAGAGTAGGAAGGGCCTGGTTTCCTAATAGTTCAAGCACTAGAATGTGAGTTAGGGTTCAGGTAGTCTCGAATCCTCGAATAACTGCTATCTTTGTTTAGATGAACCACATAACACATACCTGATGATCCCTCCTAATACTAACCCCTAACCCTATGTCTAATAGACATATACAGTCTAAATGTGCAGAATTGAGCACCATACATGCCATGTCACGTGACTCTATGCCCACTGCTTACCAGGATGTAAGCTGAGAAACCTGTCAACTATGATACTGCCCCACATCCCTATGCACATCACCAAATTGCACCCTAGTGATCTAGTGTGACCCCCTGGATGTGTGCGCAGGCAGCGCGAGGCACTGAGGGAGGACGGACCGCCAAGAATGGTAGCACTGCCTCTGCTGTCGCCCCTCCCCCCAGTCAGTATTCCGCCTGAGTCCTGGTCTACTTGGCCTAGGCAGACATACAGTGCCCCACCCCCCTATACAGTCTGTAAGATGTTACTGTAAAGAATGACTCATGTGAGCATGATCACTGACTGATTGCTGCTGGGTTACTTCATCTCCCCGGAGTATATAGATTATCATGCTCGGACCCCGAGAGCTCAGGACTCTCCGGATCACCACTTCTGCTTTCTGTTTACACAAAAACTTTCCCTCATTTTGCAAGTTTGTTTTGTTTTGTTTTCAAAAAAACAAAACAATCACCCAAAATCACAGGAACTGATGTATTGTGTAAAGTGGGCTTTTCCCCAGGGCTTATGGTGGGTGAACTAAGGAGCTGGGGGTAAGTGACCACAGTGACGAGTTACAGGACACTTTGAGGGTGTTTTATTTTTAAGATTTCCAAAAACGGTTCTACTCAACAGAAAGCGTTTGCACCTTAACTTTCCGACACTTTCATTTGCGAGAACCCTAGTGTTGTATTTCTACATATGCCAACTTGGCCTAGGCCTAGGGCAGCAGACTAGAGGGGATGGCAGCAGAGCCAGCACTGCCAATGATGGTTGTTCATGCTTCTTCACTGCTTTGACTGCCTGCACAGTCATTTGTACTGACCCTACTAGATCACCGGGGAGCAATATGGTGCTCTTTGGACAGGGATATAGGGAACATTGTGGCACTGTTGTAAGATAAAGGCAAAATGGTGTAGTGGAAAGGTTAAGTACGGAAGGGGAGTGACAAATGCAGTGGCCTTTTTAAGGTGGGGAGGGGATTGTGAACCTCCCAGTGTCACAATGGTTCAAGGAGTGCCATTGGCAGGGGTGCAGTCCAAACCACTGCGTATAGGGATGACAGCTTAATCACTATGCACAAGGAACATGTGAGAGCGCTGATTAAGGTCTGAGTTACCGCTAGGAGACAAACACAGCAGGGGGAGAGGGAAGGAGGAGATGAACGTGGGAGAGGGGGGAGAGAGAAACAACAAAGGGTGAAACGGGAGAAACATCTGGGGAGAGGAAAACAGCTACGGGAGAGGAAAGGGAAAAAGAACAGAGAGGAAATGCAGAGATGAGAGAGAAGAGAGACAGCTGGGGAGATGAAAGGGGAGAGAGAAACAACTGGGGGAGAGTAAAGGGAGAGAGACAGCAGAGGAAGAGGAAAACCAGGAGATGAATGAAGGACAAGGAAGAGAACCAGCTGGGGAGATGAAAGGGGGAGGGAAGAAACAACGGTGGTGTTAAACAGGAGAGGGAGAGACAGCCAGGGGGAGATGAAGGAAAAGGGAGAGAGACAGCTGGGGGAAATTTGAAGAGTTTCAGTATGGAAGTGGGGGGGTTATGGCAAATATAACATCTGTCCCGAATGTCAAACACATTATGTTTGGCATTGAATGAGTTTAGTCAGGCCTAGGACAGCACGAAACCTAAATACATCACTACATAAACCCCACCTGTATAAATCATTTTATTTTCAACATTCATTCTACAAACAAGGTTTAACTGACATAGTCCCTCCCAGAACTTCGTGCATCAGTCCACCTCTGCTGAATAAGAGAATGATTTGTCGAGGATTAAAGCCTTCACATTCCCGCGAGAGAGAAGGTGTTAACATCCAACAGGTGTGAGGTCCCATTGAGTTGGGGAAATAAATCTGTAATATTAAGTAATAAGGAGCCGAAAAATACAATACACGAACCCATACTCTCAATTATTTTCAACCCGGAGTCCTCCTCTATTGTTTTGGGCTCTCAATCCCATCCCCATAGAACTTGGCGAGGACCAGAGCAAAGATGATCAACTAGTGGCCGGAAAACAGACATCAGAGAAATTATCCCTACTTCCCCCCTGGGATTTACATGTGTAGGTCAAGAACATTTGGGTGCGGACAAAATTCCTTGTATCTGCTATTCCTGAAATTCTCCGTGATATCCTGTCGGGGGCAGATGGAAGCCGATGTTGGTCCAATGAGAATGTCACTATCCTCTCACCCCCAATTATCATTATGGCGGTATTTACAGCCATAGGGTGACTGCAGCAGACACACACGCAAACACACGTGCGCTTATAGCTGACTATTAACACATCACATGAGACGTCTAAGTATATAATCATAAGTGAATTGCCTTCAAATAAGTCATAGTAGAAGAGAAAAAACACACTGCGCCTCTGTGACCAGAAGAGCCGCACCAAAAACAAACTAGTGTTCCACTCCTAGATAAAAAACACGCAATTCCCAAAAAGTGTAATTAGTGTGGTGCTTATGCCAACACCTTACACACCTTTAGTTACCCTGTGTAGCGAGGGTAAATTCCTCTCAATTTATAAAACAAAGGGGAAAAGAGAAAACAACCCCACAAATAATATTTTATACAAACGGACAATGGATAGGATAGTCAGAGATTTCCAACTCACTTCTTGAGCAGAACCCCCTCAGTGTAATCAGCACTGGGGATCCCAGAAGATGTGAATCAATCCTGAATTCACAAAGAATAAAAAAAGTATCCATCTCCGAGGCAATGCGTTTCGCCTCTTTGAGAGGCGTTTTTAAATGTCCCCCTTTGTTCGTGATGATTTCACATCTTCTCGTCTCGCGTGAGTTACTCCTGTGGCGTCAGATGCTGTCATCATCTCCCCACGGCCAACACCTTCTCCACAGTCCACCAAAGATGTCCCCATACATGGGGCGCACCTGATCACTATTCCTTTGCGCCACTCGTTCCGTTCCCATGGTGACGTTTTAAGCCAAAGTGCACCGGAATTATATGTATCACTGCAAGGAAAAGTGTTCAAACATAAGAAATATTTATTAATAACAAGAGGACGAATATATAAAAGAATTATATATATATAAATATATATATAAATATAGAAAACCAGTTCATCTGCATATAGAGTCACAGGTGATGTCAGAAGCAGGAAACTTCACAGACACATGTAAAACACATTTTTCTCCTAATTTAGGCATTTGCTTTCCATTTTGCTAACACAATGTATAGATCATCTTTTAAAAATGTTTCTCCAGTCACAGTAAAAGCAATGTTTAGGTGATCCAGTCCCTTTAACTCTCCCTTCCAGTCCTACTGGCCCGGACACAAGTGTTCATTCTGCATTTGCTGCTCTATCTCTTTCATTTCACAATAGCATAATGTGCACAGTGCAAACCTTTAGCTCCCAGGAGCTGGGGGAAGATGGCGCAGAAAGTACAGATCTAATACCAGCCCAATTTGTGTAATAATTTAACAGTTTATCGCGTTTGGCTAGACACCAGATGTGGCAGACAACACTGAAAGGATGTAATTAATGCAGAATAATGGCTTGGTATTCTAACCACACTTTTCTCGCAGCCAGAAGATATGTAAAAACACTCTGCAGAGAAGCTGCCTAATTGGCCTCCAATTAGCCCGCTCAGCATTAACTCTTTCAGCACAGGAATAAACAATAGAGGGAGACCATATCATTTATTCAGAGATACTTGTTAAATATATATAGAAACATACATCATGGTTATAATCTATAGTCTTCATTATATTGTGTGTCTTACTAGAGATTCACCACCAGGGCGGCGCTCAGTTTAGTTCTCTCAAGTCATGACCCAAATGGTAATGTTGTTTTTCTCCCTTTGGAGTAAAAGATACAAAGTGCTTAACAATCCAGTAGAGTTTTTGGCCTGGTAACAAATTCCTTCGAGTCAATACATCTGAAGGGGTTTGTGTTCGTCTCTACAAATCTTGGAAAAACACAGACGAAAATGTTTTTTTTTTTTTTGTACACTCCTTTTTGTTTTTGTTTTTATTGATACGAGAAGCAAGCATAGCACAAGGGAATTATTATGTTTTACAACAAACTACAGGCAGATAACGTGCAGACAAAACAAAAACAAAAAAGATTCATATAATATTCAGACAAACACCCTCTCACAGTTACTGGAAATGAATTATTTGAATTATTTATGAAAAACAAAATTGTTGCATAAGATCTGTTGTGTTTCTTATGATCATATATCGGTTTCTCCGCCCACAGGATAAAGCTGGACTATGTTTTGTTCTAGCCATCATGTTGTCTATTTATTAAAGACTACACTGGCAAGTGCAAGATCCAGGCAGTAGCCGGACTGGATCACCCAAACATTTTTTTTTAACTGTGAATAAAAAAATGATTGAAAATGATCTATACATTGTGTTAGAAAAACTGCCAGCAAATGCCTGAATTAGGAGAACAATGTGTTTTAAACGTGTCTGTGGAGTCTGCTGCTTATGACATCATCTGTGGCCCGGTATGCAAATGAACTGCGTTACAGTGGGAAATGTGTAATTTGTACATCAATCTGCAGGTGATGTCAGAAACAGGAGACACCTTTAAAACACATCCCCCCACCCCCCAATTTAGGAATTTGCTTGCAATTTTGCTAACATCCTTGGGGCTATTCACTAAAAAGGTGAGTTGAAGTGAATAGCAGGTGAAATGAAGTGAATAGCAGGTGAGTTGAGGTGAGATGAACATTCCATCTCACCAGTTCAGCTATACATTGTGCAGGAACAAACCTGACGAGATCACTTAGCGGGGGAACTAACCAGGTTTGTTCCTGCACAATGTATAGCTGAATTGGTGAGATGGAATGTTCATCTCACCTCAACCCACCTTCTATTCACTTCAACTCACCTGCTATTCACCTCAACTGACCTACTATTCACCTCAACTCACCTACTATTCACTTCAACTCACCTGCTATTCACCTCAACTCACCTGCTATTCACTTCAACTCACCTGCTATTCACTTCAACTCACCTGCTACTCACCTCAACTCACCTGCTATTCACTTCAACTCACCTGCTATTCATTTCAACTCACCTGCTGTTCACTTCAACTCACCTGCTATTCACTTCAACTCACCTGCTATTCACCTCAACTCACCTTTTAGTGATTAGCCCCAAATGTATAGACAATTCAATCATTTTGTATTCTCTATATTCACATGTAAAAACAATGTTTAGGTGATACAGACCTTTTGGTAGTTCAGACTGGCATGTCGGTGAATATTCCCCACTCACATATCAGTAATTGATGCAGTTCACGTCAGTTAACTTTTCAGCATGGAAGAGGCGCCAGCATTGGTCATTATCAACATGTACCATATATTCTACACTTTGTCTATCCCTGATTTAGGGACTGGTCCGTAATGGGAATCCCCAGCCCCGGAGCATATTACATGTCATGTAGCAGCCTCACGACTGTGACCATGCTGTAATAGCCACTAAAAATGGCCTTAAATATTCCTTCACCAAATTTATTTTGGCTATACCACGATACCCAACCACATGTAGTATAGGTATATAACTATCTAATCAATACATGTACCTTACAAGTGTTACTTTTTTGTGCTTTAAATAGGCACTTAACCCATCTTTTAAATCAGACAGAACCCCACTTCTGTCTATCTAAAGGGGCTTTTACACAATACCCCTGGGACCACATTCAAAAGCTTTTCTAGTTTTTTTTTAATGCACAGGAGAATGCTTTGCTCAGAATATTTTATTACAAACTTATCCTTAGCTACAGAAATTTGGGCCCTCCATAAGGATTCCATTAGCCCTCACCAGATGTAGTCTTCCTCTTCTGAGATTTCCACATAGGAATGATGTCTTTGGTCCTCAGGCAGAATCTTACAATCTCTAGACCACCAAAAACATTGTTCTCTTGTTCTTACCTTGCAAGGAGAGTATCGAGTAGCTGACACTAATGTTCATTTGCATGGGATTGTCAAAATAAATGAATTTGAAACTGAGTAAAGAATGTTTCAATGAAATGAAGCTCAAGGGACAAAGTGTAATAGTTGACAAAGATCAAAAAAAATTCCCTCTTGGATACAGACACTGATCAGCAATAACATTATTATATGTATATATACACTGATCAGCCATAACATTATTATATATATACACTGATCAGCCATAACATTATTATACATAATACACTGATCAGCCATAACATTATTGGATGTATATAGACACTGATCAGCCATAACATTATATATATATATATATATACACTGATCAGCCATAACATTATTATATGTATATGTACACTGATCAGCCATAACATTATTACATGTATATAGGCACTGATCAGCCATAACATTATTATTATATATATATATATATATATACACTGATCAGCCATAACATTATTATATGTATATGTACACTGATCAGCCATAACATTATATATATATATATATATATACACTGATCCGCCATAACATTATTACATGTATACATACACTGATCAGCCATAACATTATTATATGTATACATACAATGATCAGCCATTACATTATTATATGTATATATACACTGATCAGCAATAACATTATTATATGTATATATACACTGATCAGCCATAACATTATTATGTGTATATATACACTGATCAGCCATAACAGTATTATGTGTATATATACACTGATCAGCCATAACATTATTATATGATATATACACTGATCAGCCATAACATTATTATATGTATATATACACTAATCAAATGCTCTGAAAAAGACCCCTCGTCTTATATTCGAGGTCGTCTTAGAAACATAGAAACATAGAATGTGTCGGCAGATAAGAACCATTCGGTCCATCTAGTCTGCCCAATTTTTTTTTTTTTGAGTACTTTTATTAGTCCCCCTTTCCCGGTCTTATAGCTAGGATAGCCTTGTGTCTATCCCATGCATGCTTAAAATCCTTGACTGTGTTTACCTCTACCACTTCTGCTGGCAGGCTATTCCATACATCCACTACCCTCTCAGTAAAGTAATACTTCCTGATATTACTTTTAAATCGTTGCCCCTCTAATTTAAGACTATGTCCTCTAGTTGTGGTAGTTTTTCTTCTTTTAAATATACTCTCTTCCTTTACTGTGTTGATTCCCTTTATGTATTTAAATGTTTCTATCATATCCCCCCTGTTACGTCTTTCCTCCAAGCTATACATGTTAAGATGCTTTAACCTTTCCTGGTAAGTTTTATCCTTCAACCCATGAACCAGTTTAGTAGCCCTTCTCTGAACTCTCTCCAAAGTATCAATATCCTTCTGGAGATACGGTCTCCAGTACTGCGTACAATACTCCAAGTGAGGTCTCACCAGTGCTCTGTACAATGGCATGAGCACTTCCCTCTTCCTACTGCTAATACCTCTCCCTATGCAACCAAGCATTCTGCTAGCATTTCCTGCTGCTCTATTGCATTGCCTACCTACCTTCAAGTCCTCTGAAATTATTACTCCTAAATCCCTTTCCTCAGATGTTGAGGTTAGGACTGTACCAAATAGTCTATATTCTGCTTTTGGGTTTTTACGCCCAAGGTGCATAATCTTGCACTTGTCCACATTAAATGCCAGTTGCCACTGCTCTGACCATTTTTCTAGTTTAGCTAAATCATTTGCCATTTGGCTTATCCCTCCATGAATATCAACCCTGCTGCAAATCTTTGTATCATCGGCAAAAAGACATACTTTGCCAGCAAGACCTTCTGCAATATCGCTAATAAAAATATTAAAGAGAATGGGTCCAAGAACAGATCCCTGAGGTACCCCACTAGTAACAAGACCTTGCATCGAATATACCCCATTGACTACAACCCTCTGTTGCCTGTCACTCAGCCATTGTCTAATCCATTCAACAATATTGAAAACCAAACTCAAAGATTTCAGTTTATTGATAAGCCTTCTATGTGCGACAGTGTCAAAAGCCTTACTGAAATCTAGGTAAGCAATGTCTACTGCACCACCCTGATCTATTATTTTAGTTACCCAATCAAAAAAATCAATAAGATTAGTTTGGCATGATCTCCCTGAAGTAAACCCATGCTGTCTCTGATCTTGAAATCCAAGCGACTTTAGATGTTCTTATAATCTGACCTCATATCGAGGTCAGATTATAAAACTGGGATCTCCCAGTTGGGATCCCCCTCGCTAACAGCCGGAGGATGTCTGCACGATACGCGTATGTATCCATATCAGTTCATTTCGGTGAAGTGTACATCAATAGTAATAATCGTCAATAACTTGAACAAAAATGAAAGAGTGCTGAAAACAATATGTAATATATAACAGGATAAGAATTCTGGTAAATATCAGATTAAAGTGTCAGAATTGTAATGCATGGGAAACATTATCTTATCCTAATTGTTGATTTTTCCCTGTATTTCGTTTTCATTGGACAGAGGATGGCCCAATCAGGAAACTGCAGGAATATCTCTTCATATTGGACATTGAAGCACCACTGTATGAGAAATATAACCTATGTTTAAATGAAAGATTGCATCAAGTGTAGACAATTTATACACAATATAATATACAAATATACATAAGTTAATCCAACCCAACATGAAGGGAGACCTGACCCAAGATTCTAAACAATATGTCTGCCTGAGAGAGAGCTATATGGAGCAAAAAGGCTTAATCAAGGCACTTTATTAGAATAATTCTATTTTAAAGGTCTACACTTGCTGCAGTTGCCCTTTAATGTCCGAAGTCACTGGTGGAATTGAGATGAAAGGGAAGTGATGAGCAGAGAAATGATTTAATAAGTCATATTACTGCACTCACGTCTGTCATATGAGAAACCCATTTCCTAATATTGCTCCAGAGTACTTCAACTTCTATTATTTAATCCTGAGGAGTGAAACCCAAGCTGTACAACACTTACTTTGTAAAGACCACTTTTTGAGATTAAAGGGAGCATATGAATTAACTCCATTTTTAAAGGGACACTAAACATTATTTTTCACTTAGAAGTACAGGTGAAAAGTTAGTTGTCCCTAGTATAAGGATGAACTGGCGTGTACTTTTGATACTTGTGCTTGTGTGGCACATTGAATAAGGGAACGTGGGGCGTGGAGCAGTGTTAGTGTGGCACATTGAATTAGGGAACGTGGGGCGTGGAGCAGTGTTTGTGTGGCACATTGAATTAGGGAACGTGGGGTGTGGAGCAGTGTTTGTGTGGCACATTGAATTAGGGAACGTGGGGCGTGGAGCAGTGTTTGTGTGGCACATTGAATTAGGGAACGTGGGGTGTGGAGCAGTGTTTGTGTGGCACATTGAATTAGGAACATGGGGCGTGGAACAGTGTTTGTGTGGCACATTGGATTAGGGAACGTGGGGTATGGAGCAGTGTTAGTGTGGCACATTGAATTAGGGGGCGTGGAGCAGTGTTTGTGTGGCACATTGAATTAGGGAACGTGGGGCGTGGAGCAGTGTGTGTGTGGCACATTGAATTAGGAACATGGGGTGTGGAGCAATGTTTGTGTGGCACATTGAATTAGGGAACGTGGGGCATCGAGCAGTGTTTGTGTGGCACATTGAATTAGGGAACGTGGGGTGTGGAGCAGTGTTTGTGTGGCACATTGAATTAGGGAACGTGGGGTGTGGAGCAGTGTTTGTGTGGCACATTGAATTAGGGAACGTGGGGCGTGGAGCAGTGTTTGTGTGGCACATTGAATTAGGGAACGTGGGGTGTGGAGCAGTGTTTGTGTGGCACATTGAATTAGGGAACGTGGGGCGTGGAGCAGTGTTTGTGTGGCACATTGAATTAGGGAACGTGGGGTGTGGAGCAGTGTTTGTGTGGCACATTGAATTAGGGAACGTGGGGCGTGGAGCAGTGTTTGTGTGGCACATTGAATTAGGGAACGTGGGGTGTGGAGCAGTGTTTGTGTGGCACATTGAATTAGGAACATGGGGCGTGGAACAGTGTTTGTGTGGCACATTGAATTAGGGAACGTGGGGTATGGAGCAGTGTTAGTGTGGCACATTGAATTAGGGGGCGTGGAGCAGTGTTTGTGTGGCACATTGAATTAGGGAACGTGGGGCGTGGAGCAGTGTGTGTGTAGCACATTGAATTAGGAACATGGGGTGTGGAGCAATGTTTGTGTGGCACATTGAATTAGGGAACGTGGGGCATCGAGCAGTGTTTGTGTGGCACATTGAATTAGGGAACGTGGGGTGTTAGCAGTGTTAGTGTGGCACATTGAATTAGGGAACGTGGGGCGTGGAGCAGTGTTTGTGTGGCACATTGAATAAGGGAACGTGGGGCGTGGAGCAGTGTGTGTGTGGCACATTGAATTAGGAACATGGGGTGTGGAGCAATGTTTGTGTGGCACATTGAATTAGGGAACGTGGGGCATCGAGCAGTGTTTGTGTGGCACATTGAATTAGGGAACGTGGGGTGTTAGCAGTGTTTGTGTGGCACATTTAATTAGGGAATGTGGGGCGTGGAGCAGTGTTTGTGTGGCACATTGAATTAGGGAACATGGGGTGTGGAGCAGTGTTTGTGTGGCACATTGAATTAGGAACATGGGGTGTGGAGCAGTGTTTGTGTGGCACATTGAATTAGGAACATGGGGCGTGGAGCAGTGTTTGTGTGGCACATTGAATTAGGGAACGTGGGGCGTGGAGCAGTGTTTGTGTAGCACATTGAATTAGGGAACATGGGGTGTGGAGCAGTGTTAGTGTGGCACATTGAATTAGGGAACGTGGGGCGTGGAGCAGTGTTTGTGTGGCACATTGAATAAGGGAACGTGGGGCGTGGAGCAGTGTGTGTGTGGCACATTGAATTAGGAACATGGGGTGTGGAGCAATGTTTGTGTGGCACATTGAATTAGGGAACGTGGGGCATCGAGCAGTGTTTGTGTGGCACATTGAATTAGGGAACGTGGGGTGTTAGCAGTGTTTGTGTGGCACATTTAATTAGGGAATGTGGGGCGTGGAGCAGTGTTTGTGTGGCACATTGAATTAGGGAACATGGGGTGTGGAGCAGTGTTTGTGTGGCACATTGAATTAGGAACATGGGGTGTGGAGCAGTGTTTGTGTGGCACATTGAATTAGGAACATGGGGCGTGGAGCAGTGTTTGTGTGGCACATTGAATTAGGGAACGTGGGGCGTGGAGCAGTGTTTGTGTAGCACATTGAATTAGGGAACGTGGGGTGTGGAGCAGTGTTAGAGTGGCACATTGAATTAGGGAACATGGGGTGTGGAGCAGTGTTAGTGTGGCACATTGAATTAGGAAACGTGGGGTATGGAGCATTGTTTGTGTAGCACATTGAATTAGGGAACGTGGGGTGTGGAGCAGTGTTTGTGTGGCACATTGAATTAGGGAACATGGGGTGTGGAGCAGTGTTAGTGTGGCACATTGAATTAGGGAACATGGGGTATGGAGCAGTGTTAGTGTGGCACATTGAATTAGGGAACATGGGGTATGGAGCAGTGTCAGTGTGGATCACTGAATTAGGGAACGTGGGGTGTGTAGCAGTGTTTGTGTGGCACATTGAATTAGGGAACATGGGGTATGGAGCAGTGTTAGTGTGGCACATTGAATTAGGGAACATGGGGTATGGAGCAGTGTCAGTGTGGATCACTGAATTAGGGAACGTGGGGTGTGTAGCAGTGTTTGTGTGGCACATTGAATTAGGGAACGTGGGGTGTGTAGCAGTGTTTGTGTGGCACATTGAATTAGGGAACGTGGGGCGTGGAGCAGTGTTTGTGTGGCACATTGAATTAGGGAATGTGGGGTGTGGAGCAGTGTTAGTGTGGCACATTGAATTAGGGAACATGGGGTGTGGAGCAGTGTTAGTGTGGCACATTGAATTAGGGAACGTGGGGTATGGAGCATTGTTTGTGTAGCACATTGAATTAGGGAACGTGGGGTGTGGAGCAGTGTTTGTGTGGCACATTGAATTAGGGAACATGGGGTGTGGAGCAGTGTTAGTGTGGCACATTGAATTAGGGAACATGGGGTATGGAGCAGTGTTAGTGTGGCACATTGAATTAGGGAACATGGGGTATGGAGCAGTGTCAGTGTGGATCACTGAATTAGGGAACGTGGGGTGTGTAGCAGTGTTTGTGTGGCACATTGAATTAGGGAACATGGGGTATGGAGCAGTGTTAGTGTGGCACATTGAATTAGGGAACATGGGGTATGGAGCAGTGTCAGTGTGGATCACTGAATTAGGGAACGTGGGGTGTGTAGCAGTGTTTGTGTGGCACATTGAATTAGGGAACGTGGGGTGTGTAGCAGTGTTTGTGTGGCACATTGAATTAGGGAACGTGGGGCGTGGAGCAGTGTTTGTGTGGCACATTGAATTAGGGAATGTGGGGTGTGGAGCAGTGTTAGTGTGGCACATTGAATTAGGGAACATGGGGTGTGTAGCAGTGTTAGTGTGGATCACTGAATTAGGGAACATGGGGTGTGGAGCAGTGTTTGTGTAGCACATTGAATTAGGGAACATGGGGCGTGGAGCAGTGTTAGTGTGGATCATTGAATAAGGGAACGTGGGGCGTGGAGCAGTGTTTGTGTGGCACATTGAATTAGGGAACATGGGGTATGGAGCAGTGTTTGTGTAGCACATTGAATTAGGGAACATGGGGTGTGGAGCAGTGTTTGTGTAGCACATTGAATTAGGGAACATGGGGTATGGAGCAGTGTTTGTGTAGCACATTGAATTAGGGAACATGGGGTGTGGAGCAGTGTTTGTGTAGCACATTGAATTAGGGAACATGGGGTATGGAGCAGTGTTTGTGTAGCACATTGAATTAGGGAACGTGGGTTATGGAGCAGTGTTAGTGTGGATCACTGAATTAGGGAACGTGGGGTGTGGAGCAGTGTTAGTGTGGCACATTGAATTAGGGAACGTGGGGTGTGGAGCAGTGTTAGTGTGGCACATTGAATTAGGGAACGTGGGTTATGGAGCAGTGTCAGTGTGGCACATTGAATTAGGGAACGTGGGGTGTGGAGCAGTGTTAGTGTGGCACATTGAATTAGGGAACGTGGGTTATGGAGCAGTGTCAGTGTGGCACATTGAATTAGGGAACGTGGGGTGTGGAGCAGTGTTAGTGTGGCACATTGAATTAGGGAACGTGGGTTATGGAGCAGTGTCAGTGTGGCACATTGAATTAGGGAACGTGGGTTATGGAGCAGTGTCAGTGTGGCACATTGAATTAGGGAACGTGGGGTGTGGAGCAGTGTTAGTGTGGATCATTGAATTAGGGAACGTGGGTTATGGAGCAGTGTCAGTGTGGATCATTGAATTAGGTTTTAGTGTTTTAAATGGGTCTGTGGAGTCTCCTTCTTATGACATCACGATGTGGCCTGATACTGGTTACTTCTTCCCCTTGAAGTCGTTTATTTGCATATTGTGCAACACAAATGATTTTATCTTTATTTTTTCTCTTAATCTAAACATTTACTATTCTGCTAACACAATGTACAGATTATTGTGTGTACTCTACATTACATTGCAGACAATGTTTCAGTGACTGTCCACATTAAGTAGCATTATTTCAATTCCTAAGTTAATATTTACTCTTCACCTGTGGTCTAATCTGAGTTCATTACACACATTCTCACACATTCCCATACATTCTCACACATTCCCATACCTTCACGGTTAAATCCACTTCATACCTGTTCCAGTCAGTGTCAGACCTCACTGGACAGGCTCTGTGCTAGCACAAGATGGCTGGTGCCAGTCTCAGTATTATATTAGAGTGCTAGCTCACCAGACCATGAAGCCCAGCTACCTCTACAAACCATCTATTACCCAATCCCATAGAGGCCCAAACTCCTGGTGCTTCTGGTGGTTCATTTTTTTAATTCTAATTAATTAATTAATTAAAATGTTACAATAGTGGCTAACCTTCACATTTATAGAGGTTTGTAGGATATAGAAACATAAGGGTCTACTCAATAAAACTGCAGGGAATTGAGAAGGGAATTTCAAACTTCAGGCCAATGTAGCTGAGTCGGAAACATTCTCCAAACGCAGTTGAATGGGAGAATTTTTCCAACTCTGTTACTTTGGCCTTAATTCCGGACTTGTCACTTTAAACCCGTGCCCCCCTAATTTAAGACTGTCCTCTTTTTGTGGTGGTTTTTCTGGATGTATTTAAAAGTTTCAGTCCTAGCCCCTGCTGTCTCGTTTTTATTCCAAGCTACATATGTTGAGGTTTCTTTGGAAAATAAATAATCATCCAATTAAAATAAATAATAAATGACTTATAATAATAATAATAATATGTTTAAAGCAAAGCAAACCCCTTTGATGGCTGCACATTACCAGAGATGCGAGTTAATAAATATAGCAACATCTGTCTCTAGCGCAGACTATAATACGCTGTATTAAATGGGAAAGAAAAAGAGCCATAGAAATCCTTCCAGGCCTTGTTACAGCAGAATGGATCCAGAGGAGATTTAATCTTTTTTAATAAGAAAGAGCAGACAGTGTTTAGCTGTGTCACTTCTCTCAGCTCCATTATTTGTGGGATCAATCAGAGAGGGTAATGGACGGATTATAAATAGCAGCCGGCTGATTTAAGGCATTGCCTGTGTCTTATCTGAAGCAGGTAGGAGTATAGATACTGCACATTCTATACATTGAGTGTCCCAGGGGAATGTGCTGGATGATACACAGCCTGTTTACTCACCAGCTTCCATGCCCAGACTTTCAGGCATCGAATGTTGACAAAATGAGTGCCATAAAGTTGGTCACTTTGAAATCCTCAGGACGCCCTAGAAAATGAGAGAAAAGTCGGTGGGGGTTATATATAACACAGTGACCGTTATGATTGCATTCTCCTTCAGACAACGGTTGGGATTTGGCGCTATACGCACCATACATGCATAGCGCTAGCCCCCCTGGGCTCGCCTCTAACCTGATTGAATGGGCTAGTGTTACTTTCCAATTCTAATGGCACCAGTGTGTACAGTACCTTTTATCTTTCTGTCTAATTGTCTTATCTGCCAACATATCTGTGTCTATCGCTGATGATAATGGGTGGGCAGAAGTTTCCAGCTCCTCCCCTGGCGCAAGCGCAACCCATGTGTATAATACATACATACATATATATATATATATATATATATATATATATATATACCACAATCTGTATTTCCTGCTAAAATTATTCAAATTATTATTCTGCCTTCAGCTGTTGCTGAACTACAATTCCCAGATATCAAGGCAGCCTGGGTCTCCCTCGGCATTATGGGAGCTGTAGTTCACCAACCACATATTGCCCAGCCCTGCCATAGAAGGAACATAGAAAGGGTTGAGCTGTCACATTATATATACTGTCCCTGTGTGGGCACAAGAAAAAAATCCCAAAACAGCAATCCCTTGTGGTTTCTGCTACACGTGGGTGTCTGGTGCTCCAGCTCCTGTGATACTGTGTAACAAGGTATTAGGTTATTGATGCCTTAATAAAGCCTAATTATTATTATTAGATTGGTTTTGCTTGGATCCCATGTCCCAAATATCCTTGCCAACCAAAGGAACACAGCACAGATAATTTACTCTTTGACTACGAAGAAAAGATGCAATTGAAACATAGTGGCAACTGCACCCCTTATATTATGGCCCTATGTCCTATATACACGCTTTATTTGCCCCAGTGACACCTGATCCAGCCATAAAGCCGCAGGATCACATCTATTTATACTCCTACTAGTTATATCATCTGACAAGAATGCCAAGAATTCATCTATATTACGCAACAGAAGAGCTGGCTTCCAACTTACGCCCCTGAGAGAACACTGGTTTCCTATGTCTGCCACCTCCTTCCTATCCAGCAATGTGCTGGCCATCCTGTAACTAATGGTATAGAAGGGTTGTGCGAAGCAGTGTAGTCCAAACCTACCGTAATAATAATATTATTAAAACTACTTGTTTTTTTTTTAAACGTATCAGCAAAAGCCCCAACGCTGCAAACCAAAGTACACTGAAATGTTTACATGAAAGGTAACTAGATTGTAAGCTCTGCGAGCAAGGCTCTCTCTATGTATCAGTCTGTTCTTGTTCCTCCTCTCAGCTCTGTAAATTGTTGGTGGGATATAAATAAATGATAGTTTCATGTAATATACACAGATACAAGACTGGTTCCAGCTCTTGCTAATTTATAGTCTTATGTTACAGCCCAAGGGTTGTAAGGATTCTTCAGTACCTGTTTAATTTCAGATGACGTATACAAGAAAACTGTTGGTTTATACACTGATCAGCCATAAAATTATTATATATATATACACCGATCAGCCATAACATTATTATATGTATATATACACTGATCAGCCATAACATTATTATATGTATATATACACCGATCAGCCATAACATTATTATATGTATATATACACCGATCAGCCATAACATTATTATATGTATATATACACTGATCAGCCATAACATTATTATATTTATATATAAACACCGATCAGCCATAACATTATTATATGTAAAAATATATACACCGATCAGCCATAACATTATTATATGTAAAAATATATACAGCGATCAGCCATAACATTATTATATATATACACCGATCAGCCATAACATTATTATATGTAAAAATATATACACGATCAGCCATAACATTATCATATATACACCGATCAGCCATAACATTATTATATATACACCGATCAGCCATAACATTATTATATGTATATATAAACACTGATCAGCCATAACATTATTATATGGATATAATAATATTCGGTATTCCCTGATGGCATTAGCCTCTTTCTTGATGCTCCCTACCACAAAGCCAAAAATTGGTCAGGAATGGTTTGAGGAACACAACAACACGTTCAAGGTGTTGACTTGACCTCCAAATTCCTAAGATCTCAATCCAATCGATCATCTGTGGGATGTGTTGGACAAACAAGTCCGATCAATGGAGGCCCCACCTCGCAACTTACAGGATTTAAAGGATCTGCTGCTAACATCTTCAGAGGTCTAGTGAAGTCCATGCCTCGACGGGTCAGGGCTGTTTTGGCGTCAAAAGGGTGAACTTACCCAATAATAGGCAGAAGGTCATAATGTTGTTGCTGATCTCTGTAGATACTTCTTAATATTTGAGTTTATTTGGAAACATTTGTCACATGTGGGGCAAGAAAACACCAGCAAAGATTCATTTTAATGACCAGAAATATGTAGAAACTCATTTTACCCCTGGAACAAGATTTAGTTCCGTGTCATTCTGTCCTACTAGTACCCTCTGAGTAGGATAGGGACAAATGTCAGAAGAAACTCAGGTTCTGTGTAAAAAGATTACTTTCACATGAAGACATTTTAAATGGGAATGTTTAAATGAAAGCATACAAATAAGCCCTCTTAGCCCCATATAGCTCTATAAGGGGGCGGACATGTTGTTTGGAATCTCAGTCATGTGTCGGCTTTCTCCATGGTTTTTGATTGGTCCGGCTCTGTTTTGCATAACACCATAGACATTTATATTGTGTGTTATACTTAACGAATGGGTTAGGCCATGTGGTAGAATATGGGGCCATGCATAGGGGTTAACGAGTATTAAATCCTAGTGGATAAACCATGTTTTACTGAATTTTTCATAATTTTAACAGACCTTTTACATAGTAATTTAGGTTGAAAAAAAGAACCTTAGCCCATCAAGTTTAACCCATCTACCTGTCACTCCAGCTTCTGAGACGAAAAAAAAAAAAAAAATGTAACCCCCCAAACTATCCAATAGTAGTTTTTTTTGTTTGTCATGTGCCTGGGGCATAGAGACCAGTATCATATGACTAAGTGAAGTGACATCTCTTGTGGTGGGAGCTTTACTCCATCATACAAAATCCTAGTGAAGACCAGCAATACATCTGGGAGTAACCCATCCATTCGGAGGGACGCAGGTCCAGTGTGTCCTCCTTCTAGAGGTAGAGAGTGCTTAGGTAGAAACCATCAGTCTCTGGAGCAGCTGATGTAAATTACTGAGCTTGTTGGGGGGACTATTCACTAAAAAGCAAACTGTCGGGGAACAGACAAGTGAACTGCCAAAATTTGGAAAGACAGGCAAAGCTGAGGAATTCTTTCACAATCGACTACTTATGCCTGATGTTTGCGTTTCTCCGGTCAGCTTACCCCCAGTCCAGTTTTTAGTGAATAAACACATCTGTGTCCTGCGCATCTTTCGAACAGGAAGTGGTGTGTGTAATCCCCCTTCTGACACCACTGTATCCTTTCTGCCATTGTCTAAGGCACAGGGCTAGGGCTTGGTTTCCTAGAAACCCCTCCATATCTTCGATATAAAATCAATGCCACGCTTGCCCCTTGTTTTACTGCACGTCTGAACTGGTCATGTCCGAACACGCCTGCAAGCTCACTGCACGCACCATGTTGGCGCTTTATAGAGAAAGAATTAGAATAATCAGAATTTAGAAACTCTCTGCCCTTCGCGCTGCCTCCCTTATTCTGCGTCCTCATCTCCCCTCTGCATAAAATTATTTCAATGTCATCTCCCATCCTCCCCCCCCCCCCCATATTACACCAGCCCCCAGTATTTTTTCCTTCCTTGCATTTAACTCATTCCATACCGCATGCTCACGCATTTCTCCTCTTGTCTCACCGCCCAACCACAGTCATCCTGCTGTGGACTCCCAGTATGCTCAGCATGATGGGAGTAGTAGTGCACAGAAGTACAAAAGGCTGCCTCCTCTAAGTTCTCCTTTGCTATCTGCCTTGCTCCTCACTCTCAGCACCCCCCACTCCTTGCATTCAGTCCCTCCTCCTCCTCCTCACTGAGTGTACAGACAGCCAGCTTGCTACCAGGCACAGAGGGAGGGATCTTCCCCTATGCTACGTGCTAAAAAAAAGGGGGCAATCATTCACATTAGCATCATTCCCCTTTAAATCTCATCACTGGGATCTGCTCATCTCCAGGATCACTGCTCCTCCTCCCTGATCATACTCGGGCATGCCTGGACACTATATTTAGCCCTGCCACGCCAGATCCTTTATGTGTTTGCTTCACACACACACACACACACACACACAGACAGTGCCATCCTCTTGGCTGAGCCTTGCCACCCTGTGCCCAGGCTCCCTTACTGGAAGGATCTGCATGATAGGATTTACTCAACAGCAATTCTTTTCTTTTTGTCATCTGGATTGACACCTGGACCCCGAATCCCCCCCCCCCCCCCCCCCCAGCTCTCTAAGGTGAACGGGTAAGTGCAGCTTTATATTACCAGCATGGGGAGGGGGGGGGGGGGGGGGGGGGCATTAACCCTTTGTGCAGGGCTAGGGTGGCACGGGGTCCCGCTGATCTCAGTCGATCACTTGGGAAGTCAGGGTGGGAAACGAAATCACTGGGGTCCACGCTGTGCAGAGCAGGGGTATGTCTAATGCAAACCATATGGTGGGCATGCTTCCCCTGGCTAATATTGTCATTACCCAATGCATATCAAAGGGGCATGTGTGCTGCATACGATCTGGGCGCACCTGCGTGGTGTCTGCTGGCTGAGGTTGATGGGAGTGGAACAATTAGGCTGCCTGTGTTTACAAATAATGTGTGCTGTTGCTTTGACTGATTGGGGGCTATAACTGATAGAACAAGTCTGGCACAGTAGGTATTCTGTGCTACCCCTTTAGTCAGCTGAGGATAATGGGAGTGCCGGAGTACAACATCCAGGGGGCTTGTGGTATGTAATCTGTGCATATATTTTTGGGTGAGGGTGATATCTTATCACAGTACCCTGCGGTGTTGATTTGTTGAGCTGAGGATTATAGGGGTTGCAGTGGCTAGCAGTTGGGGTACCAGGGCGTGCCCTTGTACAGATGCGAGGTCTGTGCTGCATGTCAGTAAATCTTGTGGCAGTGCTGTTTTATCATGCACTGGCCTGGCTGCAGAATGGCAGTCCTGTTTTATCGTGGACTGGCCTAGCTGCAGTGTGGCAGTCCTGTTTTATCATGCACTGGCCTAGCTGCAGTGTGGCAGTCCTGTTTTATCATGCACTGGCCTAGCTGCAGTGTGGCAGTCCTGTTTTATCATGCACTGGCCTGGCTGCAGTATGGCAGTCCTGTTTTATCTTGCACTGGCCTGGCTCCAGTGTGGCAGTCCTGTTTTTATCATGCACTGGCCTGGCTGCATTGTGGCAGTCCTGTTTTATCTTGCACTGGCCTGGCTGCAGTGTGGCAGTCCTGTTTTTATCATGCACTGGCCTGGCTGCAGTGTGGCAGTCCTGTTTTTATCATGCACTGGCCTGGCTGCAGTGTGGCAGTCCTGTTTTATCTTGCACTGGCCTGGCTGCAGTGTGGCAGTCCTGTTTTTATCATGCACTGGCCTGGCTGCAGTGTGGCAGTCCTGTTTTTATCATGCACTGGCCTGGCTGCAGTGTGGCAGTCCTGTTTTATCTTGCACTGGCCTGGCTGCAGTGTGGCAGTCCTGTTTTTTTTATCATGCACTGGCCTGGCTGCAGTGTGGCAGTCCTGTTTTTATCATGCACTGGCCTGGCTGCAGTTTGGCAGTCCTGTTTTTATCATGCACTGGCCTGGCTGCAGTGTGGCAGTCCTGTTTTTATCATGCACTGGCTGCAGTGTGGCAGTCCTATTTTATCATGCACTGGCCTTGCTGCAGTGTGGCAGTCCTGTTTTTATTATGCACTGGCTGCAGTTTGGCAGTCCTGTTTTTATCATGCACTGTTTATATTTATCAGCCCTGCCATGTGCAGCTGCTTGCTGAAGGTGACTGCAGGCTTGCACAACCCATCCAACTGCAGGGCGGGGGGTGTGCGCTGTGCAAATGATGGGGATTGGCAGGAAAAAACGAGAGAGGGGGGGAAACAAAAACAAAACAGTGACCTATGTGTGCGGATGTGTCACATGGAGAGCTGTGCTCTTTCACTTGCAAAGAAGGTGGTGTTATGAAGGGAGATGCTATATGTAAAAAAAGCTCCCACCCCCGTGTTGTAGTTGGTTTGCTCTTGCTTCTCATGCAGTCTGCAGTAGGTAACACAGCTATAAGTGACATGCAGGGTCCTGTGTGTAACACAGTGCTGGGGATATGCTACTTGGGTCTTATGTTGCAATATAGATTTTCTGCAGTGATCACTATAATGTGCCATAATGATTAATAATAATAATAATAATAATATCTTATTGTGAGGCTATAGCAGTGCCAATTACTGCTCATTAATTCACCAATGTATTAATATTATTGTACATATAGTTTGCGATGGGATCTGCTGCTTTTTCGTTTTGGCTTTTAAATTTATCAGCTGACCTACAGCTCGCCATTTTGTAGATGATCATGTAGTATTTGATTGTCAGCCCACTGATCCCAGACCGGACAACGGCGGGGAACTCTCTGCAAACTCTTACCCTGAAATTCTGGATCCCCCCCTAATGTTTCTGTCCTTGGGATGACACTACTATCCCAATTTAAAAATGACTGTCACATATAAATATTGTTTGCCCTGTGAGTGTAGATAATACAATATTACCTGTATCCACACATAGAGCCTGCAAAAGATATATGTGGCCAGTAAAAAATGCCCGGGGGGCAATTCTTCATATAGATAATATTTTTTTTTACTCTTTACAGTCACAGTACAAGCAATGTTTAGGTGAAGTCCCTTTTAATGGTGGGGATGACATGGGAAGCTTGTGGTAAAACCCAGTGTGCATAGCTTACTGAATTCTTGTTAAATCATTGCTCCTAGAGCTACATCAGTCAAATCATCTCCCATGTACCGGCTCTGTGAACTAGTCCAAATGAGAAGGAAGCAGGACAGTGCGATTCCATAGTTGCCAACATCGGCCATGTTTCCAGGGACACATATTTGTTCCACATGCTGCAGAAAGAGCATGCAAAGCGCAGCCCGGCAGTATGTAGGATTGGACAGAATCCAATTAATCAGGGTGGAGATCTCATAGGACCTACCATGATTAATTAATAGGATTCTGTCTGGCATTATCCATCCTACATACTGCACTTTGCATGCTCTTTCTGCAGCATGTGGAACAAATATGTGTCCCTGGAAACGTGGCCAATGTAATATTCCCAATTGCATTTTGTGTTGCAGGAGAATTCAGCACAGATACCTGTTGAAGAGACATGGGTGCCTATGTGACCCCTGACATATGTCAGCCCTGTATTTTAATTCATGCGTTCATCCAAAAATAAACTTGGCTTGCCTGTTCCTTTAAGGCACTGGGGGCTATTCACTAAAAGTGAATGGACAGTAGTATTTCAAAATGTAACATGATTTAAAGCCATGCCACGAAACTTATAAAACTTCAAAGTTTCGCCATACTCTAATAATTTCCCAGCAGTATAATATAAAGTCTATACATCATAACGTCTGTAGAGTCTGGAGATAGAATCTAATATACTCCATGTATACTCTTATGTCTAATGCAGACTGACAAATGTCCAGATTCTGAACTGCTTGTGTTGGTCCCACTCTGTTATCTGGCTTCAATGTGTTCTTTTATACTGCTGTGGTGTTATTTTACATTTTTCTTTCATTTTGGGGTTTCATATTACTAGACATGGGGTGAGGTTATCAACGATTCTGGAAGTCTTAGGACTGGGTTAGGATCTAAAATAAAATTCCTAATTATATTTCCCCAGTCCTGAACATGTCATGACATCTCCCCCCCATGCATACTGTGCTTTTTTTCTCTTTTAAGAAGTGGACATAGGTGAGGGAGGGACCAGAGTAAGCACATTGCCTATAGCCCGCACAGGGCTTGTGTTTTAAATGCTGATCCAGTAGAACTGTTTGTAAAGATGAAGAATCCATGATGAGCGATACGATTATAAAATAACCCTACAGCACTATAAAAGAACACATATAAACAAGAGATCTTGCTAAATTAAACAACGATGATAGTCTATAATCATTAAATCATTTTTTTTTTTACCCCTAATTGTTATTACAACACTGGTTTGCCGAGTGTGGTGGGAGTTGCAGTAGGTTGCCAAATCTCCCAAAATTTTGTTGTTCTCTAGATTTCAGGAAAGAAATTTCTAGTAGTTTGGATTTACCCTTATAC
This sequence comes from Pelodytes ibericus, assembly GCA_036172795.1. NCBI lineage: Eukaryota > Metazoa > Chordata > Amphibia > Anura > Pelodytidae > Pelodytes > Pelodytes ibericus. The sequence goes on along the minus strand of CM069863.1, from coordinate 182,485,172 downwards.
GTTTCCCTGTCTGCAATCTGCCTTTATTCTGCCTTTTTTGCCTGCAGGCTGACATGTCTTGCTGTGTTTTTTTTTTTTTTTTAATTCTCCTTAAGACATTTTTCCGTGGGTAGGAAAGTTTGTCCCTGCAGTAAATACATGTAGACACATACACAGTGATCACAAACAGGACATGACAACAGCAGAAGCTAGCTCCGCCCTACAGGTTGGTCCACAGACCAGCGGCAAAACTGATTTAAAAAATATATATAATATATAGATGTTTAAGAAAAGCAAGAAACGTGGGTGTTAATGGCACTCTGCCTTTCAAAGTATCCGGGAAAACTAACAAAACTTTTATTGCAGCTGTGTGCTTCAGCATACTTTATATCTCAATCTCACCCCTAATACAGAACATATGTGTGCATGCCTAGCCAGATTCCCTCGCAGCACTGTATACTGGGGATTTCTGTGGTTATAAAAAAAATGGTTTGCTGATGTGTCTGGGATATGTATGTATGTATATGTATATATATTATTTTGTGGAAAATATTTCAAAACCTTGCAGAAGATTTAACAACACCACATTCTAATTTACAAAGCACATCTTCCTATATCCTAAGATAAGTCCAGCTGCTCTGCAAATAGGTGCTGTATCAGTGTGGGGATCTGGTATTGTAGAAGTTAATCCTGTTCTGATTCTATAGAACGGGATAGAGCAGGTAAACTAAGGATTAGGCACCACTATTGCTGCTGGACATTGTGAAGGACAATGGAATGATGGTCTGCGGACCTTTCACAGACCGTGCCACAAACAATGGACTCTTAGTACACTATAGGTGCTGAATCTTGTGAAGGACAATGGAATGATGGTCTGTGGACCTTTCACAGACCGTTCAACAAACAATGGTCTCTTAGTACACTATAGGTGCTGAATCTTGTGAAGGACAATGGAATGATGGTCTGTGGACCTTTCACAGACCGTGCCACAAACAATGGTCTCTTAGTATTCCACCTTCCTTAGACGTCTTGGCTACAACCTGTGTCTTTGCCTCTGTTTACACCGCTTAAAATGTTTGCTTGTAAGAAACCACATGCAACCTCTAGAGATAAATATGCCTTCCCCTTTAAGTGTTTACTAAAACATGGGGGTATTATTTTTATCCTGCCGTTCCCCCCCGCCTATCCTCCAGAATCCCGTATAACTGAATCTGAGACGCACAGAGCAGGTGTCTGCATCTCTTTCCTTTTGCAGGGAAAGTGTCAATACCCAGAATGCACTGCATTTGTTACGTGTCACTTTGCTGAAACCACCAAACAGCTGGGGAGACCCATCCGCGTCCAAGACAGAGGCCTACTATAAACACACATCCTATGGCAACCAGCTGCTCTGCACCACCATTCGCATAAGGCGGGATTGTTAACATGGCAGTTTGTGAACCATTTATAGAGGCTCCAAAATGTCATATATTACACATAAGTCCAGTATGGTTTAAGGGACTTAAACTGCATTTGCAGGAAGAATGTATAGTCTAAAAGGACTGTCTGGTACCCAAAATGCATCTTCCAAATGGTAATGCATATTAATGTGCTTTCAAAGTACTTTAAAATGCATAATTTAAATTTTACATTGCTTAAAATAAAAAACTTACGGTTAGATGAATTTGTGAAATTACAGCAATTTGCAAGAAACCAGGGCTGCCCACACTAGCTGAGTAAAAGTCAAATTTTTTTTTTTTTTTTGCTGCAGGAACCAATGAGAATAATTTCATTCAAATGAATGGAATTTCCTGTGTCTCTAGTGGTGTCAGCAGACATTGTGTTGCACTGTTAAGGGATCCTACTGTGTAGAAGAACATGTCTATTACAGTTCACACAATGTATTCTATTCTAGCAGCACAAAACTTTATATGCGCAGCGTGCTGCCGCACCTGTAGTAAACATGCAGAGTAATCACTGGGGGAGGGCTTGAGTCAAACATTAAACGCCTGTGCACTATACAAGCAGTAATCTTCATCTTGCACCAATGAGTTTTGGGACTAGACTGTCCCTTTAAATATACATTGTTACTGCAATTGTTAAGCAAAGATATATATATATATATAAATAAAGAAAATATTGTTTGGAATATGTGTCAATTAACTAGCAGTTCATATATAGTGCCACAAGGTAATAATTAAGAGACCCCAGAAACATATTTAAATCATTCCTATGTTTTGACCTATGCATTTTTATTTTGCAGTTTTGCTGTCAGTATCTGAAGTGTATCGGAAACTCTGTATAATACACGCAGCTTAGATGACGTGTGGCCTTTTTTTGCTGCAGGAACCAATGAGAATAATTTCATTCAAATGAATGGAATTTCCTGTGTCTCTAGTGATGTCAGCAGACATTGTGTTGCACTGTTAATGGATCCTACTGTGTAGAAGAACATGTCTATTACAGTTCACACAATGTATTCTATTCTAGCAGCACAAAACTTTATATGCGCAGCGTGCTGCCGCACCTGTAGTAAACATGCAGAGTAATCACTGGGGGAGGGCTTGAGTCAAACATTAAACGTGATTTATACAGAATGCCTGCATCAAATCACACAGGAAAAAAAGCCTGTGCACTATACAAGCAGTAATCTTCATCTTGCACCAATGAGTTTTGGGACTAGACTGTCCCTTTAAATATACATTGTTACTGCAATAGTTAAGCAAAGATATATATAAATAAAGAAAATATTGTTTGGAATATGTGTCAATTAACCTATGCATTTTTATTTTGCAGTTTTGCTGTCAGTATCTGAAGTGTATCGGAAACTCTGTATAATACACGCAGCTGAGATGACGCGTGGCCTTTAAATCATACGTGTATTCCGATCCATGTTCAAGATGTATCTCATTAAGCCTTTCTCGGTATTCAAGTTAGAGAGAAGCGACATTAATCATAGAGAAGGAAATAGCTGGCTTCAGAGTAGATGAAATGCTAATCACAAGTAATCATTTGTTCAGACTATTCAATCGCTGGGAAATAACATCACCTTGTAGAATTCACAAAGCAGATTTTTTTTTTGATTTTTTTTTATTTAATTCCTTTTTGAGTTAGTTATATACGTAAAGGAAGAAAGAGGGTCTGGTGAGAAATAATAGCAGGATGTCTTCATTCCCATTACGCAGTGTTCTCCCCCATATTATTTGATCAGTTCCTCGGCACATTCATTGAGTCTGCTCAGTATAATGGCCAGATGGCTGCTATGGAAAATCTGATGGCACAAAAAAAAAAAACTGTATTAAAATTTGCTGTGTAAACCTACGGCTCTCCTTAGTGCCGGGTTCCTTTAGTCAGAGATTTATAAAGGTCACTCACACATACCTTGCCTAATAATGGCACAATCTCAGTGTGCACCTGAAATAAGGTACATTATTTGTATTCTTTCAGAAAAGGGACAAAACAAGGCTTATACTGGGAATGTAGAAAACAAATATGATGGCAAATCAGCTCTACATTAGCAGAATTGCAGGCACATGTATAAAATAAGAGAAAGATATGTTTTAAGTGCGTCTGTGGAGTCTCCTGCTTATGACATCACCAGTGGCTTGATATGCAAATGTACTAATTATCAATGGGAAATGTTTAAATTATACAGAAATGTGTATCAAGCCACAGGTGTGGGAGTTTTTGTTTTATAAATAAACTCTGATGTGTGTGTATATTTGTATATTTTATTATGTACGTAGTTAGGTTTCAGGGTTGTTTTTAATTTTGATATTAACTATATGCACCTTCAATTAAAAATATATAGATTCTCTAACCCCCCCCCCTCCCCCCCCTTACACTGCACTGTGACACATTTGGTGAGGTTCTCCTGCTAGGAGAGCTCAGCTAGAGAAGGATCATACAAAGTTACATCTTACTTTTACACCAATGCATTATGCAGGGCCAACTCGGTTCTCAGCAGGTTTAGCCCTGCTCAATGCATCACAGCACCTCTCCCAATCATTCAATCTGTTTTTTTCTTGTTCTTTCTGGCAGTATCTGCTTGGCTTATGTTGCATTACCTTGCTTCTTTTCGCTCTGGGTAAATACCTGTGCGTATCTGTATTGTACATATTTGCTGTTTTTAATTTACCCACAAATATCTTCTGGTTGTTTGCAGATCAGAGGTGGAATTTTACAAGCTCCATATCCATATCCATGAGATACAGACTGTGAGTTTGCATTCAGATAACAAGTGAATAGCACTGGGTGTATCATACAAAGGAACTGGATGTGTAAATAACAAGCTTTTGTTTTGTTGTTTGATTTGCTCAATCTGACACCAGTAAATACATATTCCAAAAATAATTGTGATTTGGGATAATAAGGCACTTATTATAGGTGATGCACAAGCTGCAACCATCTGGCAAATACCCCACAATTGCCCGAAAAGACAAAGTGACAGTGCGCAACATAGTGACAGTGCGCTACATAGTGACAGTGCGCAACATAGTGACAGTGCGCAACATAGTGACAGTGCGCAACATAGTGACAGTGTGCTACATAGTGACAGTGCGCAACATAGTGACAGTGCGCAACATAGTGACAGTGCGCTACATAGTGACAGTGCGCAACATAGTGACAGTGTGCTACATAGTGACAGTGCGCTACATAGTGACAGTGCGCAACATAGTGACAGTGCGCAACATAGTGACAGTGTGCTACATAGTGACAGTGTGCTACATAGTGACAGTGCGCAACATAGTGACAGTGCGCAACATAGTGACAGTGAGCTACATAGTGACAGTGCGCAACATAGTGACAGTGTGCTACATAGTGACAGTGCGCTACATAGTGACAGTGCGCAACATAGTGATAGTGCGCAACATAGTGACAGTGCGCTACATAGTGACAGTGTGCTACATGGTGACAGTGCGTAACATAGTGACAGTGCGCAACATAGTGACAGTGCGCAACATAGTGACAGTGCGTAACATAGTGACAGTGTGCTACATAGTGACAGTGCGTAACAAAGTGACAGTGCGTAACATAGTGACAGTGCGCAACAAAGTGACAGTGCGTAACATAGTGACAGTGTGCTACATAGTGACAGTGCGTAACATAGTGACAGTGTGCTACATAGTGACAGTGCGTAACATAGTGACAGTGCGCAACATAGTGACAGTGCGCAACATAGTGACAGTGTGCTACATAGTGACAGTGCGCTACATAGTGACAGTGCGCTACATAGTGACAGTGTGCTACATAGTGACAGTGTGCTACAAGTGTCAAAATAAAGTGCAAGTTGCATATAACCTGGTGTATTTCCAGGGAGATATCTTTGTATTCCTTGGACATACAAAGAAACAGAAAAAACAGACAGAGACAATATAGTGTAGTATGTTTAAAATAAATATGGAGAGTATGATGTGGCTCCAAGTTTGACACTAACACTTCCTCCAAACGCTTCCAGCATGTAAAACAATCTTTCCCACTGTAAGATTTATTTTTAGTCACCTCCAAATAATAGAAGATACAGCAGGTATAACGGACGGGTTTGCCGTTTTGATACCTAAGTATAAGGTATCTTTTTATTCTTTTTTTGTATTAAACACTTTTCATCATATTTATACCTGCTGTATCGTCTAATATCCAAGGAATACGAAGGTATCTCCCTGGAAATATACCAAGTTATATACAAATTGCACTTTATTTGTTACTTTGTCGTATCACTTTGTTTTTGTGCTAAATAGATTTTGTATTATTATTTATAACAGTTGTAGCACATGTCTTAAAGTTGGTTTGCCTATAACCCTGAGTGCCCAAGTACCTTAGCCTCCTGTCCCCCAAGCTAAGGCCCCGGGGTAAGGAAGAGCAAGGACCTGTGGAGGATGTCTATGGGGTTTCTTCATTAAAGAGGGACATGCAGAGAATTGGCAAGGGAATTTGAAAGTTAAGGCCAAGTAGCCGAGTTGCAGACGGAAGTCGTTGAATCTGGAGCGGCGAAATAAAATGTCTGACACTAGTTCAGAAGGTAGACATGGATGTCTTTTTTGGAGGCACTGGGAGATATCTACACTTTTTTACGAATCAGGACACTGGGGGGAAAAGTCTGGGGAGGGGGTGGGACACAGGGGGCGGAGTCTGGGTAAGGTGGTGTCGGTGCTACTGCTCATGTCTGAAGCCAGGATCCCTACTGCGCATGTGCACAATGCTGCGCATGCCCAGTGAGTATTCTCTGGTGTCTCGGACACCGGAGAATGCAATCGGGAGCGCGGTATTGTGGCCCTGAGTCCTGCTGTCCATCTCAGCTCTACCTCTGTCCCAGAAAGCGCATAGTTGCCAACATTGGCCATGTTTCCAGGGACACATATTTGTTCTATATGCTGCAGAAAGAGCATGCAAAGTGCAGCCAGGCAGTATGTAGGATGGATATACGCACAGGCACAATCCAATTAATTAATCAGGGTGGAGATCTCATAGGACCTACCATGATTAATTAATTGGATTCTGTCTGTGTGTATATCCATCCTACATACTGCCGGGATGCGTTTTGCATGCTCTTTCTGCAGCATGTGGAACAAATATGTGTTTCTGGAAACATGGCCGATGTTGGCCACTATGAAAGCGGTACAGAGATAGAGCGCGGCTGGACTTGGCTCCCAAATCAGGACTGTCCCGCTCACAGTTGGGAGGTATGGATTTGTCTGAGTGTTTAATAATATTTCACCATTTGTTCCTCTATGGTTTTTGATATTACTACACCAGGGCTTGACAAATTTAATTTACTTTTAGGAGCCAGAAAAAAAATCTAGGAGCCAGACAACGGCACATTCACGAAAACACACACACACACCCCACACACACACACACACACACACACACACACACACACACACGAGACAGTGTGTGTGTGACTGGCTGTCTTTGAATGAATGTGACTGACTGTCCCTGTATGATGTCGCGTGACACCCACCGATCCAACACTACAGCGCGAGGGGGCGGAGCAGGAAGCGCACACTCTGCTTACCCTCGCGCTGCGTAAGAATAATACTTTTTTTTTTTTTAAACTAACCTCAGGACGGTGGAGCGCCATGTGCTACTGATCCTACCTGGGGATTGTTGAGCCCTGTACTACACTATATTAGTTCTGCCCCAACCCCCCCCCCCCCTTATATTCTGTATTTATTGGAGACCTAACAAAGATTAAGAAACACAAATCCTACATCTCATCTCTGTACATCAAGTTGGAATTTTTGTCACATTTATCACACACCATAGGCGCACTATTTTACATTAACGTAGTCTCTTGGTGGCGTGTTGTGTGTGTGTGTGTGTGTGTGTGTGTGTGTACATATAAATGGGAAAATGGTCAGCGCTGTGGCATTTAATGTGGATAAGTGCAAGATAATGCATCTTGGGTGTAAAAACCCAAACAGTCGCAACATCTGAAGAAAGGGATTTAGGAGTTAGAGGGGCAAAGATTTAAAGGGTAGTGGATGCATGGAATAGCCTTCCAGCGGAAGTGGTAGAGGTAAACACAGTGAAGCAGTTTAAGCATGTGTGGAATAGGCACAAGGCTATCCTAGATACAAGATAAGGCCAGGGACTAATGAAAGTATTACTTTACTGAGAGGGTAGTGGATGTATGGAATAGTCTTCCAGTAGAAGTGGTAGAGGTAAACACAGTGAAGGAGTTTAAGCATGCATGGGATAGGTATAAGGCTATCCTAGATATAAGATAAGGCCAGGGACTAATGATAGTATTACTGTACTGAGAAGGTAGTGGATGTATGGAATAGCCTTCCAGCGGAAGCGGTAGAGGTTAATACAGTGAAGCAGTTTAAGCATGCATGGGATAGGTATAAGGCTATCCTAGATATAAGATAAGGCCAGGGACTAATGAGAGTATTACTTTACTGAGAGGGTAGTGGATGTATGGAATAGTCTTCCAGCAGAAGTGGTAGAGGTTAATACAGTGAAGGAGTTTAAGCATGCGTGGGATAGGTATAAGGCTATCCTAGATATAAGATAAGGCCAGGGACAAATGAAATTATTACATTACTGAGAGGGTAGTGGATGCATGGAATAGCCTTCCAGCGGAAGTGGTAGAGGTAAACACAGTGAAGCAGTTTAAGCATGAGTGGGATAGGCACAAGGCTATCCTAGATACAAGATAAGGCCAGGGACTAATGAAAGTATTACTGTACTGAGAAGGTAGTGGATGTATGGAATAGCCTTCCAGCGGAAGCGGTAGAGGTTAATACAGTGAAGCAGTTTAAGCATGCATGGGATAGGTATAAGGCTATCCTAGATATAAGATAAGGCCAGGGACTAATTAAAATATTACATTACTGAGAGGGTGGTGGATGCATGGAATAGCCTTCCAGCGGAAGTGGTAGAGGTTAATACAGTGAAGGAGTTTCGGCATGCATGGGATAGGCACAAGGCTATCCTAGATATAAGATAAGGTCAGGGACTAATGATAGTATTACTTTACTGAGAGGGTAGTGGATGTATGGAATAGTATTCCAGTAGAAGTGGTAGAGGTTAATACAGTGAAGCAGTTTAAGCATGCGTGGGATAGGTACAAGGCTATCCTAGATATAGTTAGGGAACTGGGGACTAATAAAAGTATTTATATAATTGGGCAGACTAGATGGACCGACTGGTTCTTATCTGCCGGTGACACACCATTTGTGGCGACACCAATACAGAGTCCAGACCTGGCCATGATTTTTGCAGCGACTGGCCTCCTCCGTGACAGAAGTCCATGTGATGGACTCAGACAGCGGGATTCAGGCAGCGTATTACACTGAACGAAAGCTCAGCTGGAGAGAGTGGGCTCGTGCCAGGCTGGTAGGGACAGGTGCAGTTTAACACGGTCACACTTAATACCACCATACAATCAGCTAGTCTGCTGTGATGGGTTTTATTATAGGGAGGACGACTGCCGAAGCCAGAGGGCGTCAGTAAATCATCCACTGACATATGTAAACATCCCCACGTGCCCTAGTGACATGTCCAGTGAGATTTTATGCTTTGTACGATTATATTATATATAGAGCTTTGCGGATATTTGCGTGTGAAAATTACACCAGCTTTTAGCGAGCGCTATCAAAAGAGGTAGAAAAAATATTCCCAAAATTGTCTGATTTTATTCGCAATTTGCTTGTATGTACGATGTGAGTGTTAAATATATTTGCGTTTTTTTTTTAGTACATGCCCCTCATAATTTGGTGAAAAAAGGTGTGCATTAGATTCGAGTGAATACTGTAATATAGCTGGACAAAGCCAGATAATATCCCTGTTCGTGGCTGGGAAACTTTTTTTTCTCTCCTTAGTTTTCCGTCGAACTCTATAGAAGAGGGTTGCCACCTTTTCTACAAAGAAATACCGGCCTTGCTGGTGCCTCCATAGACTTAACATTGGCATCAAGTCTATTTTTTACCGGCCTGCCGGTAAAATACCGGCTGGGTGGCAACCCTAGATGCGACTGAATTTAGGTGGCCGAGAGAAATTACTTTCAATGGAAGGCTTCGGGAGATGTGTAATTTGAAGTAATAATGAAGTATGTGTTGTGTTGGGGGCTGAATTCCTTCAGGACGGTTTATTTGAGAAATGCAAGTGTTTTTTTGTGTGTTTTTGTTTTTAGTAACTACACCCTCCCCATCCTGCTCGGACCCTGTCTACAAATGCTCTCCCTTGGCCAGTGTTTTTCTTTTTTTAATAATAATATTATTATTATTTTAATCGCACATGGCTGCAAGAGCTAGCAGGCCCAGCGTATTGTGTATTGTTGAAAGTGCTCGATTAGCACATGAATTCACTGTGACCCTGCCGATAGATGAACACAGCAAACAAGGACAGAGGCATTTATTTATTTATTTTCCCGCTCTCTGCAAGCAAATCACATTGACGAGCCATTCATAACCGCTCTGTGTTCGGGAGATGGTTCCAGAAAGGAGGAGATACCAGGCTACTTCCTCTGTGCATAACCCCTCCGTCCTTTATTGCCAATTAACTCATTTGTTTCCAGCCAGAGAATCCCGCAGGTTGCACATTTTTCCTAAAAAAAAGACAAAACAAAACAAAAAAAAAAGAGAAAATGCTTGTGGTGCGCGATGGGGTTAGACCTGCATCCATTGTAGGAATATTACCGTAGTTATATGAAGCCTTTGTGGCTTGGGCATGGTGCTAGCCACCGGACCACAACGTTAAAAAAAAAATACTTACTTTATTTGCAAATCAAGCTGCATGGTGAAGTCACATACAGGGGATACCACAGGCATTTTTAAAACAACAAATAATAATAATAACCAGGGAAAGTTACTCTCTTGATTATTAATTAAGTCCTGGGGTTACTTTTGGGCAACATCAGGGGGATTGCAGCTGTTAATGGAACTCATTTTATCTTAGCTCAGATGGATGGAAGGCCAAGTTCAGCCCTTCTAGGAAATTAAACTTTCCTACAGATGTTACATTAGGCCACCAGCATGTTTCTCTTAATCTACGCAGTTGTGTTGACGAATGTGTTATAACGTCACCTTGTGGCTTCATATGCAAATTACACTTCCTATTGGAATTCAGCTCATTTACATATCAAGCCACCGGTGATGTCATAAACAGGAGACTCCACAAGCAAATTTAAAACATGTTATTCTCTTATTTTGTGCATAGATATATGTTTTTATTTCTTGCATTTACAGTATAAGCAAAGTTTAGGTTAACAGAGACCCTTTAACTCAGTATTGCTAAAAGTATAGCCACAGTGGGGGGGGGGATATTTATTTACACCTGGCCAGGCCAGTACATACATCAGTCTGTGTCCTTTTGACACTGTGAGTGGGCCCTGCTGGGGGAACTGCAGCCAAAAAACTTTCTTTATTTTAATAATGATTTGATTTATTTGCCTTTAACTCTCACAGCCGGGGCTGGGCTAATATTGTACTTACTGGGAATGGGTTTATGTTACGGAAAGGAGAAAATTGAATTTTTATTCTTGTTTAGTATTTTTTGCTGACTCTCCTACCGTTAGGGAGGATCCTGCTGATGCGAGGTTTTGGCATCCCCCAGGTATCACTTGACCAGTCACCCAGGGCTACGGTGGCCACCTTTCCATCAAACAAAAAAAAAAAAAACTGACCATTTTATTGCCTCCATACAGGGTTTTTGAAGTGCACTGCTTTTAAAATACCTGTTGGGTGGCAATCCAAATCGAGGCATAGTTTCCCACGATCGCCCATGTTTCCAGGGACACATATGTGTTCCACTTGCTGCAGAAAGAGCATGCAAAGTGCAGCCCGGCAGTATGTAGGATGGAAATACGCACAGACACAATCCAATTAATTAATCATGGCAGGTCCTATGAGATCTCCACCCTGATTAATATATTGGATAGTGTCTGTGCATATATCCATCCTACATACTGCAAGTTGCATGTCCCTTCTGCAGCATGTGGAGCACATACGTGTCCCTGGAAACATGGCCTATGTTGGCAACTACATCTGAGGAATGGAAAATGCTTGCAATAATGGATAGAAGCTATTTAATCAAACTGAACGCCTTTTTTTAATGTATGGTAGGAATTATCTATACAATACAACAAAGGACAGAACTATCTAATAAGCCCTAGACTGATTGGGTTAATAATCATTATATAATTTTATACTTAACTGGGAAAAGTAGCTGAGTCAAACTACTGATGGCCATGAATGTTGTGATTCAGTCCAAGCTGGGTGGATCGTCACAACCAGCTCTGAAACGAACGCTTTGTACAACTTTTACAACTCACAATGACTTGAATTCATTTCATAGGATATTTATAATGATTGGGTGATGGCAGAAGATGCGTATCGGCCCGTTTAGTTTGTCAGCCCCTTTAAGGTTTTTAACATTCTGTAGACCTTCTCATTGACACAGAGATCTGGTATCGAACTAGGGTTTTTAAATAAAAAAAACGTTAAAGAGGGGCTTGACACTAAAATCAGTTTTAGTCAGGCAGAAGGATACTTCTGCCTGATTTAAAATGCCATATATTGTGCAGCTTTCATAAGTGTTTGGCACCAACAAAGATTGGGGGTTTACCATTTCACGGAGCAGCAGAAAGAGCTGGTTCGACCAATGAGCATCTCTTCACCAGCTGCAGGTGCGTTGGAGCATCTTAGATCAGCCACAGGTCACAGAGCTCCAGCAAAATGATACAGCAACCTGCAAGTTTGACTGGTACTTCCAGAGTCAAAACAATTGCTTTAGAATGGTGATCTCTAGCTGTGTTAACCCTGAATGTAAACCCGTGTGTATGTGCAAAGATACGTGTTAGATTGACACCAAAGAAAGCGGTGCTGTTATAGGGGCTGTATCACCTAAACAGTGGTTTTTACTGAGCACGTGGGGAATAAAAAACGATTGAAAATGATGTTTCCCCTTAATTCTAGCATGTTTTTTTTAAAATGATTCACGTCCCCTTGACAGCTGCCAGGTTCTGCAGTCTAACAGATAAGATGATTAAAAGGATGAGTCTAATCTCTTACAATCAGATCAGTAAATTGTAGCGCATAACAATGAAGGGTTGAATCGACCGCTCCAATAATCGGCCCCCGAAACGGTGCCTCCGATTTGGGGCATATCGGTACCTGAAATGTCAAGCCACTTAAGGTAGCAAAGATGTGCCACGAATATGTCCGCAATTCGGGCAACATAGACGATTCCACGCTGATTTCTAAGCTGATATCTCCTGAAATGCTTTGAAACAAAGTTTTAGCCTCGGTCTTCCCCATAGACTTCCGCTGTAAGCCTATTCCATACATCCACTACCTTCTCAGTAAAGTAATACTTCCTGATATTACGTTTAAATCGTTGCCCCTCTAATTTAAGACTGTGCCCTCTAGTTGTGGTAGTTTTACTGTGGTGGGGGGAGGGGATTGGCACACACTGGGTAGCTGAAAATCTATGGTTTTAATGATAATGTCCTGATCCAAATGCATCCAATGCTTCAGTTTCCAAACAGCCAATTAGGACCCGCATTCGGAGTTATTGAGTCACTGAATTTTAGATATTTGTGAAAGTCTGCTAAAGTACCCCCCCTGAATCCATTTTGGGCCAGATCGGTGTACACGCGGTAGACCCAGTTTGTTGCTGGGGTAAAATTACTTTGCTGGAAGATTGCGTGAATCGTGTTATTATTAATACTCGTAAAGAGCCGTCTCAGTCATGTCAAATTAAATATTGCCCTTTAATTAGCACTAATAGAAGCAGTTGGCAGTCTACCCAGGATTTACAGGTATGGATCTCCTGTGCAAATAAGGACAGCTGTCTGAGGGCACGACTTCTGTCTGATAATTAAGTCTCTTATTAATTTAACTTGATTGTGTTGTTAAAGGGCCAGTACGCTGAAATGCTTCCATGGCATTGTTCGCACAACTGATTCGGAAAAAGGGTTTTAGATGCGTTTGCATGTATGACATCACCTTGTCGCATGATATGCAAAAAGCGGCTTTTCCACTGAAGCAGTTAATTTGCAAGATGATCTCACAGCTGTAACTTTGCAAGAACAGCGCATGCGCGAGGGACACACACCAACTCACGCCCCCTTCCAATCAGCTGGGGGGGGGGGGGTGCATCATCTTGATGGGAGTTGTAATCACCCAGTGAGCACCTCCTTAGGCTCCCGCTTGTCCCCCTCTGTCCCCCGTGTGTGACTTCCACTTACTAGCGTAGCATGTCACTGATAGGAGTTTTACCAACTATACAGTGATTGCTACGCTAATAAGTGACAATAATAAGTAAGACGCTTATACTTAACCTGTCAACGCAGCTGACCCGAAGGGGGCTGGAGGTGGTGTCCGCCCCTCGCGCTTGCGCTATTCTGGCAAAGTTACCGCTGAATGACTAGCTGTAACTTAGTACGCATGCGCGATGAGTGAATTCCACTGCGCCTGTGCAGTAGAATTCGCCCCAGGGAGGGGCTGAGCCAGACAGACTGTGGCTTCTAACGATTACACTTTTATTTGCGCTATTTAGGAGATAGGTAGAGTTGAGTAAAAAACTGATAAGATAAATCTATGAGCATATTCTCCCTCCCGCCCCCCTCAACTATCCCGCCTTACGCAAGACAATATGGATTAGGAGAATTGATACTTTATAACTTATAGTTCAAAGTTTGCCTGGTCTCCTGGAGTCATAAGTTCAGTTCCTTAGCCGAGTCATCTTTGAGATTATGGAAGCGTATCTTTTCCTTGGTCCGTAGTTGAGTTGGAATGTAGCCCTTCTTACTGTAGAGATATCCGTCGGAGCCGTATGGACACTTGGGATCAGCCATGTATTGACGGTATAAGGTTTCACAATTAGTGAAAGAACATCCTACAAACTTCTTCTCCGCTTGTAATGTGACTAGACTGATCCTACAGACATTTCTTTTTCATCCTGGAATTCAACATGGACAGTTTTACATTTCACTTCCTAAACTGGGTCGATCGCTGCGTGGTGGTCAAAGTCCCGTCGGCAAACACGATAAAAAAAAATACATCAAGTGTGTCGAATGACTATTTTTAAAGAGACTTCTCAGTCAACACGTCCAGCGGAACAGACAGGTCACTGACCGTCCAGACCAGTCCCCAACCAGCTGTCACGGGGATCACTAAATAATGAGCAAAATAATAAAGCCCTCGCTGTCATTGGATTTTGAGCTGAAACCTGTTACTGCCCCCATCAACTTACAAATATCTGCCCTTTCCCGGCACAAAATATTGGGCTCGCAAAGATCAGTGAGCTGCCCGTGTTGCTCATCATTGTACAACATTTATTTAAATTGCCATAGTTATGATCAGCTCAAAATGAACTCATCGCTTGCCGCCCCCTCATGTCTTGGGACCCGTAAATGTGGCCACGTGGAGCAGTGAGGGGTGGTTGTTGAGTTCTGGGGGCCGTGGGTGAAAAAAAAAAAAATCAGATGTGCGCCCCCATGTCTGCTGTTTTGTCACACTCCATAACGGTCTCCCTTCAGGTACGCACAGGGATAGGTAAGGTACAAGTGCGCAAGTGTCTGTGGCAATACTTTTTAAGGTCCAAAGAATATTGTTAAATTGTCTGCCACAGACCCCAGTAAATGTAAATGCCCACCACTAGCCTATCGCTGAATTAGTGCTGTGGGTACCCCCAGTGGTGTATCTTGGTTTTGTGCTGGCCTAGGCAGACAAAATTCGGGCACCCATCACACTCTAGGGGATGGAGCTAAAGCTTGCTAAATGGCAGGGGTGTTAGCCAGAAAGCTTTGAAGCACCAGAAGTGTGCTTTAACACCCTTTGGTAAAGTGCTGCCCACTGGCAAAGTGCCGCCCTAGGCGAGTGCCTTGTTTGACTCTCGGAAGATACACTACTGGGTACCCCTAAGCACCCATTTAATTTTCTTCTATGGTAGAACCAATGCTGGTAACCGTTACAAAATAGGGGATTGTGGATGCCATCAGTGTGTCTGGTCATGCTAAAATATATATGTAGTAATCAATACGCTATATATATTCAGAGTCAACATTATAAAATATTCATCTGAGAAGCTGCAGTGAAGCAGTGTATACATATCATTCCTTCTCATGTGTTTTCTTCCTTATGGGAATCTATGGAAGCCCCCCAAATCTTTGTTTTCCTGCTTGTCCATTAGAGTGTTGTTTTAGGTGAATCTTGATGTTCCTGTAGGTCAGATCTGTGAATCTACTGTACGTAGCTCAACGTACATCCTCGGTACAAACAAGGTCTAGGTGACAGAGCCCCTTTAAGTAAAGTGACACTGGCTTTTTCCTGGCCTGGCTGATCCACGGCGGGGTGTCCTGTGTCCGATCCTGCTGACATTTGGATCTCTGAAAGCAACATATTATCATCCTCCTGACCCCCTCGTGACAGTATCAGAGCTGAATTCTGACCTACGGTGAGGCTGAAACGTCAAGAGTGACATCTTACCCTGTCCGGAGTGGCTTGGTAAAATGTGTAGATGTTGCTGAAAAGCTGTGTCATACATGATGCCCCTCAATGTTCATTTCTCTCTTCCCCTGAACCAGCCCTGAAATTGGGCAGACTAGATGGACCAAATGGTTCTTATCTGCCGACACATTCTATGTTTCTAACCAGTGATGGTGAAACTGTGGCACAGGTGGCTCAAGTGGCTCTCTGAGTTGGCACCCAGCATGTGTCTAGAGTATCCCCATCAATTATAGAGAGCCCAGTAAAGGTTATTATCCAAGACTGACGTTAGTGGTTATATTACTGCACGTTTTCTCTTACTTGAACTCATTTGGGGCAAGATTAATTAAATAAAAGGAAAGAGAAGAAGAATGAGCAGGGTGTCTAAAATTAGAGAGCCTTTTGAGAGCTTCATGTTGGCTTCTCGCGAAATACTGGCAACTGAAGTTCCAAAAATGTTTCCATTCTCTATCCTGGACCCTTGATACTGGTGTGTCAAAAAGCACAATGGTGAATGCGTGGGAAAGCAGGGCTTAGCAAGCATGCACTAACCTGTAACAGGTAACAGTATAAGGGTTTGTAGCATTGTCTCAGGTTGTATAATGATGAGAAGCCCTGAAGGGACATCCGATGTGATATATTGCTAAGTAATTTTCTTTTTGAAAGGGACAAAGACCGTGGATAAAAACACTGTGTGCTGCAGAGTAGCGATGGGTAACTATGAGGGGCATGTAATAAAAAATTCTTGCAAATCTTTTTTAGCACTTTGCTCCTTTTCTCACTTTCATACCTGTCTCTCTCTCCCCCACACCCTCATAGTTGCCAACATTGGCCAAGTTTCCAGGGACACATATTTGTTCCACATGCTGCAGAAAGAGCATGCAAAGTGCAGCCCGGCAGTATGTAGGATGGATATACACACAGACACAATCCAATTAATTAATCATGGCAGGTCCTATGAGATCTCCACCCTGATTAATTAATTGGATTGTGTCTGTGTGTATATCCATCCTACATACTGCTGGGCTGCACTTTGCATGCTCTTTCTGCAGAATGTGGAACAAATATGTGTCCCTGGAAACATGTCCGATGTTGGCAACTATGAGGGTGTGGGGGGGAGAGAGAGACATTTATGAAAGCATGAGTGAGAGAGAAATCAGGGTATGGGGAGAGAGAGACAGACGTGAGGGTATGGGGAGAGAGAGACAGACGTGAGGGTATGGGGAGAGAGAGACAGACGTGAGGGTATGGGGAGAGAGAGACAGACGTGAGGGTATGGGGAGAGAGACAGACGTGAGGGTATGGGGAGAGAGAGACAGACGTGAGGGCATGGAGAGAGAGAGAGAGAGAGACGTGAGGGCATGGAGAGAGAGAGACAGACGTGAGGGTATGGGGAGAGAGAGACAGACGTGAGGGTATGGGGAGAGAGAGACAGACGTGAGGGTATGGGGAGAGAGACACAGACGTGAGGGTATGGGGAGAGAGAGACAGACGTGAGGGTATGGGGAGAGAGAGACAGACGTGAGGGCATGGAGAGAGAGAGAGAGAGACGTGAGGGCATGGAGAGAGAGAGACAGACGTGAGGGTATGGGGAGAGAGAGACAGACGTGAGGGTATGGGGAGAGAGAGACAGACGTGAGGGTATGGGGAGAGAGACACAGACGTGAGGGTATGGGGAGAGAGAGACAGACGTGAGGGTATGGGGAGAGAGAGACAGACGTGAGGGCATGGAGAGAGAGAGAGAGAGAGACGTGAGGGCATGGAGAGAGAGAGACAGACGTGAGGGTATGGGGAGAGAGAGACAGACGTGAGGGTATGGGGAGAGAGAGACAGACGTGAGGGTATGGGGAGAGAGACACAGACGTGAGGGTATGGGGAGAGAGAGACAGACGTGAGGGCATGGAGAGAGAGAGAGAGATGTGAGGGCATGGAGAGAGAGACATACATGATGGTATGGGGAGGGAGAGACAGTTATGAGGGTGTTGGGAGAGAGACACAGATGTGAGGGTATGGGGAGAGAGACATAGGTGAGGGAATGGGGAGAGAGAGACATTTTTGAGGGTGTGGGGAGAGAGACACCTGGCATGGGGGAATTTTATATATTGCTCCTTGTGTACTTCTTTTCCAATGATGCTCAGCCAGACTTTGAGTAGTTAAAACTCACTCTGCTAGCCAGCCAAAATTCTCCCATGTTGCTGGCTGAGCATCATAGGAATAAATAAAACCGCTACACAGTATAATGCAAAATATATATCTTTATTTAAAATAAAGTTTGTGTCCTTTACATCAAAATCAACTTTGTTCTGCCCGCCCCCCTCTAAAAATGAAACGGTCATGTCTGGAACAAACCGTTGTACAGCGGCGGAGTTAGTGATGAAGCCACGCCCATCTGGGGGCGCCAAAACAAAAACCTGTACCCAGGCGTCCGTGTCCCTGGCATCAGCCCTGTGCCAGTTTATCCTCATGTGTTAGTATAATGGTCCTTTAAAACCTCTTACTCTTTATCAATGCATTATACAGGGGCAGCTCATTATACATAGAGTTGAATCATCGAGTGGAGTGTCTACTCTTTATGACATCACCATGTGGCTTTCTATGCAAATGACACATTCCCCTTTGGAAAAAAAAAAAAAGTTTACTTTCATATCAAACCAGCGGTGATATCATACAAAGTGGACACTTGAGATACATTTAAAAATACATTTTTCTGTTCGATTTTAAGAGCCCTGGCTGCTTCGGTGTCTGTCGTGGGGACAGGTGTCTTTCTGGTAGAGACTAGGGGGGGATATTTGTCAAAACGTGGCAGGTATGTGAGCTGGCTACGTGAAATGCCTGCAGCCACCTTCAGGTTTGTACTTGGGCTCAAGCAGGAGCCGGTGTGAAAGGTCGCTGACACCCCTGCACTGTGCGTAAGCACTCTCCACGTGATGCAAGGGCAAACATATCAGCCACGCAGAGGCGTCAAACCACCAGAACAATGGACGTGGGACGCTGTATGCATGAGAAATCAGCCCGTGGATTAACCCCATGCTAGCTGAACTGGCCTGCCATTCATCGCACTGCCCTCACGTCTCTCATACGTGTCGTTTGTGTCAAACAAAAGCTAAATAGTTGCAATGCTTCACTAAAGTGTTCTATACTGGATGTATGTATATATTTGGCCCCTAAGCTTAATAAAAAAGTTACAATATTTTGTAAAAAAAAAGAAAAAATCGATATATTAGTATAAATGTTAAAATTACCCGGAAGATTTAGTTTACCTTTGTTTTCCATTAGTAGGAGCAAAAGTTAAATATAGAGCGTCATGTACTTAAAAAACGCAAAGTACTAAACATTTAACACTCACATAGTACATATGAGCAAATTGCGAATAAAAACAGGCAATTTTGCGAATATTTTTTTCTACCTCTTTTGATAGCGCTCGCTAAAAGCTGGTGTAATTTTCACACGCAAATAAGAATTATTTTTCACAAAATATTTGCAGAACTCGTGTGCAAATATAATCGCTATTTATTAGCGCAACCGGAAAAATGCACGCTAAAAAAAAAAAAACGAAAGAGGCGCAAATCAGGGAAAACAAGCGCAAAATGTTACAAATAGTCACAAATTGCTCCTTAATCATGTTTTACCTACTTTTTTCCCTACTGCACTTGTTTAGTACATGACCTCCATAGAGTGCTAATTATTTGGCTTGCATCAGCCAATGCTCACGTGACAAGCATCTGCGAGATCCGCCATAATGTTGTTTGGGATATAGCGCACTGCCAAGAGCCATCAACGCACCCGGATCTGGCTTACGCTTTAAAACTGAATTTTAGCAGCAATTCTAGCACCCTGGAGAGTCACCTTACATTGCAGAGTGATTCTGTGGATCCTGGGCGCCATGCTAAAGCTGACGTTTGAATATATTTGTTATCTTCTGTATGTTTTTTATTTTGTATGTTGTTTGTACAAACAGTTGAAAGCCGCTGTCCAAGGTGGGGATTCCATTGTCTTCTGTAATTAGTGCGCTGTGACATATTGGCTGCAGAGCTCCACTGCACCGAACCATGGGATTTTTTTTGGAGCTCTGCGTCATCGTCAAGCCATGTTTGGTATTGCTGATTATATTATATCAGCTCTTGTAAATTAGCCACAGGTTTATTTCACTTTACCCCTCCTGAGTGGAGTGGGCATAGGTCATATCTGATAAGAAGTGGAGTTTAATATCATTTACACTGTTTGTACAAAGCTTTAATGGGTTTTCTAATTCTCTCTGTCGGGTATTAGCTGGAGCAAAACCTGAATGGTTCCAGTGATTTTTATGGTTTGTAAAGTGGAGCCACTGAGTTCCTGGGATATTAAGTACTTTCCTTGCCTCTTAAAGCATTACTTACACTCACCTGATTTTCAAAAGCACAGCTCACTGCCATTTTCCCGATGGCCTAGCAACCGCTAGTCTTGGCTTTATAATGGGATTTAATAAATCGCATGCAGATTCCACAGTTCTGTACCGTAGAACAGGGCTGCGAGAAAGTAGACTCGGAAGAAAAATACTAAGAAAAAGTCTTCTCGAACATTAATACTGTCATTTGTCTGTGCATTATTCGATCATTAGAACAGAAGTCACGGGGAAGATCGAGGCTACCATTTATCTATAGAACACAAGGGGGAGAACCGAGGCTACCATTTATCTATAGAACACAAGGGGGAGAACCGAGGCTACCAGTTATCCATAGAAGACAAAGGGGAGAACCGGTGCTACCATTTATCTGTAGAACTCAAGGGGGTAACCGAGGCTACCAGTTATCCATAGAAGACAAGGGGGAGAACCGGGGCTACCATTTATCTATAGAACACAAGGGGGAGAACCAAGGCTATCATTTATCTATAGAACACAAGGGGGAGAACCGAGGCTACCATTTATCTATAGAACCCAAGGGGGAGAACCGAGGCTACCATTTATCTATAGAACACAAGGGGGAGAACCGAGGCTACCATTTATCTATAGAACCCAAGGGGGAGAACCGAGGCTACCATTTATCTATAGAACCCAAGGGGGAGAACCGAGGCTACCATTTATCTATAGAACACAAGGGGGAGAACCGAGGCTACCATTTATCTATAGAACCCAAGGGGGAGAACCGAGGCTACCATTTATCTATAGAACCCAAGGGGGAGAACCGTATCTACCATTTATCTATAGAACCCAAGGGGGAGAACCGAGGCTACCATTTATCTATAGAACCCAAGGGGGAGAACCGAGGCTACCATTTATCTTTAGAACCCAAGCAACGACAGTAACTTTATTACATTTTATTTGCCAATTTTAGGAATTGTTGAGGAAAAAACTGGTTAGACATATTTGTTTCTTTTGGTTCACTTTACATGATGCAGTAACTAAATAATAATAATAATAATAATAGGACATTGTAAGAAGAAATGCCCATTAAATGCTAGAGAGTTGCTAACACTCTATATCTTGGGTCCTTCCTAACTTCCAGAGGAGATCCCCCCCTTGGGAGCAGTCACAGCACTCACTATAGCTGGGGACATTTTGGTAATTGACATTGTGCTGTTAGACCTCTTATAACAAATTTTTGAGGAGGTTAGGCCCAGTATGCAGCTTTTAAGTATACTGTGCTAGTATACTTAGCGACTAGTTCCGTGATAGCTAACCTTGGCACTGTAGCAGTTTGGGAACTATATATGCCTTGATGCTCAGTCAGATTTATGAGTGTCATGGCAAACGTGGTTCGCAAATGTCTGCAGTTAGCCAACCCTGCCCTAGTCCGATGATTTAGTGCTGTAAGTTGTCCCATATAATTTGGCATACCTGTTACCTGACCAGCCCTACCCCTTCAACCCTCCTCTCGTGAATGAGGAGTAACGTTATAACCCAGCAACCTTAGCAAACTGAGACAATGGTTCAGCCAGCCGCTTATGCAGTTTCAACAGTGCCAGGTATGGCTTGTAAGATGGGCAAACCTGCAGACATGCTTGCCACCGAGTCCTGGTGCCTGTAGCCAGTTAGCAAATCTTCTCTATCATGCTTCGCTGTTTACCCAGGAAGGAACTTTCCATCCGTCTCGATGTTAGAGTAGGAGATTCCTGAATACCAGGCCTTGTCTTTGAGTTGTAGCCAAGCCCTGGGTGACCTTGAGAAGTAACGGTGCATGTTCACAGACAGATGCTAATTATTTATACACTAATGCTTCTCTACTATCACCTGACAGCTGCGTAACCTCCAAAGAATTCCTTTTCTAGCTTGTTTTCATCAAATATGATGTGTTACGGGGAGTCTGAACAACGTCTTATCACCCGCTAATCAATACGAGGAAAATAGATAGGGAGAAATTAATTAATGCTCCTTTTATTTGTGCTATTTTGTGTTTAAGTGACAGTAATTATTTGAGGTGAGTAGAAGAGGAAATTAATTCAGAATGTACGCTTGTAGCTGAAATGCTTATTGAATGGAGTTGGGTGGAGCCCTGGGAGGAAAAATGCAACAATCAAAGTGTCTCAAAAGATGACTGTGCTTTCAGTAAGTGCACGTATCACACAGGAGCCTGTACAGAGCATGTAAGTCTAGTCTAGTGAGCCAGGCATACAGCTGTACAGTTGGAATCTTTCAGAGACAGACAGTGGGTGGAGCTCTACTAAGATCTAGGTGTCTATCAGTAAAACGGTAACAGATTAGAATGTAGGGCTGAAAGATCGGGGGTGCTTAGGGTGTGGGCGGTGAATTAGCTATGATTATAATCTTCCTGTAATATTTATTCTTCATTTTCAGTTTTCTGTGGAATACAAATGTGCTTTTACATCAGGAAAGAAGGCAGGGTTTTTTGTGACATGGAGAATTTCCTGGGCTGAATTCCACTGACGTGGCTGGTATTTAGCTTCAGGCATCGTTCCCACTCTTTCTTTTTTTTTTTTTTTAAACATTTTTAAAAGTGCGATCCCACCGAGAACACAATATGGAAGGGGCGGTGAGTCACAGAGTCCATTCATTCACGTTGGCAAGAAATGGACTCCACTGCTGGTCACCGGGGGCTTGGAGTGCAAAATAAACTTATTATATGTCATCATGTGAGCGGGACAGAAATAAAACCGCCCAGCTCTCCTTCCCGAGAAATGCTCGACACGAGGGATTCGATATACAGACAAAAGCATTCTGAGCTATTTAATTATTTAATACATGGGTGGATCTATAGGAGGGGCTAAGCCCTGGCCTCTCTCTTAAGGTGGGCCCTTGACAACGAAGGAAGGATCCATTTTCTATAATCTTCCTCCCTGAAAGAACCATACTAGGACCCTCATGGTTCTTCTGCAGCATAGTTGCCAACAGTTCCAGGATTTGCCAAGAGAGTCCCCCTGGCCCCGGAAAAATGCTGTGGTGGATATTTTTAAAACCACTAAACTTGGTGGTGGACACTGATCATTTTTTTTTTTAACAAACACATTAAACACCCCCCCCCCTCGACCCCTTAATTAAACTAAAAAAGCATATATTAACCTGCTATTGATAAAAGCATGATTGTACAAGGTTTTGATATTCCCACAGAAATAGAATTAGAACAACTTATTTTAGAATTTTGCAAAGCATGTAATAAAGATGCATACCGAGCTATTAACTAAACTGCACAGGAAAGAAGCGGATGTTTGGAACTGGAGAAATGGAAGGAGCATAATGTTCCACGGAAAATACTCGAAAAAGTGACAAAAATAAACATATTTATTCCAATAACAGATACATAGGAGGGGAAAACAGCAGAGATCTAATGAATTAACTTTTCACTTTGTTGTTTGTAACTGCATTTCTTAGTCCCATAGGCTGGAAACGCGTGGGGGATTTGCCGATTTCCGAGGATTTTAAATTATCACTAACTGATTTATTTAACAGGCTTAAATCTCCTCTTTATATCTAGCGTTAAAATATCTGAATTTAGAAATACTGGATTCCCTCGATTCTAAGATGCAATTTTCTCGATTTTAACAGCTCTGGGAAAGGTGTGAGTCTTGGAATTGAGGTTTCATATTTGACATATATTAAACACATTTGCAAGATACAGAAAACTGCCCCTTTAAATACTGAAGAGGAAGAATAAACCAAGGAGTGTCTATGTAAATCCGGGATAGTTGGCAGGTATTCGATAATATATTTGCACAATGATACACCTGTTAAAAGAGGCATTATATATCTTAAAACGCATCTTCCACATATCGATGCATACTAATGTGCTTTCAAAGTACTTTAAAATGCATGTTTTACATTTTGCATAGCATAAAATAAAAAAATACTTACAGCTAGAAGAAATTGTGAAATTACAGCAGTTTGCAAGAAACCAGGACTGCCCAAACTAGCTGAGTAAAAGCAATTTCCTTTTTTATTTTTTATGCTTTAACCAATGAGAATAATGTCATTCAAATTAACAGAATGTCCTGTCTCTCTAGTGATGTCATCAGACAATGTGTTGCACTGTTAAGAGATTCTACTGTGTACAAGAGCAAGTCTATTGCAGTCCACACATTGTATTCTACAATGCACAGGAAGTGACTAAATGAAACAAAACTTTATATCCTCAGTGTCTATAGAATCAGTGCTGCTGCACCTGCAGTAAACATGCAGAGTAATCACTGGGGGAGGGCTTGAGTCAAATATTAAAAATGTGATTTATACAGAATGCCTGCATCAAATCACACTGGGAAAAAAAGCCTGTGCACTATACAAGCAGTGATTTTCATCTTGCACCAAAGTGAGTTTGGGGACTAGACTGTCCCTTTAAATTTATTATATAATGGCAACTTAGAGCTGCTCATTTTTGAAAGGCTTAAGAGAATCCTATAAAATCATCGCCTGGAAATACAATTTTTTTTTTTTGTTTATCTCCCACCAGCAGTTTATTTTTTTTCTAGTGTGTGTTTAGACAATCCAGGAATAGTGCTGGCAAGCGCTCTGTATATACAAATCCAGCGGAAGAGCCAACATTTCTGTTAGAGTGAAGGGAGCTGAATCAAACCGCACACAATGGAAAGTGAATGTGTAGCAGCCAACTCTGTGCTGTGTCACAATGTACAAAGGCTGCTATGGGTACAGAGGGGAGAGAAGTAATAAAGGCTCAGTGAGCATGATGGGAAAATCCCGGCGCTATTAAAAGGCACCCTCCCACCAAAACACGCATAAAGAAATGCTGAACAATACACGGCCGCCAAAGAGAAACATGTTTGAAATGTGGCTCTGGCTTATGACATCACTTTGCCGCTCGGTATGCAAATTAGTTCTTTACAGTAGGAAAGTTGTATCATTTGCATATCAGGACACAAAGTGATGTCATAAACTGGAGACACCACTGCCACATGTGTTTGCAATTCGGCCAACACGACGTATCGATCATTTTTCTACCTTTGAAGTAAAAACAGTGTTTATAGGTGATGGAGATCGGTGGCTACTTAAAAAGGGAATTTCATAAAAAAAAATGTTTGTGGTAGTATAGGCATGTACCACACACAGTTTGTGTTACGGCGCTCATTTTCCCAAAACTTACTGCGCTACTGGCAAAGGTTACTAAGAGCGACATGTACTAAAAAAACGCAAATATGTTTTATGTGCAAAACTATTTTTGCGCTTTGCTCCTATTGCAATGTACTAAACATTTAACACTCACATAGTACATACGGGCAAATTGCGAATAAAAACAGGCAATTTAGCGAATATTTTTCCTACCTCTTTTGATAGCGCTCGCTAAAAGCTGGTGTAATTTTCACAAATAAGAATAATTTTTCACAAAATATTTGCAAAGCTCTTTAGCGTGCGCAAATCTAACCGCAATTTATAGGCGCAACCGTAAAAATGCGCGCTAAATAAAAATAAACGGAAGAGGCGCAAATCAGGGGAAAACTAGCGCAAAATGTTACAAATAGTCGCAAATTGCACCTTACTCATGTTTTACCTACTTTCCCCCCCTGCACTTGTTTAGTACATGACCCCCAAAGTCTTCTGTCAATAAAACAACGAGAAAATAACTTCTGAAACAACATTTCCAGATTTTTACACCTTGCTATTTAGTGCACCGAATTGGGCCTCTCAGCGGCCAACATTCCCTAATAAGCATGCATTGTGTGAAACGCGTCGGGCAGTGATTTCCTGGCTTTACCCCTTTGTCTGTGATTAAATTAGGACAAGCGACATACATTTGTAGTTATTAATAACTTTATTTATTGATCCTGTGTACACCAACAATCTTGTGTACAATACATGGGGGCGGGGGGGTTGGGAGGCTGTGATTCTCCCCCTGGTCAGATTTGCCTGGCATTGAGAGAAAAAGACTGCAGAGAGGGGCCTAGTTGGGTTCTTATGGGGGCACATAGTTACACAGCCAGAGCTTGTTCTTCTTGGATCTTGTGATGCTCTATAAAGGGGGCTGCTCAGGACTCGGGAGACTTGTGAAATCTGCAGGGGGATCTTGGTCAATCCAGGACATCACTTTACACAAGTTTACCCAGGCAGACCATGAATCAAATTACCTTCCCAGCCTGAAAAATAAATAAATAATATTAAAGCTGGCATTCAGAACAAAACACGTATTATGTTTCTTTTGCAGCTTTTGCAATAAAGGGGGATATATATATTTTTTTTTAAAAAGATGGGGGGGGGGGGGGGGGGGCGGAGCAGACGATTTCTGTGAACAGACACGCTTTAGCAGAGCTCCGTGTGCAGCAGTCGTTTTTTCTACATGGTCACATCGGTGAAAACTAGTAAACTTGCCATGTCCTTCCAAATTTGTAATTACCTTTTTTATTTCATAGTGGGGGCCAGTGCTACTTGACCAAGCATCTAAATTTAGTGGCCTAGTGGATTGCCACAAATCAATAGCATGGCCCAAGTCCGCAACCATATAATCTTAAAAAGGATGGACATTTAGCTTGCTGGGAGAGATAGCCCCGTCTTCTGTTGCAGTATCAGTTCACTACGCGTTGGATGCAACAAAGAAATGGTAACATGGGAAAAGCAAACACTTTCTCAGCTGCCACGTTGTCTTCCCTGACGTTCAGTGTCCACGGATGGTTACATGTGGTCATACATAGTGTAATTCATATGTGTTCAGAGGGAAATGACTGTCTGGGGTCCCAAATGCATCTTCCAAATATTAATGTATATTTATGTTATTTCAAAGTACTTTAAAATGCATATTTTACATTTTGCATTGCTTAAAATATAAAATACAGCTAGATGAAATTGGCAAATTACAGCAGTTTATAAGAAACCAGGGCTGCCCACACTAGCGTGATTTATACAGAATGCCTGTACAGAGTAAAAGTCATTTCCTTTTATTTTTTTGCTGCAGGAACCAATGAGAATAATTTCATTCAAATGAATGGAATTTACTATGTCTCTAGTGATGTCATCAGACATTGTGTTGCACTGTTAAGATATCCTAATGTGGTCTAGAGCAAGTCTATTACAGTCCACACAATGTATTCAATTCCAGCAGCACAGGAAGTCACTAAATAAAATGTTATCAATATAATCAGTGCCACGGCACTGGGGAAGGGCTTGAGTCAACTATTAAAAATGTGATTTATGCAGAATGCCTGCATCAAATTACACTGGGAAAAAAAGCCTGTGCACTATGCAAACAGTAATCTTCATCTTGCACCAAAGTGAGTTTGGGGATTAGACTGTCCCTTTAAGGTCAAAGAAGCAGAGTTTGAAGTAGAGCTGAATTGGGGAATTTTTCCAACTTGGCTACTTTGGCCTTAAGTTTGAAATTCCCTTGTCAATTCCCTGTTTTGTGAATAAAAATAAATTAGTCAAGTATCGGCCTGTGGGATCACCTCCATGGTTCTGAATGTTCCCTCTGGACACCCATTCTGTAGAGTTGCATGTAAATGTTATGTGTCTTATTGCTCACTAGCGCTCACAGTGATGAGTGAACGCACATGCATGGTAGCGCTGACACCTGACCTCCCAAACGCTGCCCCCTGGCACCCCGCGATTGTCCTGGGGCAGAAGCTGGCGGTATGCCGAGGTGGGCTTTGTACAGGCTCTTATGCAGTATATGCAATATTTGCATTCACACAATGCAAGCATCATATTGGAGCATTTGAAACCCTTTCACATGTAGCTTTCTCCCTTCCCAGACTCCTGCCAAATGTTGGAGAGCTGAGTGGGAGAGTCAGTAGAAGCGGCAAACCTGATATCTGAATTAGACATGTTTACAATACACATATTAACATGTTAATGAATACATACATTTTTATAATTAACTTTAATATGCATGAAAAAGTTAGATTTGTTTTTTTCCTAGCATGTTCTGATCACCTGCCATTTTACTTGAAAGTGAAAGCGTGTAAGTCTATATATATATATATCCATCTCGGTCCTTCTTTGCTGTGTTTTAGGAGAGCCAGAATTGATGGAGGGAGGGGGAGCAGAGGAGAGCCAGCATTGGGGGAGGGAGAGGCAGCATTGGGCAAGTCTGGGGAGTATTGCCAGTCTGGTGGGCAAATGGCTGTGGGGGGCAACATTTTTAAATCATAATTTGTAATAAATATGGAAAAGCAATTTACAAGTTGAACTTATTTCCTATAGAGTAGTCTTATATTCTAGGTTTTTTTCCCTAAAGGAATATCCAAAGTTTGGGGGGCTGTCTTATAATCAGGGTCGTCTTATATTCGAGCAAATACGGTACTCAGTCCCTGGGAAGCATCCAGAATGCTCCGCTACATAGCAATCCAGCTAAAAATGGCAGCCTGGAACAAGATATGACCTACTTTTTTGATTTGATTTATTTTTTTGGGCCCTTCCCTGTGTAAATATACGGAGTGATTTCGAACGAGAACGGCCTGTAGTCAGGCAAAGGAGTGGCTGCTGGGATGCTCGCACACAGCTTGTAACATGCAGTATTGTTTCTGACAAACCCTTCAGAAGTATGGCTTGATTTAGGGTCAACTTGTTCCATGGTCGTAATGTATACCATGTGTAGACAGGCATATAAAACATGTGCATGTGCTGGGGGAGAGCCACCTGTAGATGCTTAAAGGAGCAGTTTCACCTACAGCATCCACTATATTTAAAGGGACAGTATCACCTAAACATTGTTTTCATTGTGAATGTAGAGAACAAAAAAAAACTGAAAATGATCCATACATTGCATTAGCAGACTTACAACTAATGGCTAAATTAGAAGAAAATAGTGTTTTAAAATATGTATTTGTGGAGTCTCCTGATTATGACATCACTTTTGGCACGGTATGCAAATGTACTGCTTTTCAACGGGAAATGTGTCATTTGCATACCAGGCCACAGGTGATGTCATAAGCAGGAGGCTCCACAGACATTAAGTTATGGAATTAAAGTGTAATGTTGCTGTCGCCTTTCCTTTATTTATCGGGCCCCGTGAAATTATTTGCAATGCGAAACTACAGAAGAGCTCTAAATTGTTTTAAAGTAAAAATAAGTGCATGATACATATCATAGAAACAGGTTAAAAAATGCAAGGGGAAAAAAGCTAAGTGGTACTGCCCCTTTAAAGGGAATATAATGCTCTTTATGGCATATCTAACTGCGCCCATGAACGTTCACATACATATTCGAGCCACATCACAATGAAGCCACTTCCAACGCTTCCTTCCCCACCTAATGGAAAAAGCCATGGCTGTGGGGCCCTGTGTGTTACTACTGGCATCATTAATAATGCATTATGCAGGGCAGGCCCTGCTCATCTGGCAGGAGGAACTCATCAGGTTTGTCCCTGCATAATGTATACATTGAATGTTAATCTCCACTCGTGAGGGTCTACTCAATAAAGAGAGAATCGCAGGGCACTGAGAAGGGAATTTCAAACTTCAGGCCAAAGAAGCCGAGTTGAAAAAAGTCTACCGTTCAACTGTATCGGAGAAATTTTCCAACTCTACATTTGGCCAAAAGTTTGAAATTCCCTGAAAATCTCTCTTTATTGAGCAGATCCTTTGGTTTATTCATTTAAAGGACAACTGTGTTGGAAAAAAAAGAAGTTCTGTTTTACTGAAAGATTGCATCCAGGGTAGACAATTGAAATGTTTTAATGAAAGAATATAAATAAAGCTCCTTACTGAGCTCTCTGTGCAGCTCTATCAGGGGGCAGACATGTTTAGAATCTTGGGTCAGATACATGAAGTTCTGAGCCAAGATGTCTGCCCCCTGATAGAGCTCTACAAACACAGAGGGTCATTTATTTGTATTCTATCATTAGAAAGTTTCTCTCGCTATTTAAAATGTCTTCGCTTGATGCCATTTTTCCATTAAACAGAACTTTTTGCCGACAAAAACAAACATTATCTCTTTGCGATGTAATATCCTTTGTTGTGTGCGTTGACGAGATTTCCCCACAAACTTTCCTCCTTTTGCTCATTAAATAAAATGAGCAGCTGCGTGAGAACGCGTCTTACTATAAGGAGCACAGTAAATATTTATCCCAGATGACCGGAAACCAAATGAGATTTTTAATGATTCCTTTTTTTGTTGATGAATTAGACAAAGCTCAGTAACGAATCAGTTTATAGAGCTTTTGGCTTTTGAGAGGTTGTTTTTTTTTTTAGTTGAATTCACTTTTTTTTTGGCTCCTTTCCCTGAGCTGAAGATGAGGACTCATGGTTGTTGCAAATTTTTGTGGAACGTTTTTTTTCCCCACAGGGGCACCCCTTGTGGGCAAGGAGGGTGAGCAGAAATTTTCAGTGCCCATCCTTATGGCATACAAAGGGTGTTTTTTTCCCCTTCTTTTTCTTACAGGTTTCACCTCATTTCCCCTCCCTACCTGTAAGTTAGAGGTGTTGGGGAGGTAGGTTATTTTTTAAAAATGTATTTAATTTTGAGGTGCCAGGAGCACTTGGGTAAAATATGCCACAGCCAATTTCCCATTAATATGCCACTATTAGCCTGCCTATTAATATGCCACAGACAATTTGCCCATTAATCTGCCACAGACAATTTGTCCATTAATACACCACCACCCTCCTCTCCCCTTCCCCATTAATATGCCAGTATTATTTTACCCTTTGTTTGCTAGTCATATTTTGCCCATCATTTGCTAGTCATATTTTGCCCATCATTTGCTAGTCATATTTTGCCCATCATTTGCTAGTCATATTTTGCCCATCATTTGCCAGTCATATTTTGCCCATCATTTGCTAGTCATATTTTGCCCACCACTTGCCAGTCATATTTTTCCCATCATTTGCTAGTCATATTTTGCCCACCACTTGCCAGTCATATTTTGCCCACCATTTGCCAGTCATATTTTGCCCACCATTTGCCAGACATATTTTGCCCATCATTTGCTCATTGATGTGCCAGTTACCCCCCCCCCCCCCCCCTCCCCAGTAATTCCCTGTATGCTGCTCGTCGGCCGTCTCCTCCGAAATGTTTCCTGTGTGCAGGAAATGCAGCCACCGGTGTCACTTCCGGCGGCTGTGAAGAAAAGCTGGGTCCGCATCTAACGGCTGCTGCCTGATAGTGACTGTCTCTGTGTGAGACAGTCACACGGGCAGCGAGGGACCCAAAGCAGCTGCTTTGGGCCCCAAGACTGAATGGGCACTGGGCAGCTGCCCCATTTGGCCACACTTTTTTTGTTACATTTTTTTTGCAGGGGTCAACAGGGCAGCCGAGCCCCCTGGAGTGACGGGCCGGTCGCAGCTGCGACCCCTGCACTAACGGTAAATACCCCACTGATAGTGCTGTTTAATCTCATTTTTGTTATGGCAAGTGTTATGGCTGTGGAGCTCTGTGATCCACTACAAACCCAACATTCTGAGCTCCCAGAAAGAGGAAAGTGGGACAGGGGGATTTGGGTGCAAAATAGGGACTGTCCCTACTAAATAGGGTCACTTGGGTGTACGGTTGCCACCTGGCCGGTATTTTACCGGCAGGCCGGTAAAAAATTGGCTTGACCCCAATATTAAGTCTATGGAGGTAGTAGCATGGCCGGAATTTTTTTTGAAGAAAAGGTGGCAACCCTACTTGGGTGGTATGCTAGCAGCCAACAGCTGGCTGACCTTGGACCCTGTATCCCATACATCTGGATACTGGAACATGCTAGATTATGTATGTTCCAGCTAACCATCCCTCGAATGGATCCAAAGGCAACATTCTGCAGGGAGGAAGTGTAAACACACATGAATGATACTGAGAAGACAAAAAAAGAACATAAAAGGAAAGAGAAAAAAAAAAAGATCTGAAAGATTCAGCCTGTGAATGGAAAAAACAAAAACCTTTAAATCCAGAAATGGTATGACTTCTCTCCCACAGCTACTGTAATAATGATATCCTGAGGAACTTGAATTAAGCCAATTTAACTTCCGGAATGGATACTTTTTGTCAGCTGACCTTGATAAGGGCACCACTTAATTAAATAGCAAAGAGGAAAATTCCAGCTGACATACAATCTGTAGTCGGTCCTGAAAATGATCTTTCTACCTATTATGAAATAAATTAATTCCGTTTGTATAGGATTACAGTACCTCCTGTAACCCCACTGTGAAACTTGTCTCACCCTGATGGGCGCCCTAGGTTAAAGCAAGCGTTCATGGGAAATATAGTTTCCACTGTGCTGTGAGGAGAGGGAGGAACTAGCGTGCTTGGAGCGGATCAATTCGACAGCACCATGGAGCAGGTCATTTTGGCAGCTCCATTCCTATATTCCAAATATTAATGTGCTCTCATTTTGCATTGCTTAAAATATAAAATATTTACATCTAGATGAAATTGGGAAATTATAGAAGTTTGCAAGAAACCAGGACTGCCCACACTAGCTGAGTAAAAATCAGTTTCCTTTTCCTGTTTTTTTGTTGTTGTTGTTTTTTTTCGGCATCAACCAATGAGAATAATTTCATTCAAATGAATGGCATTTCCTAAATCCCTAGTGATGTCATGAGGCAATGAGTTGCACTGTTAAGAGTGTACAAGAGTAAGTCTATTGCAGTCCACACAATGTATTCTATCCCAGGAGCACAGGAAATGACTAAATTAAATAAAACTTTATATCCTCAGTGTCTATATAATCAGTGCTGCCGCACCTGCAGTAAACATGCAGAGTAATCACTGGGGGGAGGGCTTGAGTCAAATATTAAAAATGTGATTTATACAGAATGTCTGCATCAAATCACACTGGGGAAAAAAATCCTGTGGAATATACAAGCAGTGATCTTCATCTTGCACCAAAGTGACTTTGGGGACTGGACTGACCCTTAAAGTAATGTAGACATTTTTTGACCTGGTCCTGCCAAACTTATCCATTATCCAAAATGCTGCTGGTTCCAAGCTATACTCAACCTGCAGTTGTCATATCTGCCCCATAGATCAGTGAGTGTAGATCTGAGGCAGGGCAGGAGTGGTTCTATGATATTTACTGCAGTGGCGTGGTCTATAACTGTCTGTATAATCACTGGTAACCTCCTTTCATGTAATTCCACATACACAGTGTTATCCAGGTGTCTAGTGTGGACAGGTGAGGGAGGGGGGATGTCTGCCAAGCAGCAGTGGGGTGGCTGACAGGTGACACACCGTGTAAACTAGGTCAGAATCTCATGGTGTATTATCCTTGGCACCACGTGCCCAGGGCATGCACAATCACAGCGCCAGGTGCCAGCGTGATGGCCATCTGCTTATTTACAAATGAGGCCAGCAAAGCGGAACCCAGGGGAAAGAACCATGTACCAGCGCATAGGCCAGGACCGGGTCAAATCAGGACTGTCCCAGTGGATCTGGGACAGCTGGCAGGCATGGCAAGTGTGTATTAGAGCATAAACAACACATTTGAATAGTGTGATACAGTGTAGCCGTAACGGGGGGGCTCTGTGTATATTAATTCCGAGGCTGTTTGGCTGGCTGAGCATCTTTGGAATTGTAGTCTGGCCATAAAATAGTGTCTAACGGTTATTGATAGTTGTCTGACGTTGGGTCACCTCAGTGGTTCACTGGGAATTGCTGCCCCCATGACGCTCAGCCATCCTTTAGCCTGGAGTTAAGCGGACATATTAACCCCTCACATGCCACAGCCCCGGAGATGGTAAGGAAGGAACCGTGGCCAATCGCTGGCCTTCCTGTTCCGTGCACATACTCACTTTAAGGTTTTTTTTAGGGGAAACCTCTGTATTTTATTATTACCGGCCCATGAGATGTGCGGAGAATGGGTCTGCACTGCACTGGGAGGTCCTGCAACCGTACATGTGGTGTGGGTGCGTGTTTAAACCTTTATGGGGGGTGGGAAGAGTGACTTCTAAGGGCTTCATTTACGAAAGAGGGAATTGAGAGGGGAATTTCACATTTAAGGCCAAATTAGCCGAGCTGAATTTTTTTTTCCAACTTGGCTTCTATGGCCTTAAGTATAAATACCCACCAAGCCAATTTAAAATGTTGCATGCA
Organism: Pelodytes ibericus; assembly: GCA_036172795.1. Classification (NCBI taxonomy): domain Eukaryota; kingdom Metazoa; phylum Chordata; class Amphibia; order Anura; family Pelodytidae; genus Pelodytes; species Pelodytes ibericus. Next base: position 182,450,897 of record CM069863.1, on the reverse strand, counting down.
ACCCAGCCAGCAGTGCTACCCCTAAACAGTTAATTTTTAATCACTGGTAATGCACCCAGGAAGTCCTTATCTGTGATTTATAGGCTTGTCATCTCATGACTTCTCATAGACCAAGACTTTTAAAGGGACCGTGTTACACATGGTTCATAGTGTGACTGTATAGGGGGGGAAAAAGAGCAAAAACATTTCTATACATTGTGACATCACCTTGTGGACTGATATGCAAATGAATCATTTCCCATTGAAGATTTGCATCTCACATTTAAAACACTACATTTATGCATTTGTTGCAATTCTTCCAACACAAAGTATAAATCATTCTTGAATTCTTTACACTCCATTAATATTTGCAAGCTGCCTGCATTAAAGGGACAGTATCACCTAAACATTGCTTTTACTGGTATGTAGAGCAAAAAAAAAGATTGAAAATGATCCATACATTGTGTTAGCAAAACTGCAAGTAAATGCCTGAATTAGGAGAAAAATGGGTTTTACATGTGTCTGTGGAGTCGCCTGCTTATGACATCACCTGGGGCACGGTATGCAAATTACACATTTCAGAGACCCCACAGACACATTTAAAACCCATTTTTCTAACGCACCCCTCGCACAGAGCAGCCTCGCTGTGTATTTCGGGGGTTTGTGAGCTCCGAACAGAGAGCAAACAACCCCCCCCCCCCCCCCCCGGAAATTCATCCGGGAGACAGATGGCAGCTGCAAATTTGGCAACAGAGTCACTCAGTCTGTTACCAACTCGACCAGCGCGAAATTAACATTTGGATAGTTTTAGTGGTGGAAGCAGTGCTGTATTTACCGCGAGGCATCCTAGGCGGATGCCTAGGGCGGCAAATTTTGGGGGGCGGCAGCGCCCCCCAGCACTGAAAAAAAAAATCCGGCCCTTTAAAAAAAAAAAAAAAGACCGCGCTTGCAGGCAGAGACGGAGGTGAGAGGGGATCGGAAGATCCCCCCTCACCATCGCTCTGCCTGCCAGGCTGCAAGGGGAGCCGAACAGGCAGCACAGAGAAACCTCCGTGCTGCCTGTTCGGCTCCCCGACCATGCTGCCTGCCTGCCAGGGAAAGGTAAGTGCTGATGGGAGACTGTGTGTGTGTGTGTGTGTGTGTGTGTGACTGAGTGTGATGGAAGTCAGAGTGTGTGTGATGGGAGACAGTGTGTGTGACTGAGTGTGATGGGAGACAGTGTGTGTGACTGTGTGTGATGGGAGACAGTGTGTGTGACTGAGTGTGATGGGAGTCAGAGTGTGTGTGATGGGAGTAGGAGTGTGTGACTGAGTGTGATGGGAGTAGGAGTGTGTGACTGAGTGTGATGGGAGTGTGTGTGTGACGGGAGTATGAGCTTGATGTGAGTCTGAATGATGGGGCATGTCTTAGGTGTGTAACGTGGGTGTGCAGCTTGGGTAGGGGGGTGCCCGGATTTTGTCTGCCTAGGGCAGCACAAAATCAAGATACACCACTGGGTGGAAGTCAGTGTCACCGTTTCCCAAATCCTTCCCTTTCAGTGACCAGTGATTTCCCCCTCTATACCCTGTGCTTATAATGCAGTATGACGTTTTGATTCGAAGGGAAGAGGTTTTTTTTTTTGTAATGAAATACACTCTAAATTGGAAGGAGGAAGCAGGAGATGACACCATGCGCTTCTCCCAAAGGAAGGATGTGCTGGTTTGTTGGCTGGCAAGATTTACCATGAATACATTAAATAATAGTGACAGACATTAAGGATCTGTCATCAGCTCTGAGCTTGAAACAGTCAATAAAAATAAACTCTGCACATGTTGTGTTAACCTTTTAATGATCTGTTTCAGCATATTTGACATGGATCTTTGAAATGCAAATTTACCTGTTAAAGGGACGGTATCACCTAAACATTTGTTCTACTTTGAATGCAGAGGGGAAAAAAATGATTGAAAATGATCTATACATTGTATTAGCAGAACTGCCAGCAAATTAGGAGAATAATGTGTATTAAATGTGTCTGTGGAGTCTCCAATTTATGACATGACCCGTGTCCTGATATGCAAATAAAATCAGTTAATTTGCATACCGTGCCACAGGTGATGTCATAAGCAGAAGACTCCACAGACATTTAATACACATTATTCTCCTAATTGAGGCATTTGCTGGCAGTTCTGCTAATACAATGTATAGATCATTTTCAATCATTTGATTTATTCTCCATATTCCCAGTAATAAGTGTTTTGGTGATACTGTCCCTTTAAACCTGCCTGCTCCCCCCCCCCCCCCTTCTGATTTCTACACTAGTTATCGCACAAGCTCCAGAGATTCCAGCAGTAAAGCCTGATCAGTAACATCTGTATCTGGTTTGTGATGTATTTGTTTAGATCCTGTAACGGCTTTTTTTGGATCTCCGTCTAAATGGCCCAGGATATTTCTTTCTCCCCGATGACATCTGCTTCCTCCGTTTCCCCTTCATTTCATTGTACGCATTCGTTCTACATGTTCAGGCTGAATTTATACTTGTTGTATCAGGGAACTTCCACAGTGAGCTCATCCCAGATCTTTTTCCTAGTGGACCCTCCAAGTAGGATTGTCATTTTTCACAGGTCACATCAGTAGTGCATCTTGGTTTTCCGCTGACCTAGGAAGACAAAATTTGGGCAAGCCCCCACCCACGTTGCAGACCTACGACATGCCCCATCACCCACATTGCCACACATTAAATGCCCAATCACCCCATGACATGTCCCCATCACCCACATTGCATACACACTAAATGCCCCATTACATGCCGCCATCACCCTCATTGCATGCCCCCACCACGTCCATTGCATGCCCCCATCACCCCGATTAATTGGAAGGAGCTAAAGCTTGCTGAACGGTGAGGGAGGGAGCAGAAATGTTTGAAGCACCAGAAGTATGCTTTAACACCCTCCGGCAAAGTGCCGCCCTAGGCGATTGCCTTGTTTGCTTTGTGGAAGATACACTACTGGGTTACATGCCTGTATAACATTTGCAGGCTTCTTTGCAGTATGTAGAAGGCATGTGTGACCAGATGCTAATCCGTTACCTAATTAAGTGGTACTGTGGGATCCACTGCTTGATTAGTTAATTGATTTCATTCTGATCACAAATGACTTCAACACACTGCAAAAAATATATATGTGGCCAGTAAAAGATGTCAAACCTACCGTGAACTTACCAGGACTTAGAGTGAACCCCACACCTGTCTTTTATTTTGCATTAATTAAACACGCAAGCCGTTTGTGTTCCTGTCGATGGTGCTTTGCCTATCCATGTCTGGTACTGTGTTAGCTATTAAAACCTTTCAGATATTTGCAATATTTTTTATTAATATAAGTAGTGTTGGTAAGATTGTAAGCGGGACACTTCTGCAGATGGTTTTTATGTTTTTGTTTTTTTTTAACTTGACGCAGTGTTTCTTTTTCCTAGCAGTGTACACTGTCACTTTAATTATTGCAGAACAGCAAAAATTACGGCAAACGGAACAAAAATGGGACAAAAAAGGCATCTCCTAATTTAGGCCCAGAGCAGCTGCGCCAAATAGAACAGAAGTTATCCTGTTAGTTACAGGGGCAAAATATACCTTTCCAACAGTCCCACTTTTTTGGGGGGTGGACCTGTCGTGTCAAGTCAAATTTAGAAGCACCAGCCGTCTGGTCTGAGACCCTCGTATTTGCATTGGATTTATCTTCTTTTAGGTTTACTGGAAATGGCTCATGTGATTTCATAGAGGTGAAAGTGAAACAAGTCATTGTTGTCACCAGTGTTTGCTCGGAGCACAGGCAGTCACTTTATATATAATGGGAAGTTAGTGTTTGGTAAGTAAGTAATATGTGAGCAGTGGGCAGATTGTATCTGCTTACAGCAAACATCTTAAAGGGGCAATAAAAGAGAGAGAGAGGCAGCCAGGCCCAGAACACAGGGCTGAGGGTGGATCTCCAGAAGGATATTGATACTTTTGGAGAGAGTTCAGAGAAGGGATACTAAAATGGTCCATGGGTTGAAGGACAAAACCAACTAGAGGACATAGTCTTAAATTAGAGGGGCAAAGATTTAAAAGAAATATCAGGAAGCATTACTTTACTGAGAGGGTAGTGGATGCATGGAATAGCCTTCAAGTGGAAGTGGTAGAGGTAAACACAGTGAAGGAGTTTAAGCATGCGTGGGATTGGCACACGGCTATCCTAGATATAAGATAAGGCCAGGGACTAATGGAAGTATTACTTTACTGAGAGGGTAGTGGATGTATGGAATAGCCTTCCAGCGGAAGTGGTAGAGGTTAATACAGTGAAGGAGTTTAAGCATGCGTGGGATAGGTATAAGGCTATCCTAGATATAAGATAAGGCCAGGGACTAATGAAAGTATTACTTTACTGAGAGGGTAGTGGATGCATGGAATAGTCTTCCAGTAGAAGTGGTAGAGGTTAATACAGTGAAGGAGTTTAAGCATGCGTGGGATAGGTATAAGGCTATCCTAGATATAAGATAAGGCCAGGGACTAATAAAAGTATTACTTTACTGAGAGGGTAGTGGATGCATGGAATAGTCTTCCAGTAGAAGTGGTAGAGGTAAACACAGTGAAGGAGTTTAAGCATGCATGGGATAGGTATAAGGCTATACTAGATATAATATAAGGCCAGGGACTAATGAAAGTATTACTTTACTGAGATGGTAGTGGATGTATGGAATAGTCTTCCAGTAGAAGTGGTAGAGGTAAACACAGTGGAGGAGTTTAAGCATGCATGGGATAGGTATAAGGCTATACTAGATATAATATAAGGCCAGGGACTAATGAAAGTATTACTTTACTGAGAGGGTAGTGGATGCATGGAATAGTCTTCCAGAGGAAGTGGTAGAGGTAAACACAGTGAAGGAGTTTAAGCATGCATGGAATAGGTATAAGGCTATCCTAGATATAAGATAAGGCCACGGACTAATGAAAGTATTACTTTACTGAGAGGGTAGTGGATGTATGGAATAGCCTCCCAGCAGAAGTGGTAGAGATTAATACAGTGAAGGAGTTTAAGCATGCGTGGGATAGACACAAGGCTATCCTAAATATAAGATAGGGGACTAATAAAAGTATTTAGAAAATTGGGCAGACTAGATGGGCCGAATGGTTGTTATCTGCAGACACTCTCTATGTTTCTATAATGCCAGTGAGGTTTATCAAGAAACACATCAAACACATCACTGCCCCAAAGTTAATAATTTGGTGATTACCTCCAAATTAAAGCAAGCCTTGTTTACCAAGGTGGAAGAGCCCAATATGGCACCTCGAGATGCTGGATCCCTGCCAGCCTCTGAGAAGTTCAGAGAATTGTGGGAGTTTAAGTTTAGAAAAGTTTGAGAGCCACAATTCGATAGCTACAGTCTACAGAATTCAGCTTTTGTTGCTGATTTTGGTTTCAAGGAATTGGTTTTTTTTGGGTGGTAGAGGATGGGTTTGGTAAATGCTTTATCTATATTTTTACCCACTTCAAAGTTGAAATATACAACAACAAATATAAAAAAAAACCTAGAACAATAGCCTAGAAGAGGCATTAAATCAAAAAGGTACAAGGAATTATGAATTTATTTAAAGGTTATGAAAAGAAATAGAGCAATGCCTGAATCCTTGGTGGGGCACAACTCCCTGCCAGGAGCCCAGCCCAGGACCCTGCAAGACAAGCTAGAGTTTCTATGTCATAGATGAAGATGAGGGTGGTCATAGATCCCATGTTTCCAGGGACACATATTTGTTCCACATGCTGCAGAAAGAGCATGCAAAGTGCAGCCTGGCAGTATGTAGGATGGATATATGCACAGACACAACCCAATTAATTAATCATGGTAGGTCCTATAAAATCTCCACCTTGATTAATTACTTTGATTGTGTATGTCCGTATATCCCTCCTGCATACTGCCGGAGTGCACTTTTCATGCTCTTTCTGCAGCATGTTGAACACGTGTCCCTGGAAACATGGCCGATGTTGGCAACTTCATCAGGAACCCTACATAGTGGCCAGTTGTGTGATCATTGGCAATATAAAATATTTAATGGGCACCAAACCCTCCTTAGCAACTCTCAATCACACAGAAGCCCGCTTCGTTGGAAGCACTGTTCCAAAGTCATTCCACTGAGACTTCCAGGCTGACTTGATACGGGACTCTGTGCTTGTCCTCTTCCACTATTGGCCGTGTGCTGCATGACTGACATGCATACTCCCCAATGATGGGGGGGAAATGGTCATTTTGCTTTTGGAGAGACCAGTGGTAAATAACATTTTGGCCAGTGCACCTTTCAAAAAGCCAATTTAAATAAGGCAGAACTGACCTCCTTACTCATTAAGAATATTTTTGGCCAGTCCCCTTTTAATGCTGAATAAAGGGGGGGGGGGGGGGGGGAATGATGCCATGTTTCCATTGTGCCCAGGGAGAAATTACAGGATGTAACATTTAAATTTTTTTTTTTTTTTTAAATGTTTAAATAAAAACAACCCAAAAGGCTGATCACATTTAAAAATGATCAACAGCAAACAAACCCCCAAAAACCCATATATTGGGTGCACAGTAGATTTCTGATGATAAATCCGCCTTATTAAGCCATTATATATTTAGCATTCCAACCAGGCTCGATGGAAATCGGAATGTGCAGCTTTGTCTAAAATATCTATTTTTAAAAACCCGGAAACATTCTTTCTAACAATGTAATATTTTTATCACGTTACAGGGAAGTGGTTTATATTTCCTGAGTTATTACATGGCTGAACACTATTTGAACCCCCGATGTGTGATTTATCACGGCTAACCTATTCTAGCTGTGTAACGTGTCCTGTGTGTAATCTCATTATCGTATTAGGGACGAGCGAGTGCATCTGCAAGGTCGTGTGCCAGCAATCTATAGAAAGGGATAATGTTCTAGAGTATTAACCAGCTGGAGTAATATGGCCATCATCCGAGATCTGCTGGGGGCCAGTGTAACAGATGTACCTGTTATGCCCCCCCAGCTCGCAGGTTCTGTTATGTTAAAGGATAGCTAGAACATTTTCTGTTCACTTGTGCCTCTATTATAGAGTGAAAATTGATCTGCGCCCAGTATGAGGATCAACTGTATGTTTAATAGTAAATGCCAGGGAAGAAGGTGGCCTGGTCATGTTGGTAACATACATAGTAACATAGTAATTAAGGTTGAAAAAAGTCTATCAAGTTCAACCCATCTACCCATCATTCCAAAAGAAGGCAAAAACCCCTAAGGAAGCTATTTCGAATTTTGCCTCCCAGGGGGGAAAATTCCTTCTTGACTCCAAAAGGGCAATCAGATTTCTCCTTGGATCAATAAGCTCTATTATTAATGCTTATTCTATTATTAATAGCCCTGTATGTTCTGTGTGATTGTCTCTCTCTGATAACTCTGATCAGGGAAACTCAGTGAAACCCACTGGTCTTGCCAGAGCACCAGAATTGCACCCACAGGTCTTGTCAGAGCACCTAGATTGCCCACCCACGACATGGCCCAGCCAGCACCCAGATTGCCCACCCACGACATGGCCTAGCCAGCACCTGGATTGCCCAACCAGGACCTGCGCCCGGATTGCCCACCCAGGACACACGCCCAGATTGCCCACCCAGGACATGACGCATGCACCCGAATTGCACACCCAGGCCAGGACCCAGGCAGCATGCAGAAAAGTTCTCCATCACCCCGATAAAATACTCCCTGATATCCAGTGGTAAGCCGCTGGATGTCTGTGTGCACTTGTTTAGTACATGACCCCCCTTTATTTGTATTCTTGCAGTAAGGTATTTCTATTTAAAATGTCTATACTCAATGCAATCATAAGTAACATTTTCGCCTACACTTATCCTTTAATCCAGTCTGACAATAGCTAGCCCATCAGGCTTGGAATCATTACATTCTTTAATATTAAAACAAAATCCGACCCCTCTTATTGTGACTAAGATTGCTCCTCTAGACATATTTTTGGTGATTTTTAATAAAAACAAGGATTCATTTCTCTGCACAGATTCATGGGACCATTTCCTGCAAGATGTTTCAAGGAGCTAACCTCAGATACCCTGCAATAAAACCCAGCATGTCTCCTTTCTGTATTATTGGAAGCATTACCAGAACATAAATATACAAAGAGAGGAAAAAGAAATATGAAATGCTTGCTGTAAGAACTTTAAAAGTCTTTTAGCTTTTTTTGGCCTAAAACTTTCCTAATTCTCTGCCAAAGATACACAGAAATCTAGAATGTCACCATTTCTGTGAGGAGGATTAGGGGAGCTGTGGCCCCCATCAGCATTTGGAATGCCACAGATGCTCCCAGTCTACTCTAATTGTCCAACTGCGGCCCTCCAACTATTTCTGGACTATTTCTGGATAATGGGATTCGTGGCATCTGGAGGATTATACTTGGATATGGCTTCAATGCATTGATGTCTAACTGGTGGTCTGCATACCAGATGTGACCTAGAGGTTGGGCTGGCCCAAGACATGGGACTGCCTGGGTCCAAGACTCAAATGCTGCGCCCACACACACAGTCATGCATGCACACAAACACACAATCATATAAACACAGTCACAGATGCACAGTCACACACTAAGACATGCATGCACACAAACACACAATCATATAAACACAGTCACAGATGCACAGTCACACACACACTCACAGTCACAGACACGCATATACACAAACACACACTCTCACAGACACTCACACACCCAGTCGCACACACTCATATACACTTTTAGAGTTAAAAACTAAGAAACCTTTTATCAATATATATCCTTTCCCCCCTCGCTGTTTTATCTCTCATGGCAGGGGGCTTGTTTTTTGGTGGGCTATAGTCACGGGAAGGGAACCGGTTTGCATGTGACAGCCTGCCAAATTAGGATCCCTGGTGACATGCTAGTAGTAAGAAAAATGCGTTGGGATGGCGGTGTGGGAGGCACCCGCCTACACCCATTGTAGGGATGGCTCTGTCTGTGCAGTTTTTGTGTGGCCCCTTTTCTGGCTGAAAACCTAATTTCTCAAACAATTTAATAATATCCCCAATCTAAGCTTCTGGATGGTATGGCCCTCCCCATTAAACATTTAGACAGCACTGCTCTAATAGATCTGTAGTTGAAGCTCATATCTTCAAGAGCCAGTCTGACCCAAAGGAATGCAGATATTGTTTCCCTCTTATAGGACTAACTTTTTAAAGCTTGGTTTTTGCAGGATCTCTCCCGGGGGATCGATCCTCTCATGATTATCTCTTCTGTACCGGGCATTGCAAGTATCTCTGAGAGCCAATGAGAGCACGGGATTTACCAGGACAGTGCCTTTTTTGGTGGGGAGGGGGACTATCCTTTTTAATTGTGCTCATGCCCTGGTATGACTGCCACTGAGAACAAGTAAAAACTCCCACCCAATTCTGCGATCATGTGACACCAGATATTGCACCAGTGCTGCCACTCTCTAGCTGCCTCCCAGGATGAAACGCACTACTTGTTGGGAGGTGAGGGGCAGGCTGGGCAGGTTACATAACTCTTCAGTGAGACACGTTTTGTCTCCAGCTAGTATCCGCAGGCAGACTTTCTTTTTTTAGATCCCAATTTCAAGGTGTGAGATTTCCTGCACCTATCACTTTAAATACTCCCAGGGATGGAAATCCTGTGGTGCTCGCTGGGATCTGGTTTCTATATCTAAATCCAGGGCTCGAGGGCTGGAGACAAACCGGTATTTCAGGTTGGGCCCACGCAGTAAATGATGTGGCGTGTACGTGAGGGGTAAGGGGTTTTAGGGATGACAGATCCGCCATTTTGTTTATGGGAACAAGTATTAATTTATTGAGTTCGCTCTGGACACATATAAATTCTGCATAGTGCAAACTTGCCAACATTGGCCATGTTTCCAGGGAAACATATTTGTTCCATATGCTGCAGAAAGAGCATGCAAAGTGCAGCCCCGCAGTATGTAGGATGGATATACCCACAGAGGGAATCCAATTAATTAATCAGTGTGGAGATCTCATAGGACCTACTATGATTAATTAATTGGATTGTGTCTGTGCGTATATCCATCCTACATACTGCCGGGCTGCACTTTGCATGCTCTTTCTGCAGCATGTGGACTATATATGTGCCACTGGAAACATGGCCAATGTTGGCAACTATGCATGGCTCCAAATAAGTAATGGAGCATAACCAAATCAGTGTGATACATTATACAACACAATCTGCCCCCTTGCAGGGGCCTCACTGCCATTTAGACATGTACAATCCATTTTACATGATGCATCCCCCCCCCCCCCCCAGTTAAATCTGAGTGCCAGGGTACAGTTTTCAGCTGGATGCAATACAATGTATCTAGCAGTCCCTTTAAGAACAGGTGTGTGGCTCTTGTCACGGTGACGTCACAGTAAATTCCCCTTGCCTTGTTGTGTGTACATGTCAGGCCCCGCCCCATCCGTGCCTGGCCCCGCCCACTCGTGGGCTGTGATTCAGACTGGCAGCTCTCCTGTAAACAGGTCTGGCACCAGCTCCCTGTCTCCATACAGAATGCAGTTCTTTCCTCCTGTCCTGATCCATCTGGGAGGAAAATACAATGGGAGCCACAGAGGGTATGTGTTCATTATCCCTTAGAATATTCTTATTAGTATAGGGAGGGGGGCATTCTTATTCCCTTAGAATATTCTTATTAGTATAGGGAGTGGGCATTCTTATTCCCTTAGAATATTCTTATTAGTATAGGGAGGGGGGCATTCTTATTCCCTTAGAATATTCTTATTAGTATAGGGAGGGGGGCATTCTTATTCCCTTAGAATATTCTTATTAGTATAGGGTGGGGGGCATTCTTATTCCCTTAGAATATTCTTATTAGTATAGGGTGGGGGGCATTCTTATTCCCTTAGAATATTCTTATTATTATAGGGTGGGGGGCATTCTTATTCCCTTAGAATATTCTTATTAGTATAGGGAGGGGGCATTCTTATTCCCTTAGAATATTCTTATTATTATAGTGTGGGGGGGGGGGGGGGGGCATTATTATTCCCTTAGAATATTCTTATTAGTATAGGGTGGGGGGCATTCTTATTCCCTTAGAATATTCTTATTATTATAGGGTGGGGGGGCATTCTTATTCCCTTAGAATATTATTATTATTATAGGGTGGGGGGGCATTTTTATTCCCTTAGAATATTCTTATTATTATAGGGTGGGGGGGGGGGGGGGGGCATTTTTATTCCCTTAGAATATTCTTATTATTATAGGGTTGGGGGCATCCCTTTTCCCTTAGAATATTCTTATTAGTATAGGGAGGGGGCATTCTTATTCCCTTAGAATATTCTTATTATTATAGGGTGGGGGGCATTCTTATTCCCTTAGAATATTCTTATTATTATAGGGTGGGGGGCATTCTTATTCCCTTAGAATATTCTTATTATTATAGGGTGGGGGGCATTCTTATTCCCTTAGAATATTCTTATTATTATAGGGTGGGGGCATTCTTATTCCCTTAGAATATTCTTATTATTATAGGGAGGGGGGCATTCTTATTCCAAGACCAAGTTGATGGTATTTGGAAGCAAATCAAACCTCTGGTTGCTGGGGAAGGGGATTTCCAGGGTCTGCAGAGGAGACACAAGTAAAAGTGAAAGTCTTAGTGACATTCTTGCTGGGAGGATAATGTGTATTATTATCAGGGTTGATCATTAGACAATGCTCTACACAGAGGTGTATGGAATTGTGCCATTTAGTTTGATGAGTTCCAGTCCAGTGAGGAGGATCTCTCTCCAGACTCTAAGTACATAGCTTGCAAACTCTCAGGTTTGGGGTTTTCCTTTTTATTTTATTTTTATTAACTCCAGTCTCAGGTGCTGCATAAATCTTTTATATATGGGTCTGGGCAGGTTGGATTTTTTTTCTTTGCTAATAATTCTTTGAGAATTCAAATTTTTCTAATATATATATATTTTTTAATCTGGCAAATTCACATTTTTCTGAGACCAGATACCTGTTTTACCTCCTCTGGATAATTACTACGACAACCGATTTTTCTGCTAAGGTAGAAAAAAAAACAATTCTCTCCTAAACTTTCTTTTTTGGGGTTTTTGGAACAAACAATATAAGTGGTGAGTATTTTATATTGCTATAGCGAATATATTATTGGTTGGCTGGGTATGATAGGAGTTGTAGCTTATCTCTCTGATATGGATGTCCTGCAGTTGGTAAATTGGTTAGCATAGTGTACAGAATTGGAACCATTGTACATTGTATTTGGATATATGTGCGGTTTAATTTTTGTTTTGCAAATATTAAAAATAGTTTTTTTTCCCCTCTTTCGCTCTAAACATCTGTATAATAGAAGTTTTTTTTGCTCCATACTTATCTATAAATCATGATCCATGCATTCTTGTAACTCTAATATATATATATATTATTTTTTAAACATTTTTTATGGCAGTCTAGCTGGTGCATTAATTATCTTTTGTAAAGTCGTAATGCGGTAATAAATTATTTGAATAAAAGAAACAAATGTAAAATATTGGCTGTGCTGTGAGATTGGCATTTACATTTTGTCTGAATATTTTAAGGTCTATAAAACTATTATTATTATTATTATTATTAATAATAATATTTTTATCCATAGGAAGCTGTGGGATTGATCTGGCCATCGTCTGTTGTAAAAAAATAAAACGGGATTCTCTTCTTATCTCTTTTCTCTTCTTATCTCTTTTTATGGGAGTCTTTATAATGAGTCACTCCATTTTAAATGTGATGCTGAGATTCCAAGGATGTGGACATTTTTCCAGTGTTGCTCGTGGCTTTGGGAGGGGCTCTGTGTGACCCATCCTTCTAATGGTTCTTTGAATGGAGCTTGTGTTTATTGAATAACTAGCATGTGCTGGTGACGTAATCAGTATTGGGATATCAGACCACTGCCGGTATTACATTTGGTGATTTAGACTTTTAAAAGCGAAGCTTCTGCCCAATATAGACCAATCTGTCCTTAAATGGAGCTCGATTGGGCAAAAGTAACTGAATTTTCAAAATGACCGAAGTTTGCTTACTCAGTATCGTTGATTTTGAGAAACTTGCTTGGCATTGCACATTGGTGCGTATGTGTGTATGTATGTGTGTGTGTGTGTGTGTGTATATGTATATGTATATGTATATATATATATATATATATATATATATATATATACACAAACACATGATATATGTAATGTATTTAATTTTCATTATTAAAATTAAGATCATTTTTTAAATTAATTTAAAATGTTCACATTTTAACCCTGCATTGTGCATTTTAGCATGCTTTTTGGAAATTTCCGATTTTATTCGCTCTTAAAGGGACAGTTACAGCTTCACCTGCTGTTTTCCGGCTATGGGGTTAGCACTGTAAATACCATTTAAGACACGGATAACCAGCTGGAGAGATCTGGCTGCCTTGTTACGTCTCCATTTGTCAGCACCAACCGAGCACCGGTGGCCTCGTTATACTATGCCTATTGTCTGCAGTGGAAATTTCCATCTACCTTGTAGAACAGAAGATTACAGGCATCCAGCGAAAGCCTGTCGGTGAGAATAAAGGAAGGAAAACTTGTCCTTTCAGCATCCTTGGGGATATTCAGAGAGTGGGTCGGAATTAAGGTCGAGAACACTGCATTTACTGCAAGAACCTGGGTTCCACCCCTTCTCCACCTGAGCCATTTATCACTATTATGTCCGCTCCAGCTATACATTAATTGCATATCGTATAAGCTGAACATCCATCGAACTCCTTGCATGCACCAGCAGCGTTTTGCCAAAAGTTAAACACTGTAACCCCCAGGCTGTTCCTAAATCTGTCATTTTGACAGAGCGGCTGGAAAGCTTCCGTACCTCTGGAAAGCTGGATATAGCCTCCAAGCGTGTTGCCTCATTCTGGCAGTTATTGGGAAATAGAAGCGCACGCAATAGGTGGGAACCTTCTTGGCATGGTATGCTGTAATGCTTGATGCTTATGTCTATGTGTGTGTGTAATATTTGTGTGCTAGAATTGTTAAAAAGGGGATTTAATAAATGCAAGCAGGATAATAAGGTTCTTTGGGGGGGCAAAATTTGTGTCCATTTGCACAAACTTCAAACTCTTTTTACATTTTTTTAATTTTGTGCCAATATTGGTATGGTTTCTGTCGATTTCAATATGTGTTGAAATTAACTGATTGATTTGGGGTTGGTTCCAGTAAAATTATTTAGTTATTTTTGGCACTAATGGAATCTTTTAAGCTTTTACTCAGTGGCTCTTTACTAGGTCCCCCTGCTTATAAATGGGTCTAGACATCATCATTGGTCAGGGTAGGCATATGGCCTTCACTGACCTTGCCACGGACACTAGTCTCCTTGTTAGGGCAATCGACCTACGTCTAGACATGATCAATAGCTTTGCATTTTTGGTGGAGTATTAGCATGCAGGAGGCGCGTGACTTTGACCGTGGAATGATCTTTGGTGCCCAACGTGGAGGTTCCAGCATCTCAAAAACAGCGGCCATGTTCTCAGGCTGCAGTGTTTACAGTAGCATTTTGTTTGGGGGGGGCGGGGGGCTGCCATGACTTGTGCTGGTGGTGTCAACAACAGGATGAAGGCGGGTTGGAGAAATCCTGCAAACGTTTGTCTGTATTTTGTTCCATACCTGTATGAGGAGGTCTCCATTTATAACCATTAAAAGTAGCTGATTGATAATGATCTCTCTTTTTTTTTTTGCTTGAATTTGACATTTTATTTGCATTTTAAATGGTTCTCCTCTCTCTATATTTCAGCTCACCCATGAGCCCAGACTTCCAGCATTACAGCTTCAGAATGCCCAACATCGGATTCCAAAACCTCCCACTAAATATCTACATAGTGGTGTTCGGCACGGCAATATTCGTCTTCATCCTCAGTCTACTGTTCTGCTGTTACCTGATCAGGTAAGATTTGAACATGCCGGAAGAGCAGCGCCATACCGGCAGTGCCCTGCCCTGTTGTGAGCTAGAACTTCGGAAATGGTAAATCACTGCTTCCGTCGCTCTGTTCAAGTTGCTCCCCTGCATCCGAATTCTTCAGCTACTGCCGCACTGATTGTGTGCAGGCACTGAGCATGTTTCAGTTTTGTTTCATTTAGTCACTTGCTTTGCTGGTAGAGTAGAATGCATTGTGTGGAACCTAAGTGACTCGTGTATTTTATATATTATATAAAAATTATATATTTTATATTTTAAGCAGTGCACACAGTAAAATATGCATTGTAAAGTACAATGAACGTACTTTAATATGCATTAACATTTGCAAGATGCATTTTGGGCACCAGACAGTCCATTTTAAGGTAGGAAAAAGTGAATCCGTTTACTTCTCCCATACACTCCACACATTTAAATTACCCTTTCAATGAGGCAATCCTCTCAGTGTTGTACAAAGGGAATAAAAGACAAATACAAATAATATAGTGTAGTCCTTTAAGAACAATATGACTATATAAAACGTTGTACGCGAATACACTCACATATTACTGAGCATAGAAGGTGTCCAGGAGCCCCCCGTGGGGGTCCTTACCAACAAGACCTTCTCCGATATCTCCTTTTAAGGGTCTACTCAATACACAGAGAAGCTGCGTTGGAGAATTTTTCCAAATCCCCGTCTCAAGCCCCTGCAATTTTCTCTTTATCGAGCAGATCCTTTTAGATAGTATTCAGCTGAATTCCGGCCTGGTGGCAATTTAATGTTTCTATGGCAATATCTTATTCACTGAGACCCGAAGCCACTTTTTGATTTACTGTAATTGACTTTTTTTTTTTTTTCGAATCTTGTAAAGCTTGGCTTATAATTAAATGACTGAAGCATATGTTGCTACAGTTGGCTTAGTGAGGGAAGGAGTGATCGTAGAAACCGGATGTAATCCTCATCTCATGACGTCGTATGGTTCTGTAGATAAGATAACAGTGACACCATATCCTCGGGGAAAAAATCCTTGGATAGAGTTCCAAGGAGTCCACTGTAATTAGCTGGGATAAGCCAACGGAGCCCCGTGTGGCAATAACCATAAATGTCAGAAGATAAGCAACAAACCATGGCATCTTTCCAGCTGATTAGTCATTCTGTGTCGATAGACGTCTGTGGAGTAGTCGGACCTATGACTTGCAATAAGTCACCCACTGTTTACATACGGGCCATGAGTCTCCTTTAACTCTGATGTTTTCACAACGGCTTCTGAAAGTTCTTCTTCCAGTTCCTAGGCGTCCAACTGCACCCCTCCAGCTGCTACTGAACTAGTAGCTTTCTACAATTTATATTAGTTGTAGAGCAGAACCAGCTGCAGGGCCACAGTTGCACACCTATGAACTAGAAGAACACCAAGGTTCTAGTCCATAGGGACTTGAGGAACTAGAAGAACACCAAGGTTCTAGTCCATAGGCACTTGAAGAACTAGAAGGATACCAAGGTTCTAGTCCTAGGGACTTGAGGAACTAGAAGGACACCAAGGTTCTAGTCCATAGGGACTTGAGGAACTAGAAGGACACCAAGGTTCTAGTCCTAGGGACTTGAGGGGACTTGAGGAACTAGAAGGACACCAAGGTTCTAGTCCATAGGGACTTGAGGAACTAGAATGACACCAAGGTTCTAGTCCGTAGGGACTTGAAGAACTAGAAGGACACCAAGGTTCTAGTCCGTAGGGACTTGAAGTACTAGAATGACACCAAGGTTCTAGTCCGTAGGGACTTGAAGAACTAGAAGGACACCAAGGTTCTAGTCCGTAGGGAATCGAGAGTCCAGCGCTGCAGAGCTTCTAATGTCCTTTTCTGCCACACCTGGCATTTGTAAATCAAGGCAGTATGTTTTTCTATGTTATTATGAGGTTATATTACATACACCAAAGTGCAGCACTGACTAGACTGCGTATACCCCCTTTTACTGTAACAAGTATAATGATGCAAAATACTGACACAATATGCACATTTAATTATAATAGGTATGTGCATTTATTTTTTAACCTCCTGATTGTCCCTGTATTGCACCCTCATCCCCTTCCCTCGTTGTTGACAGAGTAACATACTTATCCACTGAGAATAACTAAACTATGAATATTTAGAAACAAAATAGACCTTGAAGGCTTTGTGTAATGTACAGTGTTTCTCTTTAAAGGTCTTACATCTGCCGTGTTATTAATAATCTGATACATTATAAGTCAACATGAAACTGCAAAAACGAAAAGTAGCGTTTCCCCCCCCCCCCCAACAATTTTCATAACAAATTTACAACTTAACACTAACAAAACTCTAATTCCAGGTCTGAACCCCAGCTATTGGTCCAGTTTTGTTTTTATATTTTACTTGTAACTTTGCTGACTAGAGGAAGAGGCAGCTGACTTTTTGGTATGGCACATATGATCATGCAATCGCTGGAGGGGCTATATCAGTGTTGCCTGATGTATTTTCATGGATGCATCATGGCATCAGTATCTGATTGCTGGAGGTTTGCCTCTGGACATTGGCAAAAAAAAAAAAAAAAAAAATCTGTTTATGGCTATAAGCTATTAGCATTTTTGTGTTCTCTGCCACATACTCCAAACTGGGTCAACTCATCGCCCTGAAAGAAAGTCTGATAACGATGAACTTGGATATTTACATCTACGAGTGTGTTTCTCAAGTCAACCATTGAACTCAACAAGATTCCACCGGCCATTTCTTTCCTAGTACGATTTTAGGAGCTTGGTTGGGTCTTTGTCAGGGTTATTTTTAAAACTCAGTGAAAATGAATTTCCAGCTTCTGTTGCGGTTCCTCCCAAGTTCAGACAGGTAGCACTTGTCAGCTAGGGAAGGTGGCGAGAATGTAACACTGCTATGCTAGTACAGACCTAATGTCTACATTGTATGTGTATATTGTTTGGTTTGCTGCACACTTTCTGTTTCTCATGTTTTGTTTGTTTTTCCTCCTTTTTCTTACAGGTTAAGGCACCAGGCACGGAAGGAGCTTTATGCTTACAAACAGGTAACTATAACTACGGAGGTAATGGCGGTATAGCACAGTGTGTCGTATCATGAAGAGTAACTCTGGGGCAAAGTTCCATTTGGTTTCTATGGTGATAGCTCCACCTTTTAGAATGTTACCCTGGAACTGCGCTATCTATCTGAAATGTAGTTTTTTTTGTTGGTGATTGCAGTATTTTTTTGGCTTCCTCTGTGTGCTGGGAATTATATATTCCCAAAAAAATTTTCTCCCCCTTACTGTAGATTATAATATTCTGCTCCAAACCCCGCTGTACTGATTGCTTTTTACAGAAGAGTTGGATTTTTCTTTTCTCTTATTTGCAGTGAATTGTGCCTAATGACTGTTCTTCCAGTGATGGGCAGCAAGATGTTAAGATCATTTTGTGCCGTGCTTATTATTATTATATATTATTATTATAAATAATAATATGACGCGTTGAAACAGTCTATCGCTTTTTCTTTGGCCCTTTAAAATTAACATATAATCACTGTAATTATCCAGAGAACAGAACGATGGCTTCATAATTATGGATTTGGAAATTATGATCTTACAGTGGAAGCAGATGGATCTTTTCCTTTTTTTTTCCCAGTGCTTTCTAGATAATATTAAAAAGAAACCTCTAAATCTCTGGTATGGATCCAGATTGAAGCTCATGAGAATAATACAACTAATACTCCTTATTTCATATTTGCAGGAATATTGTTTGTGTCGAATATTTCATCCAGTATTCTATATATTTTATATATTACTATTATTTTCGCCCTGTTTATTAGACATGTGCAAAACGAAAATTTTCGTTCATTCGGACGAAAATGATATTTAGTCTAAAACGAATTTCGTTCATTACTACATTCGTTTCGGACAAAATTTGTTCATTATTTTAGTTTCGGACGAAATTCGTTCATTATTTTCGTTTAGTTACATTCGTTTGAATGAATCAATTGACTTAAACCGAAAATCTATAAACTGAACAACGTTCGGTTTATAGATTTTCATCATTTGGAATACATGTAATAGTACTATTGGCTTTCTTTAAACAGAGACAGTCTCCATTCATAAATTTTTATGAATGAAGACTCTGTCTCCGTGTAGAGAAAGCCAATAGTACTATTACATGCATTCCAAATGCCGAAAGTCTATAAACGGAACGTTCAGTTTATAGGCTTTCGGTTTATGGAATGCATGTAATCCTATTGCTATTCCATAAACCGAACGTTCGGTTTATAGAATAGCAATAGGATTACATGTATTCCATAAGCCGAAAGTCTATAAACCGAACGTTGTAATACTATGGGCTTTCTATAAACCGAACTAGAGTTCCCATTCATAAACATTTATGAATGGGGACTCTGTTTCGGTTTATAGAAAGCTAAGAAGTTGAACGAATGAACAAATGGTTTAATATAAACGAAAATCATTCGTCCAGTCGTGCTATAGTATTGGCATTACTATAAACCGAAATAGAGTCGGTTTATAGAATGCCAATAGACTTACATGCATTCCATAAACCGAAAGTCGTTCATTATGTCGGTTTATGGAATGTAGTATACTATGCTATTGTATTCTATAAACCGACTCTATTTCGGCTCATAGAATGCCAATAGTACTACGAATGGACGAATGAACTAATGATTTTCGTTTATTAACCATTCGTTCATTCGGCTTTCGTTAGCTTAGCATTTACGAATGAACGAAAATGCATTCGTCCGAACACGAATGCACATGTCTACTGTTTATCTTCAGTCAGAAGTGGGGTATTCATTAGACTACCCAGTAAATCATTGGGGCAGAATAGAGGTGGATACATTTACAGGAAGTACAGATTTGGTACAAATCTTTTACGGGAAATAAACTGCTTAATAGATTTTAAAATGATAAGACTAATACATAATGTACATGAACTTCCTGAACTGATTTGCTTGGTCATTTCAGGCACCTTCCAAATTACCATTGTTTTTCACCTCGGCCTTTCTACTCTTTGGGCTGTGCAAACGTTTGGGATGGAGTAATGTTGGAGTTACATTCACTGTGTGGAACCAAGAGTGTCCAACTGAGGCTCTCCAACTGTTTCTAGACTACCACTTCCATAATTATCTGCCATTCTAGAACGTTAGTGGGGCATTATGGACTTTGCAGCTCTTCAGCAGCTAGAG
The DNA here is from genome assembly GCA_036172795.1 of Pelodytes ibericus. Classification (NCBI taxonomy): domain Eukaryota; kingdom Metazoa; phylum Chordata; class Amphibia; order Anura; family Pelodytidae; genus Pelodytes; species Pelodytes ibericus. The sequence continues at coordinate 182,430,765 of CM069863.1, read as the reverse complement.
GCCCCAGTTGGACACTCAGGGTTTAGATTCAGTAACTCCAGGCGCAGTAAAATATTTATAGACTCAATTTGCAGTAGTTGGGGACATACTCAAGTTGACTCTATAGATTGGAAACTCGCTCAACAAGAGGAATACCCGCTAAAGCTTAGTTAGTGGCATAAAAGAGCCAAGGAGCATAAGAGGTCCAACACAGTAAAGGAAGAGAGTATATTTAAAAGAGGAAAAACTACCACAACTAGAGGACATAGTCTTAAATTAGAGGGGCAACGATTTAAAAGTAAAATCAGGAAGTATTACTTTACTGAGAGGGTAGTGGATGCATGGAATAGCCTGCCAGCAGAAGTGGCAGAGGTTAATACAGTGAAGGAGTTTAAGCATGCATGGGATAGGTATAAGGCTATCCTAGATATAAGATAAGGCCAGGGACTAATGAAAGTATTACATTACTGAGAGGGTAGTGGATGTATGGAATAGTCTTCCAGTAGAAGTGGTAGAGGTTAATACAGTGAAGGAGTTTAAGCATGCATGGGATAGGTATAAGGCTATCCTAGATATAAGATAAGGTCAGTGACTAATGAAAGTATTACTTTACTGAGAGGGTAGTGGATGTATGGAATAGTCTTCCAGTAGAAGTGGTAGAGGGTAATACAGTGAAGGAGTTTAAGCATGCATGGGATAGGTATAAGGCTATCCTAGATATAAGATAAGGTCAGTGACTAATGAAAGTATTACTTTACTGAGAGGGTAGTGGATGTATGGAATAGTCTTCCAGTAGAAGTGGTAGAGGTTAATACAGTGAAGGAGTTTAAGCATGCGTGGGATAGGTATAAGGCTATCCAAGATATAAGATAAGGCCAGGGACTAATGAAAGTATTACATTACTGAGAGGGTAGTGGATGTATGGAATAGCCTTCCAGCAGAAGTGGTAGAGGTTAACACAGTGAAGGAGTTTAAGCATGCATGGGATAGGTATAAGGCTATCCTAGATATAAGATAAGGCCAGGGACTAATGAAAGTATTACATTACTGAGAGAGTAGTGGGTGTATGGAATAGTCTTACAGCAGAAGTGGTAGAGGTTAATACAGTGAAGGAGTTTAAGCATGCGTGGGATAGGTATAAGGCTATCCTAGATATAAGATAAGGCCAGGGACTAATGAAAGTATTACTTTACTGAGAGGGTAGTGGATGCATGGAATAGTCTTCCAGTAGAAGTGGTAGAGGTTAATACAGTTAAGGAGTTTAAGCATGCGTGGGATAGGTATAAGGCTATCCTAGATATAAGATAAGGCCAGGGACTAATGAAAGTATTACTTTACTGAGAGGGTAGTGGATGTATGGAATAGTCTTCCAGTAGAAGTGGTAGAGGTAAACACAGTGAAGGAGTTTAAGCATGCGTGAGATAGACACAAGGCTATCCTAGCTATAATACAGGGAACTCGGGACTAACAAAAGTATTCAAAAAAAAAATGGGCAGACTAGATGGACCGAATGGTTCTTATCTGCAGACACATTCTATGTTTCCATAAGAGGTGGTAAAGGAATAAATATCTGGAAAAATAGGACTCCATTCCAAGATGGCTGCCTCCATACTGGAAGCATTTTACGTGTGCCAGTTTCCTTAAGATAAAAAAACATCTATAGGGAAATATTGTTTTGTCAATGATTTACTGAGTAGACTTTTCTAACGTCACTTCCAGTTGAAGCGATCCAAAAGTACTGTAAACGTTAAGTCTTGCAGTGCCACTAATATATATGTATCCCCCCCCCCCAACTCGCTAAAAAATAATCAAGAAAGAAAATGCCTATTCAAAATTGTAAAATCTTCTACTTTTATCATTTCTTGTTGTCCGTTTATAGAAAATTTGATTCAACACTTTAGTAGAACATTTAGTAGAATCCATTAGTTACAGAAGACAGACCTTTTTCAGATCGATTTTCAATATGATGAAGAATATTTTTCCCTATTTCTTAAATATATTTTCTCTTATTTTTTTTCACCCCCCCAGGTCATACTAAAAGAAAAAGTCAAAGAGCTGAATTTGTATGAGGTCAGTATTAAAAAAAAAAAAAAAAAAAAAATGTTTTATGTGAAGAAAGGGGATGATCTCCCCGCGTGACTGTGTGTGTTCTACCAGGTACCCCCCTCTGCCAGGGAGCTGCCAAATAGCCATCAGGAACCCGTTATGTACCATCTTGCAAGCGTACTCATATTATTTTATTGGGGGGGGAGGTGGGATAGGAATAAATCTATCCCGGTGTCGCCAAAATGTACATATTCAGCTGATGTAAGATTCTAGTTAGGGACATTGATCATGTATTTTTGGGGGTATGCCTGCTTTTAAACATCCCATCCCAGAGAGGAATATATAACACTTTGGGCTTTATTCATTTAAGAGTAAATTGTGGGACTTGAGAAGGGAATTTCAAACTTAATGTCCTAGTGGCCGAGTTAGAAAAAATTCTCCCAATCCACCGAATGGGAGAATGTTTTCCAAGTTGGCTACATTTAGCCTTAAGTTTGAAATTCACTTCTCAAATGCACTTTAATTCTCTCTTCATAAATAAAGCCTCGTGTTGTCTAGTCCTCTAGCACTGTAATGTTGAAAGAACAGATGCGCTGGTTCTGTAATTGAAAGAATGCATTAGGTGCAGACATTTTTAAATGGAGATGCTTTAATAAAATAGTTTTAATAAATGAAAGTACCTTTTTGTTGAGCCGTCTTTGACCAGCCTGTTGACGTTGGGTGAACCAAACAACCCTCCCCAAAAAAACCTAGATTTTTTTATTTTTATCTCTTAAACATTTGGTGCAGTAGATGGTTGTGAATCGATAACCAAACCACTTGTTAAAAGCTGAGTTGGGAAGGTAGGGATGAATTGACTTGAACTCTGCTATTAATCCCCGTTTTCTTTCTTTTTTTTTGGTCTCAGTCTACCTCGCTGAATTCAATGTAGCCGTTAAGAGCTATTTGCAGCAATATAGTATTCTCCTTCCCCGTGGAATTCTATTTCTCATTTTGCAAATCCATTCTAAAGCTTTTGTTCGGATATTCTATTCAGAGTCCTTGCATTCATCTTGAAACTTTAGCAGGGCAACTTGTTCCCCTTTGCGTATTGATCGTACCCCTCCCATTTTTATTGTGCTGTTAAATAAACACAAAATAGACAGAGAAGCACTCCTAAGGGGTATCAATAAATAAAACGTGGTGCATCACCCCAAGGGGAGTCCATAAAGCATCCCAAAAGAATAATATATACACAGCGAGGGCAGGAGGAGCACACAGAACGAAAATTAACAAGATAAATCATTCAGTGCCATAAGTTTGCCAAAAATGTATTAGAGAAAAGCTATATAAAAATATAATCAATAAATACTCACATATACAAATAGCACCAGCAAAAAAAAAATTGTTCTAGATACAAAAGTAAAGAGAAAGAGGCACACACTATGCACAAGTAAACGGAGGTCACCCAACGTGTCGGCTATAGAGCCTTTTTCAAGGGGACCACCTTTTTGCTGTTAATCCAAGTGCAGGTTATTTTCTGTGTTCAAAAAAGTATTCGGTATACTTGTTTCTAACTTGTATAACGGTCTCAAAAACATTGTCTAAAAACATCACAAAGCTGGGATCTTTAAATACAGATTTTTTTTTTTTCTTTTCATTTTTTGGTCAGAACCATTTGTAAGGTTTATTGTTTATATTTTAACTCTCAAATGCTCATAAAAAAAGCTTTCTCTTTCCAAGCAGGAGTAGATCTCTTGCATGAATCACTGGATCTTAATCCACGTTTTTTAAAGCAATGCCAAAGACCAGCCTTGCGAGATTATTTGTTTTTCAACGTTGGCATGTTTCTACTGTATTGTTATTTCTCCATACTGTTCCCATTCCTGTATAAATATGCCTGGCACAGGATTTGCTCTGACGCGTTTCGACCTGACTTTTTTTTTTTTTTTTTTTTAGATGTGTGCGGTTTGCTTAGAGGAATTCAAACCAAAAGATGAATTGGGGATTTGTCCCTGCAAACACGCCTTTCATAGAAAGTAAGTACAGTCATCCTGGCTTTATCAGCTAATGTAAATGATGGGAACAATTTAATAACTTGTAGTGAAACTTCCTAGAAAGGCCTAATTTTCTCATCCGTTTTATAAAGTATAGAATTATTTTAACAATCCAATAACTTACTTACTGAGGTTCTTAGGTTACAAAAATTGTCCAAATTATCCATATCCCTATGGCTACTGTTGATCAAACAAACAAGTATTCATTTTACTTCACTCCAAAGCTAGACTCTCCCTGAATCAACTATCCCTTATATCTAGGAATGCGTGAATTATTGTATCTTTTTGTTTAAAAAAAAAAAACATATATGGGCTTTGGTATAATTTAGCACCCAGTGCACCATGTGCACAGCCACACGAGGCTGTGAATTCCAAATCCTTTATTCCAGGTATAAAAGAAACCAAAAAGGAATACATATATTAGTTACAATGGGTTTGTGCACCTCCAATCACTCCCCTTAAATTTGATGTGTCCCAATTTGGCCATTTGACAAGATACCCATGTGTATTAAGTGCATTATTAAGTTCCGGTACCTTTTTGGTTTGTTGTTTGATTTGTCTTTGGTATAAATCTTCATGTCCATCTGTTGGCCAGGCTTCATAGAGTATCCTTCCTTTCTCCTCTTCGTAAATCTACTCCGTGGTCTCCACCCTCAACCCCCATGTCCTTCCATTGCAGGTGCCTCATTAAATGGCTGGAGGTGAGAAAAGTCTGTCCGCTGTGCAACATGCCAGTGTTACAGCTGGCACAACTACACAGCAATCCAGAGCATAGACCACCTCAAGGACCCTTGCCTGGAGCAGAGAACATTGTATAGCTTACAGCCAACCTGCCCAGGGTCACCCAACAAGGCCGATGCAAGGAGCCACATATTTCATGCGAATGACTCTGACTTCCTCCAAGGCATCGTCTAGTACTCCGTCGCCGAGGTCCCGCGATGCTTTTTGGGGGTTTGGTTTGTGGACTCTCCCGGAACCAAAGCACTTTTTTTTTGGTGCCATTACAAGCCCGGAGAAAGAACACAAGAGAAGATCGCAAACAATATTTGGCCAAGGAAGAGCACTTTAGAAGATTTCACTGAAACTCTTGCACCTGTTTAACATATACTATTATTATTATTATAATTATATATATATATATATATATAATTATTTTTAATTTTGACTGGAAGCTTCACTGTGCCAGAAGGGAAGAATTTTCCATGTATCCTAAAAGGAAAAGGTACAAAAGTGTTATTTTTTTTTTTTATATCGAAATTAATTGAGACGTTATTCGTAGACTCTACACACTATGCAAAGTGATTACCTTAACAAAACACACCTGGTTCTTTTACATTAGCGAGGACAGCTGTATCCCAGCGCCCACAATGTACAAGACCTCAAAACTGGAGCTATGAATGAATCTGGAAGCCATGGCACGTCCATACCCCAAACCAAGGCTCTAGACCTGATAGAAGTCACTCTTCGGTGCCATTTAGATGTGGTCAGAAGATGCCCTATGACTCATTCTTCCTCCACAAGCAGATAACTTAGTGGGAAGCCAGCCACCCAGGGGTATAAAAAAAAAAAAAATTGGCTTGCCAAATCAATTTAGCCTGTCCTTCTCCATCCATACACAGCAGAGTCTGTTGAAGTGAATGTACATGTAATATCCATTCTTAGTATCTTTGGACTTCAACACCTGCTGCTTTGAGTGGCTGGCGCCGTGGGATGAGTCCGAGTCCACTAGCTGTGGACGATGGGGTGAAATAAGTAGGCACGGAACGTAATGTTAGCAGAGATTCAGTGTTACAGACAAAATGGGGAAAAAGGGCTTAAAGGACAATGGTCGGAAAAAAAAGTCGTTCTGTTTAATTGAAAGGTTAATTGTAGGCATTTTAAATCGATTTTTTTTTTTTTTTAATGGAAGAATACAAACAAAGTGAGCGCTCTCTGCTTTATAGAGGTCTATCAGGGGGCGGCCATGTTTAGAATCATAGTTGAGGGGGCAGACATCTTGGGTCAGATCATCTCTTATACAAACAGTCAGCTCAATAATGAACTTAAAAATCTGATGTAATCTTTCAATTAAACATAACTTCATTTTTTTTCCGCCGACAGCTGTCCCTTTAAAACATGTGAGTGACCGAGCTGGGAGAGACCACCTTCTGGGACTAAAAGGGGTAATCGATACCGTCTAGTCAGTAGGACGATCGACTTGGGATCGATAGAATGTATCTGGGGCAGGAAGTGATGTGAGGGGTCTTGGGCCCAACCTTCATTTAAAAGCCAAAGCTGATTTATCTGTAAAGATGCTCTGAGGCTTAGCACTGTTTACTACATTTTAAGCAAAAAAAAAAAAAATAAGAGGGTTTTATTGGCCAACAGGACTGGAGGCTGGTATGAAAGTGGCTACAAAGGCCGAGCCGGCCGTTCTGGCAACTGTGGCTGTTTGGGATCTGGTTAGAGTAAAAACATGACCCTTGACTACAGATGACCAGGCCTCTGTCCGAACGACGACACGGTGCAGAGTCGTTGAGAATTAAAGGGACTCTGTCACCAGAACATTGTTAGTAATGTGATTGTAGAGAATAACAAAAAAAATCAGCTGTTCCTTGCATTACCAGACCACCAAGCAAAGTCCTAAATTAGGAGAATTAAATATTCCCATGGTGTCTCCTGTGTATGACATCACCTGTGGCTTGATATGCAAATTAAATGTTTCCCTTGTAAAGCTACCGATGAGACACCGCAGACACCTTTTCTCTTAGAAGTATTTGCTTGCTATTTTGCTAACATAATGTATAGCTAATTTAGTTTTTTTTTTTTCTCTCTATGGTCTACATTCACCGTAAAACAAATGTTTAGGTGATAGTGTCCCTTTAAGTATCCAGCGCAGTTTTTCGGGTCAGAGTGGAGCAATCGCCATAGAAACCAACGGAATGTTCCTGCTGATTGTTCCACTTTGCTTTTCGTATATCTTTGACGGTCCCATGACTCACCTGCGCCACCTGCCTGCGGGAAAGAGGCTGCTGAGCACAACTGACGATGATCTATGTATTTCTATACGTAACCGAGCACTTACTGAGCTGTACAGAGCGTTTTATTAGAAATTAATTTGCTTCGAAGCCAACTTCCATTAACGTGTTATTATATAATTAATTGACATTTTTATTAGTATTTAATTGTCTGAGTGACAGATCGAGGTTGGCCAGTGCCTTCCACGCACTGTTCAGCCAGTTAGTGCAGCAGATAGCGTGGTGGGAGGGTACAAGCGGCGTATCAATCAAAGGGACAGCCCAAACTGAGAAAAAAAGTTTTTTTCTACGGGCCTGAGCCTGCCAGACTCCTCTCTGGGTTCATTAGAGATGATGTGGGAATTGCAGAGCGTGGACATGTGATGTCATTGATGCGCACATGTGCATTGTATGTCCCTATTAGCCTATTGGATTAACTTGGGGGATGTGCTGCATGCACCTCCCATTTTGGCGATAAGTGACCTCGACAAGGTGTACAGCTGTACACTTCTAATTGATGAGTACAGGTTAGTACATTATAGGTTGGAGTTTCCCTTAAAAAAAAAAAACAAGTAAAACTATATCTATGTAAGTGATGACTAACTGTGTCACTATAGATGTTTTGGAACTAAATACCCAGGATGCTCAACATGCTATGCAGCTGCACCTGAGAATCAGGTGGGTTTCTTCCCGCCCAGGAGGTTCAGTGGCCATGTGTCAGGGATCTCTCTCTCTCTCTCTTGGTAGGGTGGTCCCTGACCGTAGCTAGGAACTATTATCTGGGATTTGGCATTCATCGTGCTTACTTTTGGTTATGGTGCAAGAACCTTACGAGGCAGTGTTTAGCTAAGCGCTATCATGTCGGCCGTCGTTGACTAAATTTCCCATGATGCTTGGCGAGCCTGAGAAATCCGCTGCTGGATGGATACGTGTTCTAAATGATAGCGGCTCTTGTACAAATCATTCCATTTAATCTTTTAGTCCTTACTGCATAGTATCGCTATGTATCACAATGAACTTACAGTATCAACGTTGTGGGAATAACTATAACCTTTCTGATTTAAACTATAAACTCGTTTCTATACACCCCTCAGCAAAAGGAGATTTCTACTAATCACCGACTAGCAGACCCATAAAATGTCTGTATTATAGAGAAAGTTGCTTTGCGCGTAGTATACTTACTTAATGAGCTGGGACAATATATTTATTCAGTAATTCAGTGCTCTCTGCAATAAAACCTCCCCTAAATATTTTATTTAATAATGGGTATTTTGCTATTGTTTTCTATGTTTGTTTTTGTTTGTTTTTTCGTTTTGTTTACAGTGGTTCTGCACAAGTACTAGAATCTTTTTTTCTTTCCAATTCTTTCTCTATTTATTTTTATTTTATAATTAATTAAAAAAAAAAAAACAATGGAAAATAGACACACCAAAAAAGATAAAAGAAATGAAAACTGGTAGAGCCCTCTAGTATAATAATAATGTTGGGATAACCCCAACAGAGATCCCACAGCAATACGGCGGAAAAAATATAAATGGGAGGGGCACACGAAATCAATGTACAGGAGGTAATTTTATTTAAAATAGATTCAAAATATCAGATAAAAGAAAATGTAAATGTATATTTACAAACTGGTGTAACCGCAAGTAACTGGTGGAGATACACCCAAAGACAAGGGTGACTAGATCAAAGGCACATCTGCCGAAACGTTGGGTGTATCTCCCCTCTTTCATTTAAGAAACAAAGACAAAAAGAGGCAAGAAATAATGGTGGGCACCTGATTCTGGCCCGAAATAAATGTTGGGAAAATCTCTGCCACCCTCTATTGTGTATTTTTTTCCCCACTCTTCATAATCAATGGTATTTGGTCATGATCATTGTGTTGTGAAGCATCATGGTCATGTATAGTTGTCAATTGGTATCAAATATGGCCGTAAAACTATCTCTCCAGCCCTGCTTAGCGCTGCTGAGCCCCTATGTAAAACATAAATTGTAATACTGTGACGACTGTTGGCCCCATCATTGATCCAAGTATTAAAGTAAGGGACGAGGCCTACAAGCGGGAACTTCAGACCCCTAATTTATTCCATATTTATAAAGTACACACAGTGTTCCTCAGTTTACTGTTTGATGCTAAGAGCACTGGTTTGCGAGTTAATGTAACCAACCGGCTTCACTGCGGCTAGGATTGTATCTGATTTCTTGGTGGACATGTCCTTCCAGTCCAGGGAGAGTTGGGTTTCTCTTTGTGTTTGTAGAATGGTTGATGGTAATGTAGCCTGTCTATACACTTTCAATGCTACAAGTAATGAGGTTGATCTTTAACAGTAACATTGAGGCTTCCGTTTAAAGATAATTTCTTGGCCCCTGAATTGACCGTTTATACATTGTCCGAACATTAATCTTGCTATGCCTGGAAATACTGGAGCCATTTTATACCGAAATAATTTCTGCCGATCATATTTGTTCAGTGTATTCTGCAGGCCAGTGTCTTGCACATGTATAGTTCAAGGGAATGTTTAATTCTGATGGTTTCTGTTTTTTGCATTGTGGATGTGCCCATATGTCCAAAGTATCCAGTATTCTGTCTTGGTAAGACAATATCCCTTGATCTATACATTCTGCTGATAGTGACTGATGCATCAAAGAAGGTGCTACTTCCAGTGAGCCCCACCTCACCTTGTGCATGACGGACTCACCTTTACACCCTTGTAGTTAGAAGAGCCGAATCCATTAAAAAAAACATAGTGGTTAGAAGATGATATATGTAAGTGATCTTCCTTGCTAATATAGTCTCTCAAATTCTAGCAATACTTTGGTAAGTTAGAACTATGTGTAATCTGAAAATCATGCGCCTTGACCAGTATATGTACAGTATAGGTGGAATGTTTTTTAGGCCAAATACACTGCTATTTGTAAACATGTCTTAAGGTTTGGCTTTGGGATGGATGCCTTTTGCATTTCTCAAAGGGTTAAAATAAATGTCTGTATAATCCTGTTTGTCAGTACTGACCAAGTTTGATTTCCATTGTAAGGAAGTTGGTTAGCATCAGCAGTATTATATGTTGTAGGCTTTTCTGTGAAATGAATGCTTACAATGTATCATAGTTATTACAGGATTACCTTCCTTTTTGTTTTATTCCTCCCCCTCTTGTCTGTATTTCCAGTTTTGAGATTGTAGATTCTTAGCAGGGACATACCCTGAGAATTTGGAGGGTGTTCGTTTTGAGGTTACAAAAAAATACCCATGTTGCTTAGGTCATGTTTTAAGGGGGCACAGGATAGCTTTGTTTTAATGCAGTCTATTCTCTCCATGTTTAGTGGGGCAACTGGTCACCCTAGCCTAGTGCCAGTTTCAAGAGTTGTGTCCTCCAAGACAAATACTCCTGAAAGCACTGCATGTTTAAATAAGGTTAAGTAAATCTTCCTTGACATTGACTCACATTTTGTCAAATATATACAAAGTTCTTCGACAGCTTTGCAACGAGGTAAGATTAACCAACCCTGCTGGTACTAGGCTGTAAGGCGGCCATGTGCAGTCAGTACTTTAAAGAGACTCTGTCACTGTGCTTTTAACTGTGTCTGTGGTTTCTCTCCTTTTTATGACATTGTGTGTGGCTTGATATGCAAATTAACTTCTTTCAGTAGGAAATGTGTAATTTGCATATTAAGCCACAAGTGATGTCATAAACAGGAGACACCACAGGTAACGCTTAAAACATTAGATCATTGTTTATGCTCCCGATTTGCAGTATATACAATGTTTAGGTGATGGAGTTTTCTTTAAATTGAGGCAGGAGAAGAATTGGGACAAAATAATTCTTACTAACAATGTTTTTCACGTTTTTACTGTGAATATAAATTGTCCGGGTGACAGGAATTCAAAATGGCTGACACCAAGCAAGGTCTCACGGGAAACATGTCTGGACAGAATTTCATGTCCTGCTATTGCTTTAGGCAAAACATTACTTATAAACATGTGAAAGATAGTTATCTTCTACGCTATACCATCTCTATCTTTTTGGTTTGCGATAATGCACATTCAAGTTTTTTTCCCTCCATTTTCGCGAAAGCTCCTGTGTGTGGTGTTTAGGCCTCTTGGGCCTTTTTTCTTTACTTGTATTGTTTGTGAGACCTCAGGTTTTTGGTTTCATAGACGTGTTTGTACACACTAAAAAAAGTAAACAAATAGATTCTGCAACAGAAGAATATTTTTTAAGATGAAAACTCACTGTTTTTTGTAAGCTATATTTTTGTATATTTAATTGCTATTAAAATGTGTTTTTGCTAACAACAATATTCATTAAAAAAAAAACCCATTTTGCATGTGATTTGACTTGAAATGTAAATAAATGACAACTTTTGAAACCTGGGTTTTTGTAGTGTTACTTTTCTTCAGGGAAAATAAAAAAAACATTGGAAAAATTGCAAACCGGGCCACCCCCTAACATTGCAAATTCTAACTTTTTTTCTACACAATTGTCTCGTCTCTTTATCAATGTCAACATGAACTATGTGGGCAACAGTGTTTGGACACAACTTAATTATTGAATTCAGGAACTCAGACCCACTGCCATGGGTGATACGAGCACCAATGCTCTGCTGATTATATAGCTGGAGATTCCAAACTACCACTGCCATTCATATCAGCACAAAATGAGTTTCCATGGCCAAGCAGCTGCATGCAAGCCTTACATCACTGTACAATGCCAAGCGTCGGATCGAGTGGTGTAAAGCACGCCACCGCTGGACTCTGGAGCAGCTGCATGCAAACCTCACATCACCAAGTACAATGCCAAGCATCGGATCAAGTGGTGTAAAGCACGCTGCCACTGGACTCTGGAACAGCTGCATGCAAGCCTCACATCAGCAAGTACAATGCCAAGCGTCGGATCAAGTGGTGTAAAGCATGCTGCCACTGGACTCTGGAACAGCTGCATGCAAGCCTCACATCACCAAGTACAATGCCAAGCATCCGATCGAGTGGTGTAAAGCACGCTGCCACTGGACTCTGGAGCAGCTGCATGCAAGCCTCACATCACCAAGTACAATGCCAAGCGTCGGATAGAGTGGTGTAAAGCACGCCGCCACTGGACTCTGGAGCAGCTGCATGCAAGCCTCACATCAGCAAGTACAATGCCAAGCATCGGATCGAGTGGTGTAAAGCACACAGCCACTGGACTCAGGAGCAGCTGCATGCAAGCCTCACATCACCAAGTACAATTCCAAGCATCAGATTGAGTGGTGTAAAGCATGCCGCCACTGGACTCTGGAGCAGCTGCATGCAAGCCTCACATCACCAAGTACAATGCCAAGCATCGGATCGAGTGGTGTAAAGCATGCCGCCACTGGACTCTGGAGCAGCTGCATGCAAGCCTCACACCACCAAGTACAATGCCGAGCATCGGATCGAGTGGTGTAAAGCACACCGCCACTGGGCTCTGGAGCAGCTGCATGCAAACCTCACATCACCAAGTACAATGCCAAGCATCGGATCAAGTGGTGTAAAGCACGCTGCCACTGGACTCTGAACCAGCTGCATGCAAGCCTCACATCAGCAAGTACAATGCCAAGCGTCGGATCAAGTGGTGTAAAGCATGCTGCCACTGGACTCTGGAGCAGCTGCATGCAAGCCTCACATCAGCAAGTACAATGCCAAGCGTCGGATCAAGTGGTGTAAAGCATGCTGCCACTGGACTCTGGAGCAGCTGCATGCAAGCTTCACATCACCAAGTACAATGCCAAGCATCCGATCGAGTGGTGTAAAGCACACCACCACTGGACTCTGAACCAGCTGCATGCAAGCCTCACATCACCAAGTACAATGCCAAGCATCGGATCGAGTGGTGTAAAGCATGCCACCAGTGGACTCTGGAGCAGCTGCATGCAAGCCTCACATCACCAAGTACAATGCCAAGTGTCAGATCGGATGGTGTAAAGCATACCACCACTGGACTCTGAACCAACTGCATGCAAGCCTCACATCACCAAGTACAATGCCAAGCATCGGATTAAGGGGTGTAGAGCATGCCACCAGTGGACTCTGGAGCAGTGAAAACGTGTTTTGTGGAATCTTCATGATTTGTCAGTCAGGTGGGCGAGTCTGGGTTTGGCAAATGTCATGAGGACAATACCTGTCGGACTGCATTATGCCAACTGTAAAGATTATTCGAGGAGAGTCTTAATGTTTCAGCATACCAAGACATTTGTGATATCAGTTTGGGGAAGGCCCTTCTCTATTCCAGCAAGACTGCCCCAGTGCACAAATCAAGGTCCATAAATACATGGCTGGATGAGTGTGGTGTGGAAGAACTTGACTGGCCAGCACAGGGCCCTGACCTCAACCCCATCAAACACCTTTGTGATGAACTGGAACAGAGATTGCGAGTCGGGCCTTCTAATCCAACATCAGTGCCTGACCTCACAAATGGTCTACTAGATAAATGGGCAAAAAATCCCACAGAAACACTCCAAAATGCTGGGGAAAGCCTTCCCAGAAGAGTGGAAACTGTTATAGCTGCAAAGGGGGAACCCTGTGATGTCATAAAAATCTCTGTTGATGTAATGGACAGGTGTCCCAATACTTTTGTCCATATAGTGTATCTGTCTATACGGATCCATCTCTGATGATAACAGGTCAAAAGATGCTAGCCCTGCCCTGCAGTGCAGCACATCAGGTTTACTCTGGGTAGATGTCACCAGGTTTTTTTAGCTTTTTTTTTTGTTAAAAGTAAAAACAAAGTGTCCGTGGCAAGGTCTGTGAAGGTCTTAGGACATATTCAGTTCAATGTCCACCTTGACTGAGATCGTCGCTACATATCATATAAAATTATCCATTAGTGTGGCCTCTCTTCTTCATTTCTTCTAAGATCTTTGACTCAACCCCAAGTGAAGGGGAATCAGAGTCTATCAAATCATAATATCTTTATTTGAATATACATTCGAAAAATGCAAATCACAAACACTTAAAAAATACACAGCGGAACCCAAACAGGGACTTAGAGGGGAATGTAGTAAAAAAGCCGCAAATATATCTTATGTGCAAAACTATTTTTGCGCTTTGCTCCTATTGCAACGTACGAAACATTAAACACTCAAATAGGACATACACGCAAATTGCGAATAAAAACGGGCATAATTGCGAATAAAAACAGGCACGTTTGCGAATATTTTTTCTACCTCGTTTGATAGCGCTCGCTAAAAAGCTGGTGTAATTTTCACACGCAAATAAGAATTATTTTTCACAAAATATTCGCAAAACTCTTTAGCGCGCGCGCAAATCTAACCGCAATTAAATCGGAAGAGGCGCAAAATGTTACAAATAGTCGCAAATTGCTCCTTACTCATGTTTTACTTACTTTTCTCCCCACTGCACTTGTTTAGTACATGACCCCCTTAGTATCAAAGTTCAAACTACATAAAGGTAATGTATCAAATAGATGAATCACAAGAGAGCCGACCCAGGTGCAGAGATGGACCCCCCAACGTTACGGTTAAATCAGCCTTTCTCTAGAGCGTTTGGGGGGCAGCTGTACACTCTTTCAAACGTGTTTTTGATTTGCATTTTGATCATGTTTATTCAAATAAAGATATTGTGATTTGATAGAATTTGAATCCCCTTTTGTTCTAAATAAATCCCTTCAGACGTCAACAGTACCCAGTTTTTTTATTTGTGATCAGACGCAAATGTGTGTGTGTTTGATTTACGAGAGAGCGGCCTATTCCACAATGTAACGGTGTATAAAAGAAATGTTAGCGGTCCTTTAAGATCTTCCATCTTGTTTCAGGGCAGGATGATATTAGATCCACTGTCTGCATAGCCCACTTTAAAGCAGCCTGTAGCATCTTTGCAGATATTAGGGCCACTTAAATTCCCAGCACCCAGAGCTGCATTTTTATCGGACTCAATAAGTTTCATTTCAGGGGCAGCGTGCTAAATAAAAACGGAGCTGTCACCATGTAAACCAGTCGAATGTTCCTGTGGACTGCGCCTTATGGAACATGGGGGTCATGTACTAAACAAGTGCAGTGGGAAAAAAGTAGGTAAAACATGAGTAAGGAGCAATTTGTGACTATTTGTAACATTCTGCGTTTTTTTTCCCACGATTTGCGCCTCTTCCGTTTATTTTTATTTAGCGTGCATTTTTCCTGTTGCGCTAATAAATTGCGATTAGATTTGCGCACGCTAAAGTGTTTTGCGAATATTTTGTGAAAAATAATTCTTATTTGCGTGTGAAAATGACACCGGCCTTTAGCGAGCGCTATCAAAAGAGGTAGAAAAAATATTCGCAAAATTGTCTGTTTTTATTCGCAGTTTGCCCGTAGGTACTATGTGAGTGTTAAATGTTTAGTACATTGCAATAGGAGCAAAGCACAAAAATAGTTTTGCACATAAAATAAATTTTGTGTTTTTTTGGTACATGACCCTCTTGGTTTCAAAACTGTAATTTATATATATAAAAAACAGCTTTGTTTTGAGACCGGATCCCGTCAGATTCTCGATTCCAGAGAACATGAGAAACAGCTTAGATGGTGACACTTTAATTGGGTCGTCTACTGACACTGGTAAATCTTGACGCTCCCTGCGCCAATCCCATAATCCTATAGGAGACACGGCATATTAGACACACCTCAGAATACAGACGTGAGTCTGTGGGAAGAGAGGTATTTATGTGTAATGTTTATGGCGATGTGCATTTAAAAGACATAAATTATAACATACAGTCCTGTAACAAACAGGTGTCACAGGGAGTATCCACGTTATGATGCATAGGCAAGTTATAGGAACACTGAGGGGCATGGACTAAAAAAAGTATATTTTATGTGCAAAACTATTTTTGCTCTTTGCTCCTATTGCGATGTACTAAACATTTAACACATAGTACATACGAGCAAATTGCGAATAATAACGGGCAATTTTGCGAATATTTTTCCTACCTCTTTTGATAGCGCTCGCTAAAAGCTGGTGTAATTTTCACACGCAAATAAGAATTATTTTTCACAAAATAGTCGCAAATCTATCCGCAATTTATTAGCGTAACCGGGAAAATGCACGCTAAATAAAGAGGCGCAAATCGGGAAAAAAAAACGAGAAATGTTACAAATAGTCGCAAATTGCTCCTTACTCATGTTTTACCTACTTTTTTCCCCACTGCACTTGTTTAGTACATGACCCCCTAAATGTTATATTTCACTTGTACTTCTAATATAGAAGCACAAGTGAAATGTTAGTTGTCCCTAGTATAAGGATGAGCTGGTGTGTACGTTTGATAGTACTTTTGCTAGTACACGCCAGTTTATCCTCTGACTGACAGCTGCCATGATTCCATAGGAAGCAGGCAGCCGTCTGGTCGGCGACTGTCTCTCTGCGCTAGCAGCTAGAGACCCTCGCATTCAGCAGTCGCAGCGGGGTGAGCCAGGAACTACCAGGAACAGCTGTGTCTCAGATGTGAGGCACAGCAGATGGTAAATCCGCGTGTAGAAGGGTTTTAAGAAAGAATGTTAGGAGGAATTGGGCATGATGTCCGGGGGGGGGGGGGGGGGGGTGGATTCAAACCTATGCGTGGCCTCCATTCAACCTCAACGTGCACCTTTACTGGCTAATTTTGTTGGCCACAAGTTTCTGCCAAAATAAAATAATTTGACATACATTAAACACCACATACTCCTCAGAGCTCGTCTCCTCACAGCAACTTCCATCAGCTCCCGGACTTAATCCAGCTGGCATCTCATGAGAAGATGGGGTTTGAGCGAGCTTGGGAGGATGAATGGCGGAGCTGACCCTGCCAGGAATCAAACCAGTGACTGTGAGTTACTATGCCACTGATAACAAGCCATGTGTGGATAAAGGGTCACTGGGGCGAGTGGCTGCAGCTGTAAGTATTTCGGCGGCCGGTACTGCATTAACATTTTCGGCCGCTGCTGCTGTTGCTGCAGCCGCATTCTGGCGTTGCATTGCAGAGACACGGGTGAGGAAGAGACACACGAGGGCAGGGGGGAGAGACGCACGAGGGCAGGGGAGAGATAGACACACACAAGGGCAGGCGAGAGAGACATGAGGGCAGAGTAGAGAGACACACACAAGGGCAGGCGAGAGAGACATGAGGGCAGAGGAGAGAGACACACAAGGGCAGGCGAGAGAGACACACACAAGGGCAGGCGAGAGAAAGATAAGAGGGCGGGGGAGAGAGATAAATGATGGCAGGGGGGAGAGAGAGACACTAGGGCAAGGGAGAGAGATACACAAGGGCAAGGGAGAGAGATACACAAGGGCAGAAGAGAGAGACACACAAAGGCAGGCGAGAGAGAGACACAAGGGCAGGGGAGAGAGACACGAGGGCAGAGGAGACAGAGACACACAAGGGCAGGGGAGAGAGACACACACAAGGGCAGGCGAGAGAAAGATAAGAGGACAGGGGAGAGAGATAAACGATGGCAGGGGGGAGAGAGAGACACGAGGGCAAGGGAGAGAGATACACAAGGGCAGGGGAGAGAGAGACACAAGGGCAGGGGAGAAAGAGATACACAAGGGCAGGGGAGAGAGAGACACAAGGGCAGGGGAGAGAGAGACACAAGGGAAGGGGAGAGAGAGACACGAGGGCAGGAGAGAGAGAGACAC
Source organism: Pelodytes ibericus (assembly GCA_036172795.1). NCBI lineage: Eukaryota > Metazoa > Chordata > Amphibia > Anura > Pelodytidae > Pelodytes > Pelodytes ibericus. Next base: position 182,413,090 of record CM069863.1, on the reverse strand, counting down.
AAGAAAAGAAGAGAGAGAAAAGAGACACAAGGGTGGAGGAGAGACAAGGGCAGGGGAGAGAGAGAGACTCGAGGGCAGGGGAGAGAGATAGACACAAGGGCAGGGGAGAGAGATAGACACAAGGGCAGGGGAGAGAGAGAGACATGAGGGCAGGGGAGAGAGAAAGAGGGCAGGGGAGAGAGAGACACGAGGGCAGGGGAGAGAGAAAGAGACACATGAGGGCAGGGGAGAGAGAGACATGAGGGCAGGGGAGAGAGAGACATGAGGGCAGGGGAGAGAGAGACACAAGGGAAGGGAAAGAGAAAAGAGACACAAGAGCGTGGGGGAGGGAGACAAGAGGGCAGGGGAGAGAGACACGAGGGCAGAGGAGAGAGAGACACACACAAGGGCAGGCGAGAGAGAGACACACACAAGGGCAGGCGAGAGAAAGATACAAGGGCAAGGGAGAGAAATACACAAGGGCAGGAGAGAGAGAGAGACACGAGGGCAGGAGAGAGAGACACAAGGGAAGGGGAGAGAGAAAAGATACACAAGGGTGGGGGAGAGAGAGACACGAGGGCAGGGGAGAGAGAGATGAGGGCAGGGGAGAGAGAGACATGAGGGCAGTGGAGAGAGAAAGAGGGCGTGGGGGAGAGAGACATGAGGGCAGGGGAGGGAGAAAGACGCGGGCAGGGGAGAGAGATAGACACAAGGGCAGGGGAGAGAGAGAGACACGAGGACAGAGGAGAGAGAGAGACACGAGGGCAGGGGAGAGAGAAAGAGACACATGAGGACAGGGGAGAGAAAGAGACACGAGGGCAGGGGAGAGAGAGACACAAGGGAAGGGGAGAGAGAAAAGAGACACAAGGGCGGGTGAGAGAGAGAGACACGAGGGCAGGGGGGAGAGAAAAAGACACACAAGGGCAGGGGAGAAAGAGAGACACAAGGGCAGGGGAGAGAGAAAGAGACACACCAGGGCAGGGGAGAGAGTGACACACACCAGGTCAGGGGAGAGAAAATGATAAACACTAAAGGGGGGAGAGAGAGACACACACACCAGGGGGAGAGAGAGACACACCAGGGGGATATAGAAAGACAGACCAGGAGGAGAGAGAGAGATACACCAGGGGGAGAGAGAGATACACAAAGGCAGGGGAGAGAGAAAGAGACGCACAAGGGCAGGGGAGAGAGAGACACGAGGGCAGGGGAGAGACACATGAGGGCAGGGGAGAGAGAAAAGAGACACACCAGGGCAGTGGAGAGAGAGACACAAGCGCAGGTGGAGAGAGAGACACTAGGTCAGGGGAGAGAGAAAGAGACACACAAGGGCAGGGGAGAGATACAAGGGCAGGGGAGAGACACATGAGGGCAGGTGAGAGAGAGAGACACGAGGGCAGGGGAGAGAGAAAGAGACACATAAAGGCAGGGGAGAGAGAGAGAGATATGAGGGCAGGGGAGAGACACACAAGGGCAGGGGAGAGAGAGAGACACACAAGGGCAGGTGAGAGAGAAAGAGGGCAGGGGAGACAGACACGAGGGCAGGGGAGAGAGAAAGAGACACATGAGGGCAGGGGAGAGATAGACACAAGGGAAGGGGAGAGAGAAAAGACACACAAGGGCAGGTGAGAGAGAAAGAGGGCAGGGGAGACCGTGACACGAGGGCAGGGGAGAGAGAAAGAGACACATGAGGGCAGGGGAGAGAGAGACACAAGGGAAGTGGAGAGAGAAAAGAGACACAAGGGCGGGTGAGAGAGAGAGACACGAGGGCAGGGGAGAGAGAAAGAGACACACAAGGGCAGGGGAGAGAAACAAGGGCAGGGGAGAGACACATGAGGGCAGGTGAGAGAGAGAGAGATACGAGGGCAGGGGAGAGACACACAAGGGCAGGGGAGAGAGAAAGAGGGCAGGGGAGACAGAAACACGAGGGCAGGGGAGAGAGAAAGAGACACATGAGGGCAGGAGAGAGAGAGAGAGACACGAGGGGAGAGAGAAAAGAGACACAATTGCGGGAGAGAGAGAGAGAGACACGAGGGCAGGGGAGAGAGAAATAGACACACAAAGGAAGGGGAGAGAGAGACACAAGGGCAGGGGAGAGAGAGAGAGAGAGAGAAGGGCAGGGGAGAGAGAAAGAGACACAAGGGCAGGGGAGAGAGAGAGACAACAGGGCAGGGGAGAGAGAAAGAGACACATGAGGGCCGGGGAGAGAGAGCGAGAGACAGAGAAAGACAAGGGCAGGGGAGAGAGAAAGAGACACACCAGCGCAGGGGAGAGAGTGACACACACCAGGTCAGGGGAGAAAGAAAGATAAACACTAAAGGGGGGAGAGAGAGACACACACACCAGAGGGAGAGAGACACACCAGGGGGGGAGAGAGAGAGAGAGAGAGAGAGAGAGAGAGAGAGAGAGAGAGAGAGAGAGAGAGAGAGAGAGAGAGAAAGAGAGAGAGAGAGAGAGAGAGAGAGAGAGAAAGAGAGAGAGAGAGAGAGACATGGAGAGGGAGAGAGAAAGAGAGAGATAGTCAGTCACTAAAGGGGGAGCGAGAGAGAAACACTAAAGATTATGTAAAATGTTTCCCAGGGCTGATTTCAATGCTCACTCCAGCCCTGCCAGTGGAATCAAATGGCAATGAAGACATTATAACACAGTATAATACTTCCATCTAGTGGCAGAATGATATACTGCACAATGAAAGTCCTATGGAATGTTTAATGACATTGTTGGAATTCTTACTGTAAGTATCACCTTCAGCACGATATTAGATTATAAGCTTTATAGGGCAGATGTCTTTAACATGTGCATGTTTAGTAACTCATTATAATAGTCTGGGTTCATCCTGTTGGGAAACAATGGGAATAAGGCTCCCAGCTGGTATAGTTACACATATATATATATATACATTTAGGTTGAAAAAAGACTTGAGTTCATCAAGTTCAACCCTTTTCCTATTAAAAACTTGTAATTGGTTTGATCACCAAAAAACAAACAACTAAACACTAATACAGCACTGATATATCAGCATCTCCTCATGGTATATACACAAATATATAAATAGTGAGTCTATAGAGATAAATCTGGTAAGATGACGCTGATGGAGATGCTCCTGTAGACAGGGCTGAGCCTAAAGTCACTTGGAAAATTCGAGATTAGCTCGTGGAGCTCGACTTTCATTTTGAGACTAAGTCAAACTCTTTTTCTAATTTGACTTAGAAAAAAAAAACTCTGGGGTGTGTGTATTAAATGTTTTTACACTATGGAGATGTCCTTTCTCCCTGCACAATAAAGAGAGGGGAATACAACACTAGAGGAGTATATATCCGAGATATCCGTGTGGCAGACACACAGAGGACGCGCATATACTGTGCAGTATATTTCTGCTCCGATCCAAGTGTACAATCTATGTCATATCGTATACATATGGAGAGCACTATTCTTTGTCCCTCCTCTTTTACTCCTGAGGTTTATTCTGAGAACAGGAGTCTGGAGGAGACTTGCAACAGTAGAAAAATAAGTATTGATCTTGTGATCACAACACGTGGTGCATTGGGGGGAAGTTTGTGCACACAGCGCTCCATCATACTTTTTTCCTTTTTCCTGTCTCTATTTAAGGGATGTTTAAGGGGACCAACACCTCGGATTTGTGAAGCAGCTGATCAGTGGTGTATCTTGATTTTGTGCTGCCCTAGGCAGACAAAATCCGGGCACCCCCCTACCCAAGCTGCACACCCACGTTACACACCTAAGACATGTCCTATCATTCAGACTCACATCAAGCTTACACTCCCATCACACTCAGTCACACACTCCTACTCCCATCACACTCAGTCACACACTCCTACTCCCATCACGCACACTCTGACTCCCATCACACTCAGTCACACACACTGTCTCCCATCACACTCAGTCACACACACTGTCTCCCATCACACTCAGTCACACACACTGTCTCCCATCACACTCAGTCACACACACTGTCTCCCATCACACACACTCTGACTCCCATCACACTCAGTCACACACACTGTCTCCCATCACACTCAGTCACACACACTGTCTCCCATCACACACAGGTCACACACACTGTCTCCCATCACACACACTCTGACTCCCATCACACTCAGTCACACACACTGTCTCCCATCACACTCAGTCACACACACAGTCTCCCATCACGCTCAGTCACACACACTGTTTCCCATCACACACACTCTGACTCCCATCACACTCAGTCACACACACTGTCTCCCATCACACTCAGTCACACACACTGTCTCCCATCACACTCAGTCACACACACAGTCTCCCATCACGCTCAGTCACACACACTGTTTCCCATCACACACACTCTGACTCCCATCACACTCAGTCACACACACTGTCTCCCATCACACTCAGTCACACACACTGTCTCCCATCACACTCAGTCACACACACTGTCTCCCATCACACTCAGTCACACACACTGTCTCCCATCACACACACTCTGACTCCCATCACACTCATTCACACACACTGTCTCCAATCACACACACTCTGATTCACACACACTGTCTCCAATCACACACACTCTGATTCACACACACTGTCTCCAATCACACACACACACACACACACACACACACACACACACACACACACACAGTCTCCCATCAGCACTTACCTTTCCCTGGCAGGCAGGCAGCATGGTCCCTCCATGCTGCCTGTTCGGCTTCCCGGCGATTGTGCCGACAGGTCACGTGACCGGGCGCGCGTATGACGTCAGAGCGCCCGTCACGTGACCTGTCGGCACTTCCGTGTCGGCACACTGCACGGGGAGCCGAACAGGCAGCACGGAGGTTTCTCTGTGCTGCCTGTTCGGCTCCCCGTGCAGCCTGGCAGGCAGAGCGACTGTGAGGGGGGTTCTTCCGATCCCCTCTCACCTCCGTCTCTGCCTGCAAGCGTGGTGGGGGTTTTTTTTTTTTTAAAGGGCCAGATTTTTTATTTTTTTTATTTTATTTTTTTCCAGTGCTGGGGGGCGCTGCCGCCCCCCAAAATTTGCCGCCATAGGCATCCGCCTAGGATGCCTCGCGGTAAATACAGCACTGCAGCTGATTGTATTTGATAAAGTTTAGATGTGATATTAGCGCCTAATGACCATTTTAACTATACATTGTGCAGGGACAAACCTGGTGAGTTTCCTCCGCTAAGCTAACTCACCAGGATTATCCCTGCACAATGTTTAGATTAAATGTTCATCTCAAATCAACTCACCTCATCTCACCTGCAACTCACCTTTTAGTAGAGATAACTCCAGTAGACTTGACTCCAGTAGACATGACTCCTGTAGACATGAATTCTGTAGACTTGACTCAAGTAGACATGACTCCAGTAGACATGACTCAAGTAGACATGACTCCAGTAGACATGACTCCAGTAGACATGACTCCAGTAGACATGACTCCAGTAGACATGAATCCTGTAGACTTTACTCCAGTAGACATTTTCCAGTAGACATGACTCCAGTAGACTTGACTCCAGTAGACTTGACTCCTGTAGACTTGACTCCAGTAGACATTTTCCAGTAGACATGACTCCAGTAGACTTGACTCCAGTAGACTTGACTCCAGTAGAGATGACTCTGGTAGAAAAAAATTCAGTAAAGAGGAATCCGGTATACATGACTCCAGCATACATGACTCCATTAGACATGACTCCAGTAGACATGACTCCATTAGACATGACTCCAGTAGAGATGACACTGATCTAGATGCTCCTGTACAGGTGACTCCAGTATACATGACTCCAGCATACATGACTCCATTAGACATGACTCCAGTAGAGATGACACTGATCTAGATGCTCCTGTACAGGTGACTCCAGTATACATGACTCCAATAGAGAAGACTCTGATAGAGATGTGTCATGTTTCTACCCTATTTTCCTGGGTCCTGTATTTCAGGTTATGTGGCTGTTCCCACTACAGTCTCTACTGGACGCCCTACTTTTTTTTCTAATTCCTCTCCTCTCTGTTGGTGTCAGCTGTCCTTGTTATTTTGTGAACTCCTGCCACATGATTTCCAGCCTAGTGCCCTGACAGAGAGTTTCCAGTCTCGTGCCCTGACAGAGGGCTTCCAGTCTCGTGCCCTGACAGAGAGTTTCCAGTCTCGTGCCCTGACAGAGAGTTTCCAGTCTCGTGCCCTGACAGAGGGCTTCCAGTCTCATGCCCTGACAGAGGGTTTCCAGTCTCGTGCCCTGACAGAGGGCTTCCAGTCTCGTGCCCTGACAGAGGGTTTCCAGTCTCGTGCCCTGACAGAGGGTTTCCAGTCTCATGGCCTGACATAGGGCTTCCAGTCTCGTGCCCTGACAGAGGGCCTCCAGTCTCATGCCCTGACAGAGGGTTTCCAGTCTCGTGCCCTGACAGAGGGTTTCCAGTCTCATGGCCTGACATAGGGCTTCCTTTCTCGTGCCCTGACAGAGGGCCTCCAGTCTCATGCCCTGCCACATGGTTTCCAACCTTGTGCCCTGACAGAGGGTTTCCAGTCTAGTGCCCTGCCAGAGGGCTTCCAGTCTCATGCCCTGCCAGAGGATTCCAGTTTTGTGCACTGACAGGGGGCTTCCTGTCTCGTGCCCTGACAGAGAACTTCCAGTCTTGTGCTCTGCCTTAGGGCTTTCAGACACTGCCCTGTTCAGTTAAAGTCCTGTTCAGTTCCATGTGGCCCAGTGGGCATCAGGATGCATGAGCTCTGCAGTGGTAGCCGCACCTCCAGCTGCTGAACACATGCGCAATGGTCAGAGGGAGGGAAGAAGCACACTGTCTGATGAATGCTGAGCAGAAGCTAAGTGGAGGAGCTGTCCTACCTGCCTCTCTCAGTCCCATTAAAAAATGGTCAGTCGGGTTCTGTGTGTGTATATGTGTGTGTGTGAGTGTAAGTGTGGCTCTGTGTGTGTGCAAGTGTGACTCTTTGGGTGTAAGAGTGACAGTGTGACTGTGTGTGGTGTAAATGTGACTCTCTCTCTCTCTCTAAGTGGGACTGTTACTCTGTGTGTGTGTGCGGCTGTGTATGAATTTGTGTAAGTGTGACTGTGTATATTTGTGTGGCTTTGTGTGGATGTGTATGTGTGAATTCAATGTGAATTTTTTTACTGTGATTTTTATTGCTGTGGAGTCTTGATGCACTCACACGCTGCACATTAGGTGGATCCATCGAGTATGGGCTCCAGTGTACAAAAGTTTTACTTTTTTGATACAATTAAAGCTACGTTTTAAGCATCTGGCAGACTCCAGTGATCTTCTTTGCATATTGGGATATTCATCTTCCAATTTATCTGGAGTCTGTGATACACTCACATGCTGCCATTACTTTGTTTTTTATTTAGTACTGTGGAGTCTGTGATACATTCACATGCTGTACATTACTTTGAGATTTATTTAGTACTGTGGAGTCTGTGATACATTCACATGCTGCACATTACTTTGAGATTTATTTAGTACTGTTGAATCTGTGATACACTCACATGCTGCACATTACTTTGAGATTCATTTAGTACTGTGGAGTCTGTGATGCACTTACATGCTGCACATTACTTTGTTTTTTATTTAGTACTGTGGAGTCTGTGATACACTCACATGCTGCACATTTCTTTGAGATTTATTTAGTACTGTGGAGTTTGTGATACACTCACATGCTGCACATTACTTTGAGATTTATTCAGTATTGTGGAGTCCGTGATACACTAACATGCTGCACATTACTTTGAGATTTATTTATTACTGTGGAGTCTGTGATACACTCACATGCTGCACATTACTTTGATATTCATTTAGTACTGTGGAGTCTGTGATACACTCACATGCTGCACATTACTTTGAGATTTATTTAGTACTGTGGAGTCTGTGATACACTCACATGCTGCACATTACTTTGAGATTTATTCAGTATTGTGGAGTCTGTGATACACTCACATGCTGTACATTACTTTGAGATTTATTTAGTACTGTTGAGTCTGTGATACACTCACATGCTGCACATTACTTTGAGATTCATTTAGTACTGTGGAGTCTGTGATGCACTCACATGCTGCACATTACTTTGTTTTTTATTTAGTACTGTGGAGTCTGTGATACACTCACATGCTGCACATTACTTTGAGATTTATTCAGTACTGTGGACTCTGTGATACACTCACATACTGCACATTACTTTGAGATTTATTCAGTACTGTGGACTCTGTGATACACTCACATGCTGCACATTACTTTGAGATTTATTTAGTACTGTGGAGTCTGTGATACACTCACATGCTGCACATTACTTTGAGATTTATTCAGTATTGTGGAGTCCGTGATACACTAACATGCTGCACATTACTTTGAGATTTATTTATTACTGTGGAGTCTGTGATACACTCACATGCTGCACATTACTTTGATATTCATTTAGTACTGTGGAGTCTGTGATACACTCACATACTGCACATTACTTTGAGATTTATTCAGTACTGTGGACTCTGTGATACACTCACATACTGCACATTACTTTGAGATTTATTCAGTACTGTGGACTCTGTGATACACTCACATGCTGCACATTACTTTGAGATTTATTTAGTACTGTGGAGTCTGTGATACACTCACACGCTGCACATTACTTTGATATTCATTTAGTACTGTGGAGTCTGTGATACACTCACACGCTGTACATTACTTTGAGATTTATTCATTGCCGTGCAGTCTGTGATACACTCACACGCTGTACATTACATTGAGATTTATTTAGTACTGTGGAGTCTGTGATACACTCACATGCTGCACATTACTTTGATATTCATTTAGTACTGTGGAGTCTGTGATACACTCACATACTGCGCATTACTTTGAGATTTATTCAGTACTGTGGAGTCTGTGATACACTCACATGCTGCACATTAATTTGAGATTTATTCGGAACTGTGGAGTCTGTGATACACTCACATGCTGCACATTACTTTGAGATTTATTTAGTACTGTGGAGTCTGTGATACACTCACACGCTGCACATTACTTTGATATTCATTTAGTACTGTGGAGTCTGTGATACTCTCACACGCTGTACATTACTTTGAGATTTATTCAGTACTGTGGAGTCTGTGATACACTCACACGCTGCACATTACTTTGAGATTTATTTAGTACTGTGGAGTCTGTGATACACTCACATGCTGCACATTACTTTGATATTTATTTAGTACTGTGGAGTTTGTGATACACTCACATGCTGCACATTACTTTCAGATTCATTTAGTACTGTGGAGTCTGTGATACACTCACACACTGTACATTACATTAAGATGTATTTAGTACTGTGGAGTCTGTGATACACTCACACACTGTACATTACATTAATATGTATTTAGTACTGTAGAGTCTTTGATACACTCACATACTGCACATTACATTAAGATGTATTTAGTACTGTGGAGTCTTTGATACACTTACATGCTGCACATTACTTTGATATTTATTCCTTGCTGTGGAGTCTTTGATACACTCACATACTGCACATTACATTAAGATGTATTTAGTACTGTGGAGTCTTTGATACACTCACATGCTGCACATTAATTTGATATTTATTCCGTGCTGTGGAGTCTGTGATGCTCTCACGCTGTCATTACTGCGAATTATATATAATTTTCTCGGAATTAAAAAAAATGAATGTTGCCCTCTGCAGAAATAAACTTGGATATCCCCTGCTCTTTAGTATGAGAAAATGTTGAGAGGTATAATGTATATCTTACAGGGACCTTTTAGCCCATTATCTGTGGGTTCCACAGAACAGCATAACCATAGCTGTTCCAACACACTGTACATTTTTGGAGCATTATATTACAGTCATTGCTTTTCTTTCTCTTTTTAAATGCATGCACACCATTAATTTAAATTGGGAAATACACATGCACTGCCAGGGATGGCCACTGGGTGGCAGTTAGCTACACGTGATACTTCTTTCTATTCCCATCTCCTTTGCAGTTTTTTTAGGTCAGAATGCTTTGTGTTCAGAATAGACCAAAAATAAAGAAATCATTAGATGTTCCAGGCCAGTCTGACGTGGTTACACAATTGTATAATAAAGGAGTTGTAACGTACATCAGATGATAATAGCATGCACTTAGCTGGGATGCTGCTTAGCTCTTCTTAATGGATGCAGTGTAAAATTACATTTAGCAGTTCTCATTATCAGCCTTAATGGCACCTAGCAGCTTTATGCAGTTTCCTAAAATACAGCAGGAGGTTCTGGCACTAGGCCCCCCCGCCCTGTATTTTGGTATTTCCCACTAGGTACCCCCTGTTACTTGGTATGTTCCATAGTCTCCGCCCCTTTCCAGGGTAATATAAGCCCTTGATGGGACAGTTATTCTACCATGTAGGTGATTCACCTGAGAGCAGTAAAACTTTAATAGATATGTCTTGATGCTGCAAAAGCCCAGATGGGGGCCTCCTGCGCCTTGTAATGCTGGAGAAATTCCAGTTCTCCTGGGACAGGATTTCTTACGCCGTTACGGAACACATATCTGCTGTATGTAAGACACCTCTATGTTCCATGGAATGCCCATGGGATTCCAAGAACGAAACAATGTAATAACGGTGTCTGTGCTATGAATAAAACATAAAATAATCCAGTCCGTAGAACTGTGAATGAACTTGGTCTTCATGACCAAGAGTAACCTATAGCCCGCTTCGTGCCGTAAAGGCTACCTCATTTATAAAGAGCTTCTGGGACCCAAGTGAAACATACCAGTGAAAAGCACCAACCAAAATAAGCAACAGAATTACAGCACCTAAAGGAAGGGCTGAGGGAGAAGGTTCAGGGGGGCAGAGGTACAAATGGGAGGTACGCACTTTGAACGTTGACGCAACTTACTCAGGAAGGGAATTTTGTGCCCCTCCACTGCGTGTGTCGATGGGAGATCGGCCCGGGAATGCATTGGTAAGTCAGAGGGGCAAATGGGCAAGTCTGCTAATACAATGGCAAGTCTGAGGGGGCAGATTGGCACGTCTGTGAATGCACCGGTAAGTCTGAGCGCATAATGGCAAGTCTGACGGGCAGATTGGCAAGTCTGGTAATGCGTTGGTATGTCTTAGGGCAGAATGGCAAGTCTGACAGGCAGATTGGCGAGTCTGGGAGTGCGTTGGTAAGTCTGAGGGCAGAATGGCAAGTCTGAGGGTCAGATTGACAAGTCAGTAGAAGAATTTGAACATATCCTCGCCAATGGAAATAAACTCACATCTTACAGAGCTATGAAATCCTGGCTCTGGCCTGAATAGCATGACAAGTGATCTCTCCAACGCCCGGGGTCCAATTTAAATACTTAACCTGCTGATGTATACATCCATGTGAAGCATAGGCATGGAAAGGGAGAGCCAGAAAGTAGTGAAGTACTACTGCTCAAGTAAGGGTTTATTTGATGTATACATCCATGGGAAGCATAGATATGGAAAGGGAGAGCCAGAAAGTAGTGAAGTACTGCTCAAGTAAGGGTTTATTCAGCCCACTTTAAAAGCGCTTCATTAAGCCAAAACAAAAAAGTGCAAATCGAGGAACATACAGACGGTGTGGTATCTCACTCGTCAGCACAGACACTAGTTATCATCAAGCACATTGTGTCCAGGCTTGGTTTGAATATCAACAGATGGAAATAATCAGTATCCTCAGAGGGGTGTAACTAGGATAAAGACAGAGAACATGATCCCCCCGAATTCAAAGCATTCAAAACACCATTGTGTCTAATTTAACATGCAACTTATCTCGTGTGCAAATACCTCAATTAATATTATTTTAGCCAAAATTCAGGTCTTCCCTCCTCCTACTGACTGCCAGTTGAGGCAGGGATAATGCTAGTATAAAGTGCATATATGTAGGGTTTCCCAAACTTAAATTGCAAAAAAATAAGAATGACCATCCGTTATTACTTCGTCGCTCAACCCTATCTTCCTAGCCCCTTCCCTTCCCCACACCTCCTCCCTCTTCCTACCATCTCCTGGACTAATAGTGTTGATCCCTAAATACAAAACCTAAACGAGATCCATGGATGTTTCACCCTCCTAGAGTGTTCTACTTCCTAGTTGTCTATATGAGCATTCTCATACACGTTTGGATTTACTCCTGCTCCACTCTCATCATTTCTAACTATTTCTTTTCCTCCCTCCGGGTTTACATGGCTGACACACCGCTAGGAGCGGCCGATGGTCGTTGGACCGTCTCTTTTTTTCCAAAGACTATGGGAGTCTATCAGATGACTGGTACTTTATAAAAAATACTGTTTAAA